>BSBK01006324.1:0-600000 GCA_027943335.1 Chamaecyparis obtusa | reverse complement strand
TTCATTTGAACCACAATTCATTAGATTGTCACTCCCACTAGCTACGTCTATCTCATGTGCAAGTGTTGCCTCGTGATCATTTATAGAGACTTGGGCAAGCCCTGCAACTATAGCATCTAAATAAGCGCACTTAGGGGCTAGATCTGGTTCTTCTTGCAAACTATAACATCTAAATAATATATCCGATTCCTTGTCACACCCTCATTGTGTTCAGGTTGCTTATGTGACAATAGACAGAGGTTTGAGTGTATGTAGACCAAATCCTCTGCATTTTTTGCACCCAAATGATTGCGCTTGACCAAGTGGATGAAGGAGCATGCACTCCAATTCCATTGAGCTGAAGAAGAAGTTGCAACCTGTTGATTTTTCATACAACATTTAATATTTAATTTTACTCAAGAATCAAAACTTTAAAAGTTTAAACATAAATTATGAAATCAAAGTATTGTAATAACCAAACTATGAAATAAATGTTAATATTTTCCAGATTTACCTAGGAATGTTCAAGCTATAGAGATCTTTCAAAACTAAGAACAGGATATAAAGAAATGATTAAGAGCAAGGAGAGATAGTACCCAGATTGTAGTTCTGAAATGATCTTCAGATCAGTCCCTTCTAAGTCTCCAAGGTGAGTGGATGTGAATGGGCTAGGTCAGCCCATCTAGGGCTTCCAAAGTGTCATCAATTTGAACTTTACTTTGACCTAGGATCAGACTAAAGTCACTGTAAATCTGCCTTGAGATCTGCAGTTGTATTGCTCCTCCTAGTCGAGAATTCGCACCTATGGATAATATGCTGCTATTAGGGCAGAGAAATCTCAGTCCAAGGGATGATGCGTTATTAAACAATGAATTTCGCTGCTTCTTAATTGATGAATTTGCTGCTCCTTTAAGCTGCCTTAAACGATTCTTGGAAAAGGAGAATATGTTATGTCTTTGATATCTCTTCTCCCAAAAATCGTCCCTCCTTTATATGAGTAGGGAGTGCCTCCTCAAGAGGCCGACCCGAACAAGATAATATATCCCAAGGGGGCCGACTTTGGGCCCAGAAAAATTAAGCAATATATAATCGATTTGCTAATAAACAATGAATATTAAATATCTCATATATTTAATATTATTATTTATATATCGAAATATATACACCATATATTTAATATCTTATCCAATGCAAGAGATATTTGCTGACAAGGCCATAATATCAACACTCCCTCTTGGACTTGAGGCAAAGATCCACTCATGGATCCTTCATCATAAAACATAACCAAAATGGATTTCATAGATATCTTATCCGCGCCTCAAAGCACAAAACATACAAATGGATTCCTTATCCAACGATGCCATAGATCTCTATCTATGAGATATAATGAGAAGACAAATGTTCTTCATTATTACTCAACTACATATCTCATATTCATAGGAGAAACATCATATCATATGATGCTTACTATCCAAATGTGGATCTCCTATATCCATTGGTCTCCATGACCCAAGAATATCAAGTCCATGATATTCATGATAACATCAAGTCTGTGATGTTTATCAACTATAAGTGATATCAAGTCCATGATATCAATTATTTCCAATCAATTTGTGAATTTCCTAAATCCACTAGTCATCTTGACTGTTTTGAATATCAAGTCCATGATATTCAAGGTAGTATCAAGTCCATGATACTTTCCAGACACAAGTTATCATCAATTCATGATGTTTTCTATCCAATTTGTGGATAACTAGATCCACGAGTCCTCTTGACTCAGCCAATAAAATATCAAGTCCATGATATTCAAAGTATCATCAAGTCCATGATGATTAAGAGCATTGGTCTAACGAATGTCAAGTCCATGATATTCACCAAGTGCTCGAAGTAATGGCCTATCGACATCAAGTCCATGATGTCCACCAATTACTCAGATGTTGATCCTTGATCCACGAGATATCAAATCCATGATATCCTCGAGCATTGGTCTAACGAATATCAAGTCCATGATATTCACCAAGTGCTTGGAGCAATGGCCTCCAGACATCAAGTCCATGATGTCCACCATATGCCAAAAAAATGGATCCCTGATCCAAGAGTTATCAAATCCATGATATCCTCGAGCATTGGCCCAACGAATATCAAATCCATGATATTCATCAAATGTTCGGAGTAATGGTCTCCCGACATCAAGTCCATGATGTCACCATATGCTCAACAATGGATCCCTGATCCATGAGAAGAATACCAAGTCCATGATATTCTCTAAGTATCTAATTCATAAGAAACAACTTAGCCATATGTATCGATGTAATCAAATGAATTAGACACAACCAAAAATATCTCATTTCATGAATCCACGTAAGTATAAGAGTAACCAATATGATCTTATAATCATAAGAATCAAGTTCAATGTAAAGAAAATGTGTTCACACATAGAACCACATGTAATATAGACTCAGCTATAATCAATAAATATAGACTCAGCTATAAAAGAAAGTATGATCCATACATACACAATAAGCCACTAAAGTATGCTACCTACATACACAATAAGTAGCCAAATCAAATGCAGTTCTCTCAGGGCCCGTTTGGACCATGGAATACCAAATGCCAGATATAGTCAATTCTGGAAGATTCTGAAATTCTGGAAGATACAAATTCTGAAAATGATTTCCGAAATATGGGATGACCTGTTTGGTTCACCCGGAAGATGACTAAGAAGATTCTGGAACGGAAAAATCTGTCATGTTAAAAATTCTTCGATTTGGTATTAAAAAAAAATTGTCACGGTTAATTTCTATGCAAATTTCATGCTTTTTATTATATTTTCCCAGGGCACTTCAGTTTTGGGTTTGCTTTTAAACCTCTTTTCTTTCACTCTATTTCGTTCGATCCAACAAAGGCAAAGAAAGAACGTGGTCTTCGCAGGCAGAATTTGCTGCAACTTCTCATATCAGAGGGCGATTTGAGTCAAACCTAGAAATATTTGTATATTTATACATACACAAAACAATGACGATGATTACCCCTCCGCCTCTGGATGTATATCCTTCTGCTCCTCTTCCTCTCACAACAGAGTTGTATGGCAATGAACAAATCGGAGACAGAACAACACTCACTGCTGCAGCTCTCAGGGTCGCCATTGATTTACTTTGCACGCGGACGTAAAAAAAAACTACTTTGCACGCGGACGCGGACCCGATAGTTTTAAAAATTGGAATTCGAAAGTGGAATTAGAGGGTCAAATTCCAATTCCACTTTTTTGAGTGGAAGATGGAATGCTCATTTTTTGGGCAAAATTGGAATTCTGAAATTCCAATTCCATCTTATGATGTTGCACACAAACATGGCAGACCATATTCGGAAATCGATATACCGGAATTACGGCTGATATGCCATGGTCCAAACGGGCCCTCATAGAACAAGCATAATCCATAGACAAGTCTTAGTCATAAGCATAATCACATAAGTCTCATCACATAAGGGTAACCAAAATTTGTCCAACATATAACTAGATGTAATGCAATATAGATCCTTCTATAAGAGATGTATCCACCCACATATATGATTAATAGAAAAGCATATATAAAGGAAACATATACCCATATAAAGTATGCTCCCAAGCATACAACAACATTATCTCTAAGCATCATAATGTATGACCCCCAAAAATGCCAATTGTAAAATGCAACATACACAACATGTGCCAATGTAAGTATGTTACAACATTCATTAACCAATAATGTATGCACCCATGCATCAATAAAGAGAACAGTTAATAAGTTATACTAACAATTAGCTGTGTATTTTCCCATAACAGCGTAAGGTATAACATGTGTCATAACATAAATATGTTCTCAAATAACATGAATACGAGCCAAAGAAGGTATATAAATCAATGCTAACATATTCCAATGCTAACATAAACCAAGAGATGTATTCACTCATATAGTTTCCTACTATAAAAGAAATGTGTTCACACATGAACACAACATAAGCAAGGCAATGTAAAAACATAACATATGCCAATGTGAGGTATGCTCCTATGCAAACACAGTCAGAATATCACAATGTTTGTTCCTATAAAATATGCCAAATATGCCAATATCTATGTTGAATAGATAGTTATGAATGTTGCCACCCATACATCAATGTAAATTAGTTATGCTAGAGACCAGCTGTATATAACAGCGTAATGTATGTACATATATAACAGAAATATGTTAGTGCTGCAACATAATATAAAGTATGCTTCTCATAAACAACAGATACAAAGATGTAGATGTAAGTAACCAGGAGAAGGAGTTGATAACTTAGACAATTTCACAAGTGAGCCCATATATAAAACTCCCTCTCAAATTGCAACTCCCTCTCAAAGTGCAAAGTGCTCAGTTTCAGGTACTTTTATCTCCACAAAGGATGCTTGAAGGTTGGTCCTCTCAGGACAATTTACAACTATATTACCCAACTTCTCACATTTATAGCATTTAGTTTTAGAGAAGTCCCTCTTGAAAGATCTCCTCTTCTTAAAATACTTCTTACTTCCCTCTTTGTCCTTTGAACTTCCTTCATTTTCGTTCCCTTTATCTTTTTGGAATCCTCTCTTCTTCTTGAATTTTCCTACCCCCCCTTTTAAAGTTTGGGAGTAAAGAACTTGAATATCTTCCTTGAGGATTGAGCCTCTTGATATTAATCTTGCTTCTTCTTGAAGACAATCGATCTTTAGTCTATCAAGAGTAGGTAATTTGGAACGTGCACTAATCCCTTGAATGAATGCTTCCCAAGTAAAAGGCAATCTGTTAAGAGATGTCACAGCTAGCTCTTTATTATCATAATTGAACCCAATTGATGATAGTTGATTCCTTAACTCAATGATCCTCATGAAGTATGAAGTGATTGACTCCCCTTGATTCATCTTTATTTGGGAGAGGTTATTTTTGAGAGCTAGGACCCTATTTGTGTTGTTGATCTGAAACATACCAAGTAATGAAGTGAACATCTCATATGCATTCTCTAGATTTGCAATTGTTGGCACAATGTGGTCTTTAACACTATCAACAATTATCCTCATTGCTTTATTGTTGTTTTTGTTCCATTCCTTTTTTTCATCATCATCCATATTATCTTTAGGAGGATCTTCAATGATTGAAGTTATTTCTAATTCCCTTAGAATGATTAATAACCTCATCTTCCAAGATGTAAAATTAACATCTCCCTCAAGCCTATCTTCGGGTCAATCCTAGTTGACATGATAACCAACCTAGTTTGAATTTCTAAATCTGAAATGAATCTTTGCTCTACCTAGGCTCTGATACCATGTTAATATTTTCCAGATTTACCTAGGAATGTTCAAGCTATAGAGATCTTTCAAGACTAAGCACAACATATAAAGAAATGATTAAGAGCAAGGAGAGATAGTACCCGGATTGTAGTTCTGAAATGATCTTCAGATTAGTCCCTTCTAAGTCTCCAAGGTGAGTGGATGTGAATGGGCTAGGTCAGCCCATCTAGGGCGTCCAAAGTGTCATCAATCTGAACTTTACTTTGACCTAGGATCAGACTGAAGTCACTGTAAATCTGCCTTGAGATCTGCAGTTGTATTGCTCCTCCTAGTCAAGAATTCACACCTATGGATAATATGCTGCTATTAGGGCAGAGAAATCTCAGTCCAAGGGATGATTTGCCATTAAACAATGAATTTCGCTGCTTCTTAATTGATGAATTCGCTGCTCCTTTATGCTGCCTTAAACGATTCTTGGAAGAGGAGAATATGTTATGTCTTTGATATCTCTTCTCCCAAAAATCGTCCCTCCTTTATATGAGTAGGGAGTGCCTCCTCAAGAGGCCGACCTGAACAAGATAATCTATCCCAAGGGGGCCGACTTTGGGCCCAGAAAAATTAAGCAATATATAATCGATTTGCTAATAAACATTGAATATTAATTATCTCATATATTTAATATTATTATTTATATATCAAAATATATACGCCATATATTTAATATCTTATCCGATGCAAGAGATATTTGCCGACAAGGCCATAATATCAACAGTAAACAGATGTATCTTTTTTAACCAAAGGGTGTGACCTTTTCATAAGGGCATTAACAAATGAAAGGGCATGACTCCCTACACTCAAAGGAGATATAAAAGAGGAGCTTTATTGAAGAAGGGCATGGAATAAAAAAGGAGATCAATTGGGAGAGTAAAATATTATTCTCAAAGGCAACAATAAAAAGTGGTGACCTTTTCATTTGTTAATTATAAAGGGGAGATCATTCCAAACAAACATCAATACATCATCACTCATCAATGCATCACAAAATCTAGCAATCTAAGAATCAGCAAAGGTTGAATCAAACAATCTATCAATCACCAAAGATCAATTCAACAGAGTGAATAAATAAGCAAACAAATCATCATCAATCAATTCACATCTTGGAATCATAAATCAATTATCAAATGTCTATCAAATTAATCAATTCATCATTCAAACATCGATCATTTAAGTGTCACTCTTATCATACCAACATTCATTCATTCAATCATCAACAAGAAGACACAATAAGAAGAATATATTACAAAATACTTGGACCTATGATCTGTGTATAGATATTATATGGCATATACAGTACATTAGAAATCTGTTGTGATTATCTTTATAGAATTAAACATGCAGTTCTGAATCATGATATTATGTGACTGTTCATTTATTGATATATGCACAATTCTGATTTAATCTATATTGCATTTCGAACTGAGAATATTTTAACATAAGTCTTGTTCTGTGAAATATTGTATGCATTTTTTGACTGCTGTAATCAGCCATGATACGCAAAATGAGGGGATTACTGACTGGGGGTAATAGTGATGGGGTCACCTTCTAAGCATGCCACCTCATGATATGTGACTAAGGAGTTCCATGGGGTCAAAGGGGGACAAAGGGACTGCTTTTGGGCTGAGGAAGGAGGGACTATTAGGACACCCCATTGTGAATATTCCTTATAGCCTCTATCATGGGGAATAAATGCATGGAGATAAGGCAGAAGTAACAAGATTGATAGTAACGGTGATAGGGCACTTTACTTGGTATGCCACGTCATATGGATGGCATGTTATGGTAAATCAATGTATGAAAACAAAGGAAACTAAGACTCCCTAAATAGATTGACAAAGACAATGTTTCTAAATGAAACAATTGTGAACTAAAGACAGAAAAGGAAACTTCCTAAAGCAACTAAGATGACCATTAAATACACATTACAATATTTTTAATTTGCAATATGTTAAAAACAGATGGGGAAATCTTATATGATTTACATCCTAAATTATGTATCTTGCAACCATAAGGAAATATCAAACATAATTTACCAATGTATGTATTGATGTATATTAATATTTTAAGAGAGTAAGCTATCTATGCTTCTAACTTCTAATGAATTTGGAGGTGAGATGGGGTAGTTTAGCCAAACAACTCCCTACGAAGCCCAAGAGCGGAGCTTTCTCTTGGCCTTGAGGCAGCCTCTAGTGCACACAAGGTGGTCTACTTAGTAGAGTGTCTAACTAACTTACCCAGCCTCATCTTGATAACTAATTGGGCTCAATAGGGTAGGAATGGTGAGGGTCTGTAATCAGGGCCTCAACGTGTCCATTCTAAGTCCAAAAGCGAGACTTTGACCCTCTTGGCCTTGGTGTCATGACTTGACCCCTACCAAGTTGGTGTACTTAGATGGCAGTCCTATGCCTTCTTACTTAACCTTTCCCATCTCATCCCAGTTGAGCATTGTGTGCCTGAGAGTTTGGGTACAGTAAAATTAACATAGTAAATAATGTACATAAAGCGAGAGATAACCAACTATATATTTACCATATCTATACTAAATTCTGTTAATTTCCTGATTATTAGTGTTAGAGAAAGGAGTAGTCTGAGGTTGTTCGCTCAGTCATTTATCAGATCCTCAGATAGTTGGATAAGTTGGTTCAAGGCTATGGGAATCAAGAAATGATGAGCTAATATCCAGGGTTAATTATCAGTAGTAGTGCTCTATGAAGTGCAACTGTTATAACTCATTAACAAGACCAGAATTTCCATTCATATACGCATCTGACTTAATAAGAAATTGTATTGATTTTATTATTATTGCCAACTATCTCCTGCTTAAGATTTTACAATATCTCTAATTTAATTATAATCCTAGAATACATAGATTGAGCATTTGCTAATTTACCAGATTGTATTTGTTATCACCTATTAATGGTATACTTGTCTTATATGCTTGCTGCTACTTCTGGTTCTGCTGTTTCTTTGGTGGACTCTGCCGCTCATCCAATGGTTCTACAGTAATGGATTATGGCTAGTCAGAACAAGACGATATTGTTGATGTTTTGTAGCTTCAGTCGAATAAACAGAGTCAATACTAGTAAAGATATGTATGTATATATTTAGTATATATGAGATGTATATATATATATATATATATAAAAATATTATTATTATGTAAACATTAGAGAAATTAATAGAATACTCAAGAGATATTATATATATATATATATATGTATATATATATATATATATATATATATATGTATATACATATATATAATCATAATTTTCATTATATTAATTACATATTAATGAATAGACATGTCTCATGAAAGGACATGTCTCTTCTTGGCTCATTCTCAATATAAATGCAAGAGATTGTTGCATTTGGAAAACCCATACATAATGAGATAGTGCTATTACATTTGCAATGATCCTAAAACCTTAACAGATATAACATCCCGATTTCTTCTGAATTTGCAATGGAAGTGTCGATCAAATACTTTCCTCCATTTCCTTGTTTTCTTTCATGTATATCCTCTTCCTTATTTTTGAATCAAATTTATATCCATATATATATATATATATATATATATACTAGTATTAATATTAATATTAATATGAATTTAATATTCAATATTAAATATATATTGATTGATAAATTAATTAATAATTTTGACTATGAATACATTTAATTATTGATTATTAATACATTATTAATTATGGATTATTAATACATTTTTTTTTCTCAGTAACAGTTGTATTTATTATTGATAAAAATAAAACATTTTACATAGTAAAGTAAGTCTCACAGCTACCACCATAAACAACATCAACTGCATTTGACATACCCAAGCAGCAATCAACATTGCAAATTCAAGTTTGCAAACAAAAGCCCTAACCCCTACCTACAGCCCTCTCGGCAGTTACAAAGAGTAATCCATAACAACAAGACCCTACATAAACAGACAAATAAGCTCTCTACAGAGCCAAAAGATCTAAAAATCTCTGGGAACAAGATTAATACCGTTGATTCTTGACACCGTCCTTAATCTAAGAGCAAAGTACCATATCAAAAGGTTCTTTCTTTGCGTTCTTATCTTTTTCCTTTTTAATAGTTTGCCACCCCTCTTCCACTCGGGCTGCCTCTTATTACCACCCCAACAAACCCTCAGAAGTCATCTTTTTTGTATTAGATGAGCAACTGTCTCGCATATTCAAACCTCCTTCAAACACCCTTTCATCCTCCTCATCCTGTGACCCACAGGCCATTTTTCTCCCTACTCTCTTGTGTAGCAATTCCATTTTTTTGCTTCTAAGCCTTTATCCCTTCATCACTAAAAGTATTAGTCCTGTTTACAGCTGGAGAAGCAAATAGACTTGGATTATCAACTATCCGTTGAGGCTCATCACCCTTCGCAACCTGGGAAAAGCTTTGTTGCATTTCAACCTTCTTCTCCACTATGTAATGGCTAGTAGCTACATCCTTCCACCATGTAAGCCATCTTTGTCATCTTTGGTTTAACACACTGGTCAGCCAGATGCCCTGTTTTAAAACACCTTCTACACCTGAAAGAGAAACCTTCATAATCCAAAGGCTGCTGCCAGCAACCCTTGGAAGTTTTAAGCTCAATCTCTTTAGGTAGTGCACCAGATACATCCATTTCTACTAAAATTCATGCAAACGTTGAATGAAAAAGATTTGAGGAACCATCATCAAGCATAAGAAAGCAACCCAACGAATTACCAATAACTTCAAAACAAGTCTAACCAAAAATGTAAGGGAAGATTTGGGAGTCTTACTCAAATCGGAACTTTGTCAAACCTTTCAGTAGCTGGAGAAAAGGATGAATGCCATGACTTCAGCATTAGCGAAAACTTGTCTTCCCAACACAAGAAATAGTCACATACAATGTTTTCTTGTCTTGTTCTTTTTCAAACATCACTATAAAAAACCCTCTAACAGCTGGGTAGATTTGAACGTACCCATCCAAAATGGGCTCCCAGTGCTCCGTAATCCACTTATGGAGGCCATTAAGGCTAGGCCAAAATCCCTTGAAGTGCCCTATCAATCCAAGCTTCTAAAAAAATGAAGCATTTTGCTTGACCTCCTGTTCAGCCTCACCCCCGAGATCCAGAGTAATGGACCCTACTGACGATTGAATACCAGGGCCCTTCCGTGCCTCATTCCCCTGGGTGTTACCCTTCTCACTAGACTGAGTGGGAGTCTTCTGCCCTTTGTTGAGGCAGAACCAACACCTTTGGAGGGACCTTCCCCACTCCCATGTTTTGCCAGCGCATTTACAACGGGCATGGTGACTCCGAACTTACTACCCAACAACACCTTCCCCCCATTTTGCATCTGCAGATCGGTTTGTGACTGTTTAAGGGCGTGCTCTGGCAGCCCATTGCAGCTAAAAGAGACCTTTCTGCGCTTATTATCTTTCTGAGAGGTGCCTCCACCAACACTAGAAGCAAACCCTTTCCCAAAACCACCATTTCCTATGCCATCATTTTGTCTCCCATCAATGGCCTCCTTCCCTTCATGCTGCAGACAGGAAGAGAAACTCGTCGGGCAACTATCCTTATTCCCATCTGGCAAATGTTCATGCCCTAGCGACGCCTTCTTTAGCGATCCATCCCATTCACGAACAACAAAAACCCTATGCTCAGAAGTCTCCATTTCCAAACCTATTGTGGAATCCCCAAAAGTTTTTTTAAAATTATTAATACATTATTAATTATTCACAAGATATTTAATAATATTGATAATTAATACACTATTAATTATTTCATGGATCAATTATCATTCGATTAATTAATTTCTTTTTAAAATCCCCGTCGTTCCCGAAACGGGGACGCATCAAGTACGATGTTTCAACGTCCCCGACGACGCCATCGTACCGCTGCCATTCTTGAGGAGACGCGGGGATGTCCCCATTGGGGACGCCCAGACTCCCCTTGACCGCTGAGCGGATGCCCAAAAGTCCCTCGTTACGACAAGCCAAAAAATACAAGTTTTTAATTTTTTTTATAGTTCAGGGGCGGGAGGATTTATGCAAATATAACATTAAAGTATATCAAACTTATACTTTAAGTTATATTTGTATAAATACTTTCAGGATGTTTGAGATAGGTTCCAGCTTCATAGGAGTTAAGATGCAGATTCTAGATTTTGGGGGTTTTCGAAAAATTCCAGACTTAGCCAAATTTCAGGATTCAGCAAGCCTTCAACAAGGTTACCTCCCACAATCCATCATGGCTTTCTAAGGTCAAACTGAAGTTGGCAAAAGGATTCTCAAAGGGTTTTAACTCGTTTGATCACAAATCACTTGGTTTCGACCCCATCTCTATGAAACACCTAGCTTAGCTCTCGCCCAAATCCCAAACAGACATGACTTCCCAACAGGCCAAAATCACTCAAACCACATTTGCTAGACCCGGGGACTTGAAAACAGCCACCAACAAAGACTACCTAATGTTAATATTTTTCAGATTTAGTGCAAGGAATATACAAACTACAGAGATCTTTCAATTAAACTAAGCACAGGAAATAAAATAAGCACATAAGCAAATAAGATAATACCCGAAAATAACTTCTGATCTGCAACTTGAGGTACTCTAAGATAGCCCCTTCAAGTAGCCGCCTAATACATTCTTCTTCAAATATGCAATTGGATCTGATTGCTCCAAGTGAGTGAATTATATGCACTATATGAGTAAGTATGATTTGCTGATCAAACCCTCGATATCATTGAACAAGTATCGCAACCCTTGAGATCATTAATGCTGGTCCAAAGTCGCACTTTAAAGGCAGCCTTAAGTGTATGTTTCAAACTCCTAGAATGAAGAAGAAAATTGCAGACTTGAGATCCTTGAGGGAGAATCGCATGTTATGTTTTTGATGCCTTTCTCCTCAAGGATCGAATCATTATATATATGAGATTTTGGAGATAAACTCCACCACCTCAAGGTGGCCGACTTGGGTCCTCCCAAGTACAAATTAAATATAAACTTATCTATGCAAATCGATCAAACAATAAATAATAAATATTACTTATATTTATAATTATTATTTATATCGTTTTACAATAATAAATATATATATCCTATATATATTTATTATTATTATTATTACCTTTAATTTGTTCAAGATGGTTGATCTATTGCCGTAAAGGCCATAATATCAACACCTAAGACCTAGTTATGAAGACTTTGACATTTGGCATTGATCAATGATCAAGCATCATAGATTCATACTATGAAATGATTTAGTTTTACAATTATGTATATTTCTCTTTTTTTTTGTATATATAATACATATATATATACACACGAACCCATACGAATCATAATGGGAATTTTTTTTTCACAAATCCACGAACCGGATTCTCGAACCTGAATCCGTCCCTGAACCCGAACCGGCAACTTAGAATAGAACTCTTCCAATTGCTGATTGGAGTTTTTAAAATTTAAAATTATTGTTTAATGTTCAATGTTCAATGATTTTACATCTTTATGTCTTATATTGTTATACATCTTTTCATAACTAGCATTTTAAGTACCACATGTATAGTATATACTATATACATCCCCCTCGTCCCCCGCTGCCTTCCCCTCGCCGTCCCCAAATTGAGGCCCCTCTGTCCCCCCATCCCGGAAACTTGTCCCCCTGTTCCCCCGTCCCCCCGTACCCCAGGGCGGTGTACCTATGGTATTTAATAATTACACAAGTATACATTTGTATCAATTACGGTTCATGACAATTTTAGTACCCTCCCTTAATGGTCATCGTTCAACCAACCCGAAAGAAGACAATCTGCAAGTCTTTTGGTCACAAATGCATAGAAGGCTGCCCCATTCTCGTCAAAATGCTCTGCGAAATGAGCCTATTGTTGAGACCCTCCCTGATTCTACAAAACTTCTGGAAATGATCAAGATATCTAAAATCCTTCCAACTTGATGTTGGGTAAACAAAACTGTCCCTCCCTATAGCCAAAGACATCGAGTCTAGCTTCTGAAATTGAAACCAGGATTTTGAGGAGAAAATCGTTAAACCCTCCAATGCTTGAGAAAACAGACACAATATTGTTCAAGAAATTACTAACCTAAAAACAGACTGCAAGGATCCATGAATTTTGTGGAGAAAATAAAAAAACCTTGAGACCAACAACACCAATCATGATTTTTTTTGGAAATAATCAAGAAACTCGAAAACGATTTTTGAGGAGAAAATTGAAAAAAAAAACTAGTCACAATTTTTGAGGAGAAAAATAAGTCAAAACTAGACACTAAAATATTAGTGAGTAGCTAGCACAAAATCCGAGATATAGATCAGCATACAAAAACTTATTTTTGAGGAACAATAGTAAAACCCAAAAATATTTTTTTGTGGAAAAAATTATAAAGCCCATGTAATATTTTTGGAAAAATTGTTAAAACCCAAATATTTTTTTTTGGAAAAAAATATTAAAACCCAAATAGGAAGAGCGTCATGAACCCTAGCCGCCTGCAAAGGCGAAAACCCTAGCCGCACTTGAAACGACTAGAAAAACTTCAACAAAATCATGTGGGTTGCGTGAAAGAAGTTGCAAAGGCAAGGAATGTGCAAAGGTAGGTCTTGCGGGCTACAAAAACCCCCAAAAATGTAGAAGTGACACCAAAAAAACCTTCCTTCACGTGTAGAGGGCACCAAAATGTGGGCATCACAAACTACAAATCCTGATGCTATTCCTCAAAAAATGGCCAAAAAAAAAATGCACAGGTACATAATGCAGAGAACGCAAAAAACTGTCCATTGCACAGGTGTGTGGGTCAAAAAAACAGAATGGAGGTGTGTGGGTTTTGCAAAACCTGAGCAACACAGAGAAAAACCGATGCCTCAAATGTCTACCAAAACCCCCCTTCCAAGCCACGAACCAATAGATGTGGGTTTGCAAGCAGAAGCCCACGATTTTCCACAAAAAACTTTACTAACTGAAAATCCTCACATGCGAATTACAAAACGGTCACACATGAATTATAGAGGAAAAAATACCCAAAAAACCTTAGGTTTCAAAAACACGATTTTTCATAAAAAATCGTTCAAAAAAATCTGGAAATAAATTCTGAAACCCCATTGTCCCGCTTTGATACCATGTTATGGTAAATGTATTTGTTAAAACAAGGCAGATGAAGTCTCCTTAAATAGATTTACAAAGACAATGTCTCTAAATGAAATGATCGTGAACTGAAGTTAGAAAAGGAAACTTCTGAAAGCAACTAAGACGGCGATTAAAGAAACATTACAATATTTTAATATGGCACAGGCCACATGAGGCCAAAATGGACATTGTATCTGCTCTTGGGCCTAGCATAGGGAGTCACTAGGACACCTCATCAAGTCAACCAACCTTATTACTCCTATGATTAAGACATCTTAAATCCAATTTAGGCAATCTATTTATTAAATCTGGGTTTCTAATATATGTTTATCTCTAATTCCAGAAAGTTTAATTATGAATTATGTTTACAATTGATTCCTAACTTGCTTGCAGGTTCTCAATCAAAACAAAAAGGTATCTCCAAAATCCTAATTGTAATCTAGGGCAAAATTTGGGACCCTTGGCAGTCCTTTGCCATCTGGCAATTTACAAGCTTTTATTTCGTGTCTAGGGGTGGCGCATAAGTAATCTTTCACTCGATAGTATGAGTTCATATACTCTATGCTGTAATGGTTACACTGGCAAAGAAAACTCCCACCACTAGACATTTGCTTAATCATTGTTGTATAACGCAAAGTCATGAGTGTGCGTCAATTTTAAAAGGGCTCTCTTCATTTTGGCTCTAGGCAACTGAACTAGAACATCTACTTTCAGCCATTGCATATGAATGATGAACCTAAAATGGAATGATCAAAACATTAATGAAAGAAAATATTTTTTGGTATTATAATCCCTTATTATGCATACAAAGTTTTAAAAAATATTCAAAATATCTTATTTAAAAAAAAACATAACAAATCTTGAAAAAAATATTGAAAACTTGAAAAAAACGAGGATTCATTCACCTTTGATACCTAAATCTTGCTTCTCCAATGATTCCCAAGCCTTTGGTGTGTGTCTCACTCCTTTGTAGCCTTTACCTTCGAAGAAATATGCAGCAACTTCAAAACAAGCCCTTAAAAAAATGCAGCAACTTCAAAACAAAATTGGAGGAAAAAAATGGTGAAAATGCAAGTTTTGTGATGAAAAATGCGTGAAATGAGTGAAAGGAAGGATACATAGGGAAAAATTAGCGATCTTAGGATGCATTTTTTAAGTTTTAAAAGTGTTTCTTTTAGTGGGATGCTTTTTTGGGCACCTAGGGCACTTTGTATGGCCCTGGTTTGTCTAGGGTTCAGCCAGGGTGTCTGGGCCGAACACTGGGTTAACCTAAGGACGAACTTGGACTTGGATTGCACCTAGATCTGGATCCAAATCTGAGGGCACAATGCTGGATATACAAAATTGACTTCACATACCAACACAATTCTATTGTTTTTTTTAATTGCCTCGATATGAAATTTTTATGATGATAATTTTCAAAGATAACATTATAAAGTCACAATAGTTATCATTTAGCAACTAGCTATTGTATCCGTATCCAATTTCACATGATGATTTGATTTTGCAATTCACATGTATTGAAGAATCAAATTTAATTGGAAACATTTCCTCATGGTTTTTAGTTTCACTTGTTACATTTTGTAATTGAATTTTGCAAAAAGTGTTTTAAAAATTTTTAGTATTTTTTTAAGTTGCTGAGTTTTTGTTTTCAAATACGTTTTCTCCTCCATCTCACCTTTTGTATGTCATTAGATTTTCTTGTATGGACTCTCCTAGTCTTGTAGAGACTTACCAGACATTTGAGAACACGGGCATATGAAGCAAGCAATTTCTAATAAGGATCCTAATTTTGGATTATTTAACCAACATATTAAGCCCATTGTGATGAAATGGTGGAATGCTATGAACACCCTGCTTTATATGGCAGTCTTTGCTCTAAATTCAGAATGGTATGCACTAAAGGTTGGGAGGTTGCCTCATTGTGATGATAGTGAGGTGAAAGAAGGATTAATGGACACTTTTTGAAAGATATATCAAAGTGAGAAGTTGACTATACTTCTCACACAATGGCTTGCCGTTACTAATATTTGTGGTCCAATTTTTAGCAAACCAAAGTGAAGATAGATAGAGCCAGATTAGTTCAATTGATCCTATTTGGTGGTGGACATGTCATGAGAAGTATACATTAGAGTTTATGATGCTTAGCATTCACTCGTTTTCATAGGTTGTCAATTCCTATGGTACTAAGAGGAATTGATCCGCACACAACTTCTTCCAATCTTTTGAGAGGAATGGGCTTACCTCTAGATGGTAGAGAAGTTGGTGGCCATGCATAATGCCTTGCAACATTAGGTTTTGTAGATTTCACAGTATCTGTAGACTATAGCTTCATGGTGGGATGTTGATCTTGAAGATGGCACCCAGATTGATGAGGAGGGTCAAAATGGATTGGTTGGGGTTCCATTGATGACAGCTCCTAATTAATGGTGGTCTCCTAGAGTTAGATTCTGATTTTGATGCAGTGTTGGTGGATGACAATTAGGAGCAACAACATACTTTTTATGTTTTTGCCATTTTATTGTTGAAACTTGCAGCCTTTGGGCATTTTGTCATATTTTTTAATTCATATTATATATTAACACATCATATGCAAATTGACAATGAATTATAAAAGCAATTAAATTGACATTTGTTAGTTTGTTCAACTCTCATGTGAACTCTCAATTCAATGCTAATGTTGTGTATTAAGAATCTAGAAAGTATGTAAATACCTTATCAATGTTCTCATATGAATATTTGAAATTTTCCTATTTTAAAAATTTCCTTATCTTTTACATAGCTGTCCCTATTCGTCCCCTAAAAGGGCCTCAAAATATTCTGTGCTTGAAATGCATCCCCCTGTCCCTTTTCTGGAAACTTGGTTGAACGTAGTTAGTAACACAAAGGCAATTGGCTATGGAGCTTGATGCACATATTCATTGTTGGCTCAAGCACACTTTCAACACCTTGATGAAGAATTTGAATTATATTTTCAGCTCAGATGTATTTTGCTTCCCATGCAATGGATCTTCATGTGCCAGAAATAAGATTGAATAAGAATTTGTTCATGATTGTTTTTTCACCAAAAGAGGAATACTTCTATATGTGTAGTTTTGAATTCAAATTTCCAGATTTTCTGTATGACGGGTTCATGTTGTGGGGACGTTTCAAGGAGCCATTGAACAATCGGAATCTTGGAGTGATGGCACACATCAAGGTTTCAAAATTTGGGCAAGCGTAGTTGGCCCAATGACAACATAGATAAAAAAGAGCACCACCACTGTGATAAAATATCACGAGGATTCTGCCTGGGCGCTCTTCCACATTTAATGAATATGCTGAATTTGTAACAAGCGGGTATATTTGGAAGTTGCTCACAAGTCATGGGGAATTGTAGCGGGTTTTTGTTGGAACCTTGGTGTGTATAAATACACAATCAGCTGATTCTAAATGCATCTCTTTAAAGATCTAGATTTTGATCTGCAAGCAGTTGTTGTTTATATAATCCATTCAGTTTTGCACTCATTGTAATGTTTCTTTATTATAATACAAATTTCTGATCTTCTGCATCCCTATGTCTTTCACAATTGCACGAATTGTTATGTTTTGTTGCTCAATTCTTTAACCTTTAGTTAGGTTCTCAGAACTTGAATCAACCACTGATCCATACAATACCTAGGGTCTTAAAAAGGATGACTGCCACACCTGAATCCCATATTGTTAGCTTATTTTAAGCTGTTAACTTAGGCCATAATTTAATGGGCAATCTTTAGGAAAAGAAAGAAATGTATTAGGGGGAATCGTGCAAATACATATAGTGCTTGAAAAGCTAGCTGTAAAAAGATGTACAACTGAATAAGGAATAAGTAAACACATTGCAATTATTTTTTTGAACCGTGAACATTAAGTTTAACTCGTTATTATTAATAATTAAGTTACTAACATTTAACTAGTAGTTTTTAATAGTGAAAATCAAAATATTAACTTTGAAACAAGAATTTTCAAAATTTCATAACGATGATTCATGATTGATGAGCTCATGGTTAAATTGAAGGGGGAGCGGGGGGTGAATTAGTATAATAAAAACTTTTATCAACTTATCAACTTTTATCAGTTTAAAATTAAATTGTATCAATCACAATAGCATCGTTTACTCAATTTGAATAATCATGCACACGAAAAGAACAAAGTAACAAAATATTGTTGTGGAAACTCTCATGGGAGAAAACCACAACAAATTCCCTGCTTATATAATAATCTCATACAAATCTCGTAGGATCCAACCTACTAGAGGTACCAACCCTTCATTTAATTCGTGAGCACTTGGCCACGTGAGGCACCAACCCTTCATTCACATAGAGGCACCAACCCCCCATTCAAATTGTCTATGCAAGAGCTATAACTCTTCTTCAATCTGCTCTATCCAAATCTGCTATAAACTGATCATAAATTTTGTAAGACCCCCTTTTGTAAATGCCCTAGTTTTTTGCCCTAAATCACAAATTCCAAGTAGAACAAGAAGAAGAATGGAATTAGTAACATCATGTACTTGGTTTAGATCCTGCAACATGTTAGAAAATCATTGAAACATAATCCACAAAATTGATCTTCCTTACTAGAGACATTAAAAGCATAGATCTTTCCTACTAGGGGTAGGGACAATAATTTAATCATAGAAATATATTTAATTTATTGATGGATTTCAACCATAGGCAAGCTAGGATAAGGGGCATATTAGGGTGCCTTAAACAATCCTCTACCTGAGGCCCAAGAGTGGATGTCATCTCTCTTGGCCTCATGTGGCCCTTTTCCATCCATTTGAGGGGGTGTACTTAGTGAGGAATCCCATAGCT
Organism: Chamaecyparis obtusa; assembly: GCA_027943335.1. Taxonomy (NCBI): domain Eukaryota; kingdom Viridiplantae; phylum Streptophyta; class Pinopsida; order Cupressales; family Cupressaceae; genus Chamaecyparis; species Chamaecyparis obtusa. The sequence goes on along the minus strand of BSBK01006324.1, from coordinate 580,717 downwards.
GTTCCCCTCTTACATTGCCACCCTTATCCTCCTATAATGATCAACCAAGGTAAGGGTTTGAGGAAACTACAATATCAGGAGCATCCTTCCCTTCTAAGCCCAAAAGAGGGGCATCCTTGCACCCCCTTAGACTAATGGGACAATCTGTCACCACCATGAGGTGGCGTACTTAGAAGAGGGACTCATAATAGTTTCTCCCTCCTTGTATTCCTCTATTATCCCTACCCAAATTGATTACAGCAAACATATAAAGAATTACACATTATTACCTATATTCTACATATAAATGATCACACATTAATACCATATTCTTAGATTGCGTGTAGCATTAATCATTCATACCAATTGACAAATATAATGCACTAGATTGTAGTACTCGATCTGATTCCTTATATCAGATTTATCCTTGATCGATCATTTGAATGTTGTTGAGTGATTGATTGATTGAGTGAATTACTTTGATTTAATGATTCGAGGTATTGGTGAGTTATGATTAAGTAATTATTGATTAGATGATTGAAAAGTGAGGATATAATGAATGCTAGTTTGATATATTGGTGGATGATGATTGAATGATTGCTGACTTGACAAAGCGATGCTTGATTTTTGAATCATATGTTTTCTTGATCCTAAGATGAAGTGATGATTAATGATTGTTTGTTTGATCTTGAGGGATTCATGATTGATGGATGAAGAATTTGTTTGGATGGATTCATGAGTGATGATTGGTAAGTCCTTCAATGTTTGGAAGGAAATCTCCTTTATACTTTATTGGTAAAAGGGTCACCAACTTTCATAAGAATTAAGTCACCACTTCCACTGTTGCTTGTCTCATTTGATCACACAATCCAAATACATTGTTTAGCATATGAGCATCCTTATTCAAGAGAGTTGGAGATTCAGTGTTTCATCTCAAAATACTAAGTATTTGATTCTGCATGTTGTAGTGGCATAAAACTCACATCAGCTAATCTATAAAATCGATCTCAAATGTCAATTATGATGAACATAAAGAAATATACAATGTTACCGCTGACCTATATTATATCTCCGGTTGATATACAATGTTATCACCACACACAATGAATTTGCATTAAATATAATAAAGAAATATAGAATGTTACCACCGAGCACAATGAATTCGGGTTAAATATAATAAATGAGAAGACATTGTAATGTTTTATAAATATAAATTATAATTCCAGATATAATGAATCAGAAGAACTATACAAAACTCGAAAGAAATATGCCTTGAAGTATAATGTGGCCTTGTCGGTCTTGTGCATCCTCTGCAAACAATTCCCGTTGCATGTTGTTTGTCTTGTAAACGATTCCTCTGTGCATCGTTCGCACTCTGCAAATGCGTCTGGATATGCCCGCGTTTTTACTTGCATGCTGTGTTAACATATGGATGGATGCCTTTTTATCTTGCAAATCATCTGTATAAAATAGAAGTTTCTCTTTACCAGTAACAAAATGGAAAAATCATTCCCAAAGTTTTGCGAACACTTTCAGATTTGTTTTAGAAACTTTATATAGAGGTCGGATTCATTGGGAGTCAGCGGGAAATCCATCAAAACATTTCAAATATGCAAAAAATGAACCCTGTGCAAATTGGTAGGCTTTTTTAAGCGTACTCAATTTTGGTATGTACAATACTTGGAAACGGTAGGGCAAAGGGGCCGAATCTGCAACTTAGGTTTTGAATGAGTAGCAGGGTTTTCAATCATGAACAAATAAATTTTTCAATGCCTACCTTCAACCTTGGTTCTTGAATCACGATGTTGAATCTTGTTGCTTTCCTCTTGTAAGAATGTAGAATCTCCTGGCTTGCAGCCTTGCTCCCTCCCCTTGCAACTCAGTCTCCACTAACTGATTTTGTTTTTGTGTGATTAGAATTGGACCATATGTCTCTTTCTATAAGTTTTGGAGAGGCCTGGGGATTGGGGACAAACTCAGTTAGGATTAGTCACTTGGAAGTGATGTTTTTCTTTTATTAGAAAACATTGCATTTTTCTCCTTTGTTGCAAGAAACTTCTAGGCTTCCCCTCTAAGGTTGAGGGATGTTTGGGAATCTTGAGGACGTCTCCCCATCTCTGTCTAGCTTTTCTCAGCAAGAAACATCTCAAAAATGCCCTGGAAACAACAAAGGGTGTGTGCCAGTGATGGAGGGATGTTCCCCTAGCATTTTTGCATCTTGGGGATGTCTCTATCTTGGAAATGTGTGCTTTTCTGGGGGATGCATCCCCATGGAATCACAACAAAGAGGCTGATTTATACTCTACTAGGAAACTCCTCAAACATTCTCTCGATACACTTTCTTTGCGAAGCTAGAGTACAATTGAAATGGGTACTGTTGAAGCCTATAATTATTTTGAAAAATAAATGATATTGCTTTTATGTTTGATTAAACCCTGATTGATAATAATTGTGAGAATCACTACTTTTACAACATGACACATCGAAAAGAGAAAGAAGTTAGATGGTGAAAATCTTTTAAGTGGTGGATTTCCTTATGTTTTGGTATACCATGTTAACAAATGCTTGGAGTTGAATGCTTGTGAGTACCAATTGCATTGTAATTCTCCTAACATACATGAGAAATAATTCATAACAAAAATGATTACTCATGGAAATTGGTCATAATAGCGCTAACATCATATACAGGTTAAAGTCCCTCAATACTTAAAACTTAATTAGAATTTAAAAATAATGACTGTTGAATCCTCCAATTGCATAACAAAGGACACGATATTGGGTTGAAATTACATTAGTCCCACACAAATAATAATTGTGAGAAAAAGAAACCGTATAAGGTATTGCATTCATTTAAAGCTATTCTATATAGGAAAGAGGCTAGAGCATGCGAAAACTCAAATTGGCGGAGTTTCGAATAATCACCATTCTTCCCTTTATCGTTAGATTCTTACAGGTGCTGGTGTTGTTTGTGGGTCCCATTTTCTTGTGATTATATCACATATATGATAGATGATTGAGATTAATCTAAGATATTGGTTTCCTCTAGAATGTCCCAGAATCTTATTCTGGTTCTGTTCTGGTCTTGTTTCTTCTTGGATTCTTGCTGGGATCCTGGAGGGTCCCTCTTGGGCAGCTAGGTTTCCGACCGCCTGAGAGGGACCTGGGCAGAATCTAGGAGAACTCACAGGCACCTAAGGTTGTGGACGCCCAAAATGGGCTCCACATGCCATTTTAAAATAAAATCTTCAAAGCTTATAAAACCCTAATTTCGACAATAAAGCACGCACTTGGTCATTTGATGATATTTCATTCATCTCTAAAGCATTTTTCACCATTTTTGCTTTGTATGAATATGTTACATGTATGAATCTATGGTGTATAGTATATATAAATTTATAATGCATCAACACACACACACATACATATTTGTTAATATTTTCAGACTTTGAAAGGAAAATTCAAACTATAGATGATCTTTCAAAACTAATATTTAGGCCCTAACAAAATATTGACAAAAGAAGGAATAGATAATACCCGGTTATGCTGTGGAATCTCCTTGTTGATGCTTTCAAGTTGATACAATTCAACCTTTTGAGTTTGCTTCAGATTAGTCCTCCAAATCTGCTATGAATTGTGCCTCTATGTCTGCTATATCTTACTTCTCAAGTCTGCCCCAAATTGCTCCTTAGGTCTGCAATAATTCGCTCCAAGTCTGCTGCTATAAGTCTGCTCTAAATCGCTTCTCAAGACTGCCCTAGATTGCTCCTCAACACTGATCTAAATAGGTCTACCATATAGTTCAGGTCTGCTGCCTTTAATTTCCAGGATGATTCTGCTATGATATGAATTTAGGATTGCAATGATCTGATATATCTCTGCTATATGTTTCTGCTGAAGTGTGTGAATATAGCAGTTATGTTATGTTTTCTATGATGCTATCTTCACACACTTCATTCCCCCTATAAATATCCTTTAAGGTGGGAAAAGTCAAGGCAACAAGACAGCTGACTTGCATATGCAAGTCAGCACATTGAATATATTTCATGCAGCCGCCTTAATAAATATAGGTCGGCATATCCCCCAATACAAGGCAGGACATCCACCTTGTAAATGATAATATTTAACTTACCTTAAGCAAGTTGTCCCATATATATAGAATAAAGTCGTTCCTTTTGCCAAGAACAAGGATAATTCCTTAGTGTTTAAAAACAACATTTATGAGATACATTACCATAGTTATTTCCAGCATTTGATCTTTCCGAAAGGCCATAAATACTAACAATATGAATATCTATTTTTGCTTTCTATGAACATGTTACATGTATGAACCTATGATGTATATATAAATTTATAAATTTATAATATATCAATATGACTGTACCAATATATATATATATCAATGTGTATATATCCGTGGAACTGGAATCCACCCAATTTTTTTTATGCTGAACCCTTGAACCTGAAGCCAAATCCGTATTAGAGTCAGGATTGGTAACTTAGAGATTAATGACTCATCATGGAAATTGGTCATCATAGAGAGGACTTGATCACACATGGGTAAAATTCCCACAAAAAATAAAAAATAAATTAAAAATGATAGCTGTGGAAGCTTCCAATTATTTAATAAAAGAAAAATAGTACAATTGTTTGCTTGGAAATCCTCTACACATAGATTCCTAGATCAGACAGGCCCAAACTTAAAAGCAGAATGTAAATCTGATTTTTACATTCTCGACAGCATTAAATAGGATATAAATCCAATTGGAGGGAATGAACATTGGTTTATGGCCTTCACATGTCTGCTTTATATTTTGGTTGTTCTGTCAGAGTAAAATTCAGTGAAACTAGTGTATGTCTAGTATATGGAATACAAATTTTTTGTCAATGGTATAATGTTCAACAGATAGCTTTAAATAGGATTTAGTTGCGAAACAGGAAAATGCTAAATAATTTTAATAAGATCTATCATTTTTACTCTTAATCCTTGCACTTTCTCTTTCCTGATGATGGATCACAGAGTGTGATCCGAAACGTTGATGCTAAAAATACTTACACAATCGAATCCAGAAAACTTACTTTGCATCTATCAGATTTCCGCAATCCATATGTCTAGTGAATCCACAATCCAGAAGCATTCACTAAATAATTTTGTCAATGCTTTAATGTGCAACAGATACCTTTTAAACAGGCTTTAGTTGTGAAATAGAAAAATGCTTCCAATATATTTTCTTTCATCTTTTTTTCTTTATTTTTTGTTTAAGCAATTTTCTCAATTAGCTCAAACGTATTTTATGGGGTATTGCTATTAAATGTCTTGGAGGACACCCTGACTTTTCCAAATGCTTCAATTATTTAGTGAGATTTATCTGTCTTTTCCATGTTTCAGGTTTACACCTTACTTCTTTAATAAACAGTTGTTGGACGACATTCTTGAGACTTCAGTTGATCAACACTTTGAGTCCTTAATTCAAAATCGATATATACAGAGACGACAAGAACTTGGTGGCGATGATTTTCCAACTGACTTAATCGATGAGCATTTTGAGAGTTCCTCTGAGCCTTTGGAGGTAATATTTCATGCTTTGACGTTGTGTTATGAGATTTGCATTAAAAATAAATTTGCTTCATATTTGCTAGTGTCTTGGTCACAAATCACTAAATCCTAGATAATTTCTTTGATGACTTGGGAAAAACCTTAAGGTTGATAGATATTTTATATGCTCTTTGTCCAAAATACTAGTAAAGTTTACAAATGTATTGGATTTTTAGTACATGTTTAATAGTTTTGGCTAATTAAGTCTACATCTTTTAAAACTCAAATGTAAGGGAACTCTATGAAAGTTATTTCTTTTGTTGTTTGAAAGAGATATACTTTTATGTTTTGCTACTAATAATTTTGCTACAGGTACAAGACACAAGCTAAATTAATTTAAAATAGATTATTTGTTGTAGGAGAATTTTCATAGCTGATTTTCTCCTCCATATGTAAACTGACATTAGTCAATGTTTCATTATGAGAGTTCCTTCAACAATGAGAGTTTTCTTAGCACCAATATTTAGAGTTCATATAATTGCTTGGAAGAATTTGGCAAAATTTGAAGGCTGGTCGCTATGCATTTTATTCACTTTGTCTAACTCTTGAATGTGATTACAGTTTACAAAAAGATTTCAATTAAGTCTACGTACTCAAAATTTAAGTTCATGGGAGATCTGTGCATTCTATTTCTTCTGTTGGTTTATTTTTTGAAAGAGCCACTACTTTTGTGTTTTGCACTTATAATATTCATATTTGACATAATTTAAGTTCAAGTGGAAAATCTATGTGTAGCAGGCGTTATTTGGATTGAGTTATGCATAGTTATGCTTACATGATATCAGGTTGATGAACTCCTGGAAGAGATTGCACAAGATGGGATTCCGTTCTCTATTATTTCAAAGGCTGCAGAAGTTCAGCTATATGATGTCGCAGATAGACTGATTTTGGGGAACAGATGGATTCGCAAAGCCACTGGAATTCAACCAAAATTTCCTTTTATGGTGGACTCATTTGAAGAAAGGTACTCATTGCTTTTCTAGATTCATTATCTCTGCATCTTTTTTCTAATAGCAACCCATAACAAAAAAACAAGAAGGTGTATTGAGCAGGACAAGAAGGTATGAGCACTCTGTCTGCAATCTCCTTATTCTGTGATACGTAATTTTAAAGCCACTAAGATGGATTTGCTTCTATCCTGTGGATAGTTCACATTCACCTGCGTATTGACTGTAACATAAACTATAGTCAACAGGATATAATCTGATGGTTTATACAAACTAAGTCTACTTGCATTTGTACAAGATATTATTATTATACTCATTTGTTGGATAGTATATTGTACAATAGTTGGAATATACAGAGAGTCCTTAGCTTTGATAGAGGATTAATCTTAATTTCTGTTGGTTTTAATACCACCAAAAGTTATGCCTAACTCTAGTTAAACTGTAAGTGCAAACTAGCGACTTTTCTTTTCTGGTTTTGCTTGAATCTCTCGCTCCAAATTTTCATGAAATAAACCCTTCATTGTGTCTTGCACATGGTCTCTAAGTCAATAGAATATCAACTTTTTGTTTTGAAGTAAGAATCATTCATATAAATCCTTTGGAAATACAATGAATGCTTTAAAGCAAAGGTTTAACTTTAAACCAAAATATGTACTTAGAGGTACTGCCAAAATGATAGGAACAAATATTGAGTAGGAAAACATCATGGGATAGGGATGAGGGGAGGTGGACAAGGTTGGGAGTCAGATGGGTGGGGATATGTACCAGTTAAACACATATGTGTGATATGTAATTGTCTATTCTATGAATGAATGCAGTTTAAAAAAAACGGATTTTTTTCCTGTAGAAACCTAGAGTATTGTATGGACCTCAGCTCTCTTTACTTCCTATGTAAAAAAAATAAAATAAAATTGAAGATGAATCCATATTTCATAAAACTTTTCTTTTAGGAAAATAACTACAGAAAACATGTATTATTAAGAGAGGCACAAATATTTAGAATGGAGAAACCCTTTTGGGGTATAGACTGAATGGAAAAAATTTGCTTGTACTTTTTCTTTTAAACATTTTGTTGACAGGTCGAATGATATTTGTGTAATTTGCAACAATTACAGTGCTATGCCTTATCTACATAAATTGTGACAATGATCCCCATTGTATCCTGACTGCTCTTTTCTTGTCCTTCAAAATGGTGTTTGAGGATGATTTAAAATTGATTCTTATATAGTGCTTTGATTTGTTAATAGTAGGCAAATCTTTTCTCGTAGTTACAGAAACTTCTTGCCCTCCCCACATTGGTGGCTGGTGTGTTCAACTACAGCTATCTATGTTCAAGAAGAATACTCAACCATGCATCAACTAAGTGATGTACTTTGTCGATTTCAGATCTTTTACTCATTTTCACTTAGCTTTCCCTGAGTGATATCCACTCAAAACTGATACTCTAAAGCCTTAAGACTTGGCACCTATCTCAAAATGGCTAGTTCCGAGCAAAATTTTCTTTTGAGGATTTTTGTTGCGATTTTAGGGAAAAAGGCAAGGTGTCAAACGCATTTCATTATGGAGGTTTTCCAAGACCTGTCCAGTCTTTTCCCTGCATTATTTATTTAAGATCAATATATGTTATAAATGGTCCACATACACACACAACCCCAAGAACACAACCAAAAAAAAAGACAAAAAAAAAAATAGAAACATTTTTTTGGGTGAAATTAAAAAAAATGTGATGTAAAACTTATAAAATACTGACGAACAAATATAGCATGTATTAACTATATGATGGTTCAACATGTCAATGATGATATACATCTATCATTAGGCACTATCCACACATTGATGCTTTAGTTATCTCTAACCACCTTGTCATCAGTGACCTCTTATAAAAAATATCAATATATTAGTTATCAACCTGCTCTAAGCTGGTTATGTGTCCATCAAAGGGATAGCTCTGGTAGCAAGAGATATTCATTCTCCAATCTAAGTTAATTATGAATCCATTAAGAAGATGGCTCTGGTAAATAGATGTAGAGGGAAATCTGTGAACAAAAAGCTCAGTTGTTAATTTTTATGTGATTATGTGAAGTAACTATGTAGAAATAAGCTCTTTGTACCTGGCAATTCATATACAATGACAAAAATACACGTCCTAATAGCAAACCACTGAAAAATTCCTAACAGCACACCACTGAAAGAATCTTTTTAATACCGAGCTAATACATGAGATCTGATTTGCTAGATAGAAAATGAATACAATGACTGAAATTAAATAATCTGTTGCAAGCCTAGGCTTATGCAGTCTGTTCATTCTACTAACCTATTTTTGTAGGCAATGAACTGTGACAATTACAAACCCTCTGAAGGAGTCTAATATAAAATAATGTCATTTAAGATCATTTTAAACTCCGTTGTTCACATTTGATTCCGATCATTGCCTTTATACTCCCCAGTTGCATGTTGGTATTTTCTTTCATTTCTTTGAACCCCTGTTGTTTATTTGTTGGGAAGAATAAAACATTATATCACTAAGCGGTCAAGGAGTTTGCTGTCTATAGACACAAGGTCTTGATTCTCATGTCTAGTTGAATTATACCACTTCTTATGTCTCCATATCTGCATCTTGCAGTTAGGCATGAGCAAACAATAATACATAAAAAGTGGCATGCAATGGAATTATGTATAGTCCTATGTCTGGCATAACATCCATATCTATTTGCAGTTGGTAAATGGAGTGGAAATCTCTATGGGAATTAGGTCAAATATGTTTCTTGAGGTTGTTAAAGTCACAAGATCAAATCCATTTCAACAACATTGTATGACTGCCATGAGCTAGAGGGAACTGCCTTGAATCACCAGCACAAGGTCTAATCTTCTTGGGAGTTTGACTATACCTTGCCTTATGAAACCTTTTTGTCTTATGGTTATTTTGATGGGATATCACTATTTCTCATGATAGATCATTGTGCATTAAGTCAATAAAAGAGTTAGTTTATTCTCATGCCAGAAAAAGCGAAAATGAAACAAGCTATATATTTCAAAATGTAAAAATTAACATAACACAATATTTTAATATTTAGTTAAATAACAAGATACTAATTACAAAGAGAGTCATCTCCTCATATAGAGATTGGAAAATGAAGCCATGCAACAAGCTAAACAAGACATGGCCCACCCAAAGCTAGAAATAGGAAGCTAAAAAAATAGAAAATTACTGCCACTAAGTGAGTTCATTACAACTATAAGCCTTATCTTCTAATGATTACATAACATTATTCTAATACCCTCCCCCTGTTGATATTTTGGCCTTTACGGCAAAGATCAATACATTGGAAAAATGATTTAATAATAATAAATATATTTTATTATTATGCCTAAAATCGATATGATAAATGGTGGCTATATTTATCATTAAGTTCGATTTATTACAATTAATTAATGAGTTAAATACTAATAATATAATGAGAAATTATATTATTTTATTTTAGGCTCAAAATTGTGGCCCCAAAGTTGGCTGACTTGGAGGTCCACGTTTTGGCATGATAAACTCATATATTAAGGGAAATTGATGAATGCTAGAAGCAATCAAAAACATAACATTGTCTTCTACCATTCATCGATTCTTGGAGCAGCGAATTCTATCTTGGATGAGCAATTCGAGTAGCAGATTCAAGAGCAAATAAGAAGCATAGAAGGGCGAATTATTCAGATTATAGCAGTCATATAAGGGCAGATTTAGCAGCCCTTAGAAGAGTGAATTAGGGCAGAATTGTGCAGCCCTAGAAGAGCGATATAAGGGCAGATCTAGCAGCCCTTAGAAGAGCGAATTAGGGCAAAATTGTGCAGCCCTATAAGAGCGATATAATGGCAGATCTAGCAGCCCTTAGAAGAGCGAATTAGGGCAGAATTGGGCAGCCCTAGAAGAGTGATATAAGGGCAGATCTAGCAGCCTTAGAAGAGTGAATTACGGTAGAATTGTGTAGCCCTAGAAGAGCGAACTAGAGCAGACATCAAGGGCAAACTAGGGCAGAATTGGAGCAGCCCTAGAAGAGCGAATTGAAGACTCTTCAAGAGTCGATTCATAACAATCATTGAAGGCAACATTGGAGGACTAATTTGAAGAATACAAAGTGCAGAGTTGAAGCCAACCAAAGGATAAATTTAGACCTTCAAATCCGGGTATTATCTTTCCTTAATTGTGAATATTTATTATATCTTGTGCTTAGTATTTGAAAGATCTCTATAGTTTGTAGATTCCTTGCCCTAAATCTGAAAATATTAACACCCCCGCCCCCCTTAAGGCTTACTTCATTGAAAACAACGCATATCAAACTAAAAACACCGTGATCATGAAATTTTCCATTCTTTGGAAGCTTTTCTTTGAAAACAGACCATACACCAGGTATAACTCCATCAAGTTGTCTCCAACCTTTGTAAAGGTTTATCTTCGCTGAATTCCCAAGCTCTTGGATTACCATCTCATTCAACTCGGGAGTCATAGATCTCTCAATCCATTGGACAACAATCCATGCTGAGCTATACTCACAAAGCTACACCAAGTTGTATCGTAACCCTCGTAAGGGTATGATCATAGATGGACTACTCGCCAAAACCAAAAACTCGCCAAGGCCTGAAAAAGAAACTCGCGAAAAACTCAGCTAGCTCTTGGCTAAAATTCGGCAAATAACTCGGGAACTTAAAATTTGCTTAAATCTAATTAGAAATGCATTTTTTTTGCAAATTACAATGAGAAGATGCATCCAATGAGTCAATAAATGAGAACACAAAAGAAACAAGCTGAGTCTAGATATATTTAAATGCAAATTGGGTACAAAATCGCAGCCTCATGAGGAATGCTGATGGCTTGAAGCAAAACAGTAAATAGTTTTTGTAAAACAAAATCTAAATACATCATTACAATTACATCTTCCTCTTCCCAGCTTTAGTAAAAACTAAGGGAGAGGTAGAGCTAGAGGGTCTAGTCCTAGAAGTCTACACTGGGCGTGACTGTGCCTCCTCACTTGGTATGTTTGACTCAGGTTGTGGCTCTTCCTCCATCCTAGATGTAGCTCTGTCTCTAGCTTCTCCTAGCACTGGCAATGACTCCTCATTCGACTCATCCTCCTCATTGTCATCTAGTGTGAAACCAAATCCACCCCTCTCCATAGCTCGCCTCTCCAAATCATTAACGTCATCCTCTGTAAACAATGGTGGCTACTCCTGTGATGTCCAATCACTGTAAGGATCTATATCATCCAAATGAATTGGATCAACTACTGCTTCCTTTGCCTTACTTATGCGCAACCAAAGATTATATTGCACAAAGACAAGGTCATTGAGGCATTTTTGAGCTAACTTGTTCCTCTTCTTCGTGTGGATGGCCTCAAACAAGCTCCAATTGTGCTCACAATTGGATGAATCACAAGGCTGACATAAGATTTGAGGGCAAATTCTTTGAGATTTGGGGTATTTTCACCCCAACTTTGCCACCAAACATCTGCAAAAATAAAATATTGAAAAGTTAGAAATTAAACGGAAAAGTGAAAACATATTATTAATTACTTTAGACGCCAAAACCCAAATGGAAAATGTTATACTTGGGGTTTGAGTGGTTCTTCCTCTCCTTGCCAGCTCTAAAGATAATAGTTTACCCCTTGCTTCCTCATAGTTTTGGCATTCGGCCACAACAAGGTCTCTCTTCTCAACCTCATGTATCATCATTTGAATGCATGTAGTGAGACCCTCTATGACCTCTCCATTAGGATCTAAGTAAGAATCTCCGAACTTAAAACGGGGGTCGAGTGAGTACCCTGTTGCTTGAATGGGTTGGTGGAGCTGATTGTTCCACCTCCTATTAGTAATTTCCCAGATGGGATCAAGTTTGAGTCTATCCCCCTTATAGTAATTTTTTATAGACTCCTTGGTCCTATCCATGGCCTCATAAATATACCCCATTGGGGTTTGATCCCTATCTACCAAGGGAAAAACCCTAACCAAGGGCTCAGACACCTACAATTGAAAAATACAAATTAAAAAAGATCAATTAATGAAGTTAAAAATTAATAATGAGAGACTTGAATCAAGAATAATTAAAAATTCAAGTTTTGAAGTTACCTTCACAAACTCTGCAACCTTTTATGCAAAATGGTTGCCGAAGACTATACATGTGACACCCTCTCCTTCAACCTTCTTTGGGTAAGGTCAGTCTAGCCATGCTTGACTCACAAACATTTGTTTCAAAGAAGTCAATGTACCAAGAATGCTTTGCAACGTCAAGAAAACCGTTGCAAACCTTGTGACACCGGATCTCACCAAATCTCTCCATTGAGTGTGCTCTCGTCTCAAATGTAGAACCCAAGGGTGATTGTAATTACATTTTGTGATCCTCCTTGCATCTTCCACAACTAGAGTCACCCAATCAAGTTTTCCTATGTCTTCCAAAAGAAGGTCAAGGACATGTGCTACACAAGGTGTCCAAAAAAGAGTGGGGTGCCTTTCTTGTAGGATTCTACTTGCTGCTGCATTATCTGTGATGATTCACACCACATTCTCTACTCCCACCTCCACGACAATGTACTCCAACATTCCAGCCAATGTTTCTGCATTTTTCACCTTATTGGAGGTATCAACCTGTTGATGTTTATAGTTTTGATCAGATAAAATGATCACTGTATTATGAGAATATAAATAAACATCATTAAATTGAGATGAGATAATATTATTCTACATTATATATACATATTGATATATATAATAATAATGATATTATTGTATATATCAATATGCATATACAATGTATATATTTTAGTTGATAAATAAATAATGTTAATCTCATATATATCTTACCGACTAATATCAGTTTAATCTCAATATTAGTGAGACCGATCAAACATCATGTATCGGTTTTACATTAACATTAATACCAATTTGTATTGACTGATTTATATCAGTCAACACAATCCCTAAACTAAATGTTATCAACTGGTTTATGTAAACCTGATGAGATACCGTAAGTGTCGGTTATTGGTGACAGTCCCGTGTGACTCGGCATTTGCTAATGCAAAGGGTAGTGTCGATGATATGTTCGGTCTCCATGCTATTCCATTTTGTTACCATTGATTAAACGATGGTTACGTTTGTTATAAATGAAGAGACATGACTGTATAGAGCCATGTCTCCTTACGGAGACATGTCTCTATACTTCCATGTCTTCCATATATATATGTTCGGTGTTCAATATGAGATAAGAACAGGAAAAAAGTGAGTGAGAGTAGATAGCACAGCGAATAGAATATGTGCGAGATACAGATTCAGCAACACATAATAGCGACAGTGATATGTACAGTAAAGATAAGTAATTTGAGTTACTCATCAACGTTAACATGAATGATATATATATATATATATATATATATATATATATATATATATATATAAAACTTGAAATAATTAAATTCTGATTTCAGCTCATATGATATTGATTATTAATATGTATATATATATATTTTGTTGAAATATGTATCATATATATATTAAGAGATTATATATATATATATATTGAATTTTAAAGTAAATTAAAAGTCATATAATCTGATCCAAATTTAACACAACCGATTTCAAAAACACCACATTGTCCTTGCAGGCAATCAAAAAATTAATAACGGTGCAGTTTTTGCTATCTCTCCACCCATTAGAAAGAATTGTGCAGCCATATTTTCTCCATTCTTTTATTTGGTCCACCACTTCTTTTTCCCTATCAACTGCATTTGTGAGCAACCTATAAGAACAAAGTGAAGTTAGGTCTTAGTACACAATTTTGATATAATAAACAAGAAAAACAATTAAAAATGAAATCAAGTGGACTATTTATTAACCTCCCACCCAAATCCTTACGAGAAGGGGCCTTGTACCCTTTTCCTGAAACTGTCATTGCGGTGACCAAATTTAGCCAATAGGGACTCTCTACCACATTCAATGGGATGTTGTTCAATTACCAAAACTCACCACATGCAATGTTTGTTTTCTCATGTGCCTCCCTATTCCATCTAGTGGCCTCTAATGATGGTTGTGCTCTAGGTGTGTTCTTGGGCACAAAATAATTGCTTATAGACTATCCCTGATGGTGATACAGTAGGTAGTCTACTAGAGGAAGCATAAGTGGTGGCCAAAGGGGTGCTGAGTTTGCAGATACATGGGCCACAATGAGAACCCACTTTGCCCTGAGGTGCTTCTTCTTCTTTAATATTAATTGAAGCACCTTGAGATTCAACTATGACTGCTCTCATGGCTAGTTTTGCCCTCTCCCTTCGCAATTTTTTTTCTTCCCCAGCTGCAAGTATGACATTAATGTCTCTTTTTATATCCTGTTGTTTTACCACATCTCGTAACATCATGCTTGTCGATGCCTTCAAGGTGGTATGCGAGGCAGTTTATGCCTCCATGAATTACTTTTTCAAATTTAGTGCAAATCACCATCCCAGGCTTTGGTCCTTCATAGGCATACCTCAAAGTTCTATCTCTAGCACCTTTAGGAGGGGTGCCTATATATCCAGATGGGCATGGTTCTAGTGGCCAATCATTCTCTAAAGTTGCCATATTGAATTAATGGTTTATTGTTAACCTACACATACAAAGTGAAAAGACAAAATTAATATTTTAGTTAAACAATTTAGAAAACTATCTAAATTAGTTTAAATAATTTTAGACATCATTCAAAGTTAAAAAAATATAAAAACTATTAGGGTTTGATTTTTAAAAAAAAACTAGAGGTTCTTAAAAAAAAATAGTGAAAGATTCAACTAAGCTTGTCAAAAATAGAGTGAAATCTTGTTCCAATCAGTCAAAATCATTTTTAACTACTTAGGAATGATTTTCTATTCATCTAGATGCAACAAAAAATAAATAAAATGTTTTAAAAAAATATAGAAAGAAAATCAGAAAACCTACCTAGGAATCTGATTTCTCTTCATGAACCACCTCAAATCCGCTTCAAATCTGCCTCAAATCTGCTTCAAATCTGCTTCAAATCAGTTTGCAAGTGTTTAGAAGAGTATTTTTCCCCCACTCAGCAAAATACAAGTGAAGAAATGACGAAATGAAAGTCATTTGTGCCTTTTTTTTTTGCCTTTATGTGCTGTTTTAAATAGGCAACCGAGTTTTTAACACGGCTCGCCGAGTTTTTGGTGTGAGTAAAAGTCGTAACTACTTGCCGAAGAAAAAAGCTCGGCGAGTTTTAGCAACTCGCCGAGTATTCCATCTATGGGTATGATTCTGAAGATCATGGACTTTGAAGCTAACTAGGCAACTATCCATTCTGAGTTTTGTCTATATTGGCTTCCTACTGGTCTTCAAAGTATGAGCTTAATTAAAATGTGTTAAAAACTTAAAAACATCTTCTCCTTTGAGCTTTCCTTTGAGAACATTATTCACTTGAAGTCTACAGTTCCAAGTTGTGTGGCCCATTTTCTTGCAATAGTAGCATTCTATCCTTCTTTTTTTCATATCAGATCTTCTGCTATTTGAGTATAATTCTACCTCTAGTTGAGGATCATCTTTTGTATCTCTTGCAATAGTTTTTTTTTCTTGAGCTTGGAAGGCTGAATTTATATCTTCCAAACATTTAGAAGAAAGTTGACCAATCGTAATTGCTGAATTTTGAAGATAAACTGTTTAATAAAATGGCTTTAGCATCCTCATCATCCACTACAACATAGACCTGTTCAATTTTTTGAAGAACAGACCTAAGATTTTTCATGTGGCTTGACATAGTGACCCCATCAGTAATCTTGAACTTGAACAATTGAAGCTTTATAGAGATATTTGCATTAATTGCTGCTGCTCCAAACAGTGTATTCAAATCATCACAAATTTCCTTTGACAATTTTGTGGAGTCTTTATGATGTAACTTAGAATTGGAGAGGGCAAGACCAATAACTACTTTGGCTTTATCATCTCTGCTGTTCCATTCTAGTACTTGATGAGCATCCATAGGAAGTGTCTCATTTCCATTAACTATTCCCAGTAGGTTCTTGCGCATCACATCTACATTGGATTTTTACTTTACAAGAGTGGAAGTTGAAACTAGAATATTTATCCAATGAATTTTCTATGTCCAAAAAATATAACAAAATTGAATAATTTGAAGCTCCAATACATCCTTTACGTGAATTGAAGAAGCCACAGGCACTGTTATGAGCACAAACCCTCAATTTTAATTTAGCAAAAAAGTCATGCCTTAAATGTCACATTTTGACATTTGCAAACCCTAGTCACAACTTTGATGAGCCCTAGCTGTTGGAAAACATAGAAATAAAGAAATCTGTGCCATAGCTATGAAAAAAATCTACAAAGGAGTTATGAAAACTTTGTGCTCTGGTCATGGAATTGTGGACACTGTAGACAAGTTGAGAAATTGCGCATGTATTTTTGCAGGAAAAAAATGCATTTCAAAAGGAAAAATTACTTCTTTTTAAAACGGAAATATGTTGATTTTCCGCAGTAGTTTTGCTGCAATTATGTGAGAAAGGCAGCACAAGTTTTTTGATGAACAGCTCCATGACTTCTCGACAGAATAATCCATGATACTGTGTTGTCAAATTTTTTTTTAAATTTTTTTTTTATGTGAATTGCTACCTAAGTGGGTAGCTCCCTATATTAAAATAGGAAAAACACGATTACATGGAGGATCTATAGCTGTTGGAACAGAAAAATAAGTCCTTCACTCAGCTCAAAAATCCTTTCCAATTGCTTAGTATTGAAAAGAGAATCATTCTCAGCCAGGAAGTTATTATTAAAATAATATTTACATATACAATTTAATGGTCAATATTGTAATTTTAGGTAGATTAGATTTGTTTCTAATTTAGTCTTTAGTGTTCAATTGTTTCTTTATGAAACATCAACAATGTAATTTCCTGATGTACATTTCATTCTTTCAATAAAATCAAGCAATTTCCATTGTAACATGGTATTAGAGTGGGAAACGAATTTTTGTAAAAGAAATTGATAATCCTAAAATTTTTGCAACGAAATTTTTAGTGCAATTTCCTTTTTCTGTTTTTTTCCATTTCGTGGGTTGTTTTTAATTTGCTCGTGACCTTTTGCATATTTGTGTTTTTTCAAAATTCGTGGCTTTCTTTCATCTTAGATTTGGGTCGTTTGTTTTGGCCTCAGTTTACTTATTTTCATAGCTTGTGTGAAGGGTTTTTCCCCATGTCCATTTTCGGAGTTCTCTCCTATTACAAGTGATTGTAAGGAATTTTTCGGCCCATGTTTTTGCAGTTTGGGACTTTTGTGATGCTGTTTATATTAGAATATTATAATGTTTCTTTAATAGCCATTTTGGTTAGTCTTTAGTTTATTAGGTAGTTTCTATTTCTGTCTTTAGTTAACGATTGTTTCTTTTAGAAAAATTGTCTTAATAAATCTATATAAGGAACTTTTGTTCCTCTGTTTAATAACACATTCATTATTTTCCCATAATATGGTATTAGATCCAAAGGGAATTTTTAGAATTTGGCGAATTTTTTAAAAGAAAATTTGTGGCCTCTTTGTTTTTTGCGAATTTTTAATTAAAAATTCGTGAGGTTTTTCGTTCGTGATTTTTTTCTCAACAATTCGTCTAGGGTTTTAGCATCCTCGTTGACGCCATTTTCTGCAAATCTCTTGTTCGAGCTTCTTTTTTTGGGTGTTGTTTTTTGTGTGAAAGACCTGCTGCTGGTATTTTTTGACTAGTTTTGTGGTCATTTTTTTTATCTTCCACTGATCCCATTTTTAGCTGCATTTGTAAAAAAGACAGTTGTTTTTAGATCCTGAGCTCGTTTTACTTCAAAAACGACAGTCGTTTTTGTTTTTATGATAAAAACGACCCTTTATGTTGTCGTTTTTCTGCTCCCACAAGGTTATCTGCCATTTTTGTGCAGTCTCATACATTAATCCGCCATTTTTATTTCAGATTTTTGCTCATTTTCCAACCAGCTAGGGTTTCTTTCTAAACTCTCTTTTTCTGTGCCGGTTCAAAAATCTAATTATAGATTCTTGGTGGGTTTTTTGAGATCTCAACTAGGTCGTCATCAGAGTTTTCTGTGTACCTCAGTTACCGTGCCTCAAATTATGTAGCAGCCTGAATTTTATTCTAATTTTAGATTCCTTCTGTGTTTTTTGAGATCTCTTCTAGGTCTATATTAGATTTTTCTAGGTCAGCCGATTTTTTTCTGAAAATTTGTGCCAACTGTACTTCATTGGTTTTTGAAGTCTATATTTGTATCTGCCTCTGTTTTTTTGCATTGGGATTCCTATTTCAGTTTTTGTGCTATCGCCTCTTCCTTATTTACAGTTTTTCGTGCATTAGGAAATGTGCAAGATGGCGTCATTGACCAAGTTAATGTTATTCCTAACCAGTTACTGAGAGGGGGGGGGGGGTGAATCAGTAAATACTATTTCTATCTTCTTTTAAACCTTGTATAAAGATTCTTGCAGAATAAACAGAATGTAAATAACCATTCACAAACAGAAATAGAAATACTTAGATCAACACATCATATATGTGGAAATCCTCGGTTAGAAGGAAAAAACCACAATGAGACAGAGCTTACAACTTCACTACTGCAGTAATAAAGACGTCATGTTAGGAGCTTACAAAGCACTTGTAAGAGTGCTACCCGGTAAAGGGATTTGGTAGAAGATCGGTTTAGATCTTGGCTCTATCACCTTGTTAAAGGACTTTCAACATCAATTAAGATGCCACTTGGTTAAAGGATTTATACAAAGAACCTATTAGGGTTCACCCTGATAGAGGGATTTGAATATGCTTTAACAGTATAAAAGCAATGATCTTAATTGACACTCTCTGCCTGATTAGATCATACTTGTTGACGTTCCTGTTCTGCCTGGCTGTTGATCCTTTCTGCCTTTCACCTCTGTGATCGTAGCTTCTCTCAGAAGATCTCTCTCCTGCTCTGTATATTCAACAATGCTTCTTTTGTGTCCTATGACCCGTATTTATAAGAAATTAATCTTATTAAAACCTAACTCAGAGAACCGCTAGGCTGTACACTCACCCAAAAATCATGCAGCAAAAAGCTTTGCGAGATGATCTTGAGTTTACCTTGAAACATCCACGTAGAAGTAAAACTAACTCTTGTTAAAAAGCTAACTCCAGTTCTAACTAAACGGTGGATGCTCCGTATACTTTGGTTTTAAATCAGAAAGCTCCGCATAATCCGGTGCAGATTATTATGCACTTGACCGGTATTAATCTTATACCCGGTTCATCCCTTGTATGCACTATAAGACCGGTACTATGTACTTTTTAGTCTACTGGTGCATCTCCTCTATTTTAGTCTACCGGTGCATATACTCTGTTTTGTCTACCGGTGTCTATAAAGTAATGAGTGATCTACCGGTGTACCTATATCGGTGGGAATGATGTTTGCTTCTAACTTCACCAATGACAACTTATATTTGCCAACAGTTAATGTTGGAATGCAGTCAGAGATTCAACGACAAATATTATGTTGAGGCTTTATAATTTTTTCCTCAAAAATTATCTATGTTTGGTTTTGATTGATTTTATGTTGTTGTTTTTCTGCTTCCATGAAGGTTATCTGCCTTTTTTTTGCAGTCTCAGACATTAATCCGCCATTTTTTATTTCAGGTTTTTGCTCATTTTCTAGCCGGCTAGGGTTTCTTTCGAAACTCTTTTTTATGTGCCAGTTCAAAAATCTAATTACAGATTCTTGGTGGGTTTTTTGAGATCTCAATTGGGTCGTTGTCAGAATTTTCTTGGTACCTCGGTTACCATGCCTCAAACTCCATACCAGCTAGAATTTTATTCTATTTTTAGATTCCTTTTGGGTTTTTGAGATCTCTTCTGGGTTTTCATCGGATTTTTCTAGGTCAATTGGAATTTTTTTATCGAAACTCATGCCAATCGTACAATTATTTTTTGAAGTCTGTATCTGCATTTGCCTGTTTTTTTTTGCATTGGGATTCCTGTTTTCGTTTCCGTGCTATTGCCTCTTTGTTTTTCGTTTTCCGTGCGTTGGGAAATGTGCAAGATGGCATCATTGACCAACTTAATGTTGGAAGGTAGTTGGAGATTCAATGACAAATATTATCTAGAGGCTTTGGTTTTGGTTGATTTTCTGCCTCAAAAATCGTTTCTGGTTTCTGTAATATGCGGAGTTCGCGTGGGATGTCATTTCAGGGTTTTTATTGTTTTTTCTAGAAAAAGGATGTTTTGTACTCTTCAAATCATAGTATTTTGCAGTCTGTTTTGGGGCATCCTGCTCATCTGCAATAGTTTGGAAGGTTCCGTAGCTACTCTTAGTGTCTCTTTGTTTCAAGTGAAGGACAGTTTAGTTATCCAACATCAAGTTGGATGTTTTGTGATCATTTTTGGTCGCCTGTTTTGCAAATTCAGGGAGGGTCAGTAGAAGAGTCTGTGGCAGGCTCTACTCTCTTGTTGCACATCATTCTGAAGAAGGGGACCACCTTCTTCGGTTTTTTAGCTTCTTGGTCATTAACATTTTGCAGATCCAGGGAGGGTCTCAACAACAACAGAATGTTCAAAAGAATTTGTGACCAAAAGACAAGAGTTAGATGATGACCATTAATGGAGGGTATTAGAATATTATAATGTTTCTTTAATGGTCATCTTAGTTAGTCATTAGTTTATTAGGTAGTTTTTATTTCCGTCTTTAGTTCACAATTGTTTCTCTTAGAAACATTGTCTTTGTAAATCTATATAAGGAACTTTCGTTCCTCTGTTTAACACATTCATTATTTTACCATAATAGTTTGTCCTCTGAGCTTGTGTTCTTTTGTGTGAAATTTTTTTATTTATCTGCGTCCAGTTCTTTTCTCGTGTTTTCATAGAATCGAGGACTCATTTCCTCTTTAGCTTGTGAGTTTTTTTTGCCGTCGGGAGCTCATGCGTCCTCTCCATTCTTTGTAGGGGGTCGTTTTTTGAATGATGACTTTGTATTGTTTTTTTGTGAGAGGACTCTTAGTAATCTACGAGAGTTTTTATATTTTGAGCTCGTGTGGTTGTCTTCTGGCGACTTGTAAACAAGGTTTTGAGGGTGAGAACTTTTTTATTCTGAGTCGTGTCACTATCTTTTGGCGATTTGTAAATAGGATTTTGAGGGTTTTGTTTGCAATATTATTTTGCCGTTTTTTTCAAAAAAGTGTGTATCCTCTCCATGACCTATTTATTTTATTTGGGACCTAGGGTTTTGATAACCTTAGGTTTTGTTCTAACTAGGGTTTGCAGGATTTTGTGATTTTATTTTTTGGGTATTTTTTATTTTCAATGTCTAGGGTGAAATTTACAAAATTAATTTTGTTCTCTACCAATTCTGCCTTGAAATTTGTGCTTGCATTTTGAACCTATTTTTTGTGCATTGGGATTTATGCCTTGGGTTTTGCATTTTGAACCTATCCAGACGTCGCCGCACCGGGTACTCGGAGTACCCGAGTACCCCCACCTCCGACATTCCGCAACCACGCTGTCGGCGGGACGGGTACTTGAATTTCTATTTGAATTTTGATTTTTGAATGTTACTATTGGGTATGTACTATGTTACTATGTTGAATGTTCAATGGTCCTGGTTCGTGTTGCAATTTTACTATGTTCAAGTATTTCAATTTGGTATGTTATTCTGAAACATCATTTCATAACTAGCATTTCAAGCTCTATTTATGTATAGTATACAACACCCCCCTTGCACCCTCACCCCCCCGTCGTCGTCCCTCCACCATTCCCCCGCGGTCCGAAAATTGAGGCCCTTTGTCCCTCCATCTCGGAAACTCATCTCGACGTACCTAAGCACCGATGTTACACTGCAATTTAATTGGATATAAGATTGTAATGTCCCCTTTTCGGGGCACATTATTTCATGCCATATCGTTAGCCTTTTTATCATGGTCCGGTGGGCTAACCGAGGCTTGGCGGTGATCAGAGGGATGTTTGGCCTAGGTGTTTCTAGTTTCAGGCCAATCGGAGCAGTTTCCACAGGGTTTCTTGGGTGCTTTCTATTTATAGTAAGTCGACAGAACTTAGTTTTCCTGGCATTTCAGTAGTGGACTTGGAGTGTCTTGCTGATAGCTTTCCGGCAAGCTATCACACGTCTTCATCCAAGTTCGTTTGGTCCTCCGTTTTAATGCCAGAAGATTCCTTACTTTATTTTATTATGTCACTTTATAACTTAGTGGTTATATTTATTTCAAAGTGACTTTAAGTGGAATATGAAGAGACAAAGTGGGGAAACTGAAGAGTCACAACTGCAGCCTTAAAAGAAGGCTTGGAGTCTCATTGAGTTATGCTTCAGTTTATGGATTTTATTTCTCATTGAGAGTTCAGGAAGCTTCAGCTTTCGATTTTGAAACCCGAGGACGGAAGCCTTCAGACTTGCGTGGTGGATTGGATGGAAACCCGGTTCATCTTTGGTGCCGATTCACAGCACAGTTCGCTATTGTATTCATAGGTTCCTTATCATCCAATCTTACGGTTATTTCTGTATTTCAGATTGGGATGTTTGTAATCCATGTTTATTGTATTGCTGTTGTATAATACGATACCATTTCTCTGAGAAGTTATTGGAATATATTTGCTGGTTATTTGAATATATCTGCTGGTTATTGTTGTTGGATCAAACAATTATTTGCATGTATCCATTTGTTTAAATTTGCATGAGATGTATTTGTGAAAATTCGGAAAATGGCCGGTTAGGGTCATTACAAAGATGGGCATCGATCAATAAGCTATTTTTAGCTCATGGTTTTATAGTATCATTGGACGGTTTGTTGTATTGTATCTCCTATATATTAGGTGCGTGAGATGGAGGGTGTGTGTAAGAGTTATATCTATTCAGTTACCTCTAGATCTTTAGTTGGTGATACTCTTGAGAGAAGCTTGCTCTGCAAGTATATTAAAATTTGTGATTGATTTTCGAATAATATATTGGGTGGCTTTTGGAGTGTGGGTTTTTTCTCTCGAAAGAGTCCTCCCCCACACAAATCATTATGTTTTGGTATGCATGTTATTTTATGTTATTTTTGTTAAGTTTTTGTAATTGTTGTAAAGATTTGAGGAAGCTTTTACATTACCCTCTCCTCAAGGTTAGTGTAAGAAGTTGTTTCACTACTTAACTTCCTTACAAGTATCAGAGCTTGATCATCTTTGGTTTAAGTTATGGGTTGTTGGGTTTTTTGAACTAATCCAAATTTTAGTGGGAGCTTGTGTAGAAGATACTTTGTGATCTTGTTGCAGGGATTTTCTAAGGGGTATTTCGTTGGGGAGAAGATAGGTGAAGAAAATTTGTAGAAATAATTTTAAAACTTGAAATGTGGAAGCTAAAGATGGAGGATCTGCTAATAGATCGGGATTTGTTAGATGTTGTTGATGAGATTGTTATGAGACTTATAGATCTGGATGCGACTGCTAAATATGCTGTTATAGACCATAAAACCAAGGGTCTAATCAAATTGTGCCTTGCAAAATCTGTTTTAATCAATGTCCATGGAGAGTCCTCTACAAAGAGTCTATGGAAGAAGCTTGGTGAGATGTATCAAGCAAAATCTTTTTAAAGATTTTCTTGAGGAAGAAGCAATATTCCTTGAGAGGGAGGGTGGACAAATTACATACCACTTGGAAGCATTCAATATGTTGGTGGCTTAGTTGGCATCTGTTGGTGTCAAGATGGATGAGGAGGAGAAATGTTATATCTTGTTTTGTTCTTTTCCTAATTCGACAGATTCTCTTGTTATGGCCATTAACAATACTTCTATTGTTTTGAGGATGAAATATGTGGTGGGTTCTTTGCTTTCTATAGAGATGTGGGGGAAGGTATCTATCAGTGCCAAGGAAGCCCAAGTTGTTCATGGAAGACTAAAGGAAAAAAGAAAGAATGAGAATCGTAACAAATCCAAATCTAGAGGGAGATCCAACTCTTTTGGAAAGTCAAATGTTATTTGTTGGAATTGTGGTAATCTTAGCCACATCCATAAGGATTGCAAAGAAGAAAAAGAAGAAATTTGATTCTGATTTTGATTCTGAGTTTGAGAAGGAAAACACTGACATGTTCATTGCAGTTGTGGCCACTCATGCATGCGATGATGCATTGTTATTTGTCTCAGGTGCATCTTTTCATATGACCTCTAATAAAGATTGGTTTTTTGAATATACAAAATTTGATGAAGGTAAGGTGTACTTGGGTGATAATTTTCATTTAAATATTGTTGGCCATGGTAAAGTTAAAGTTAAAGTTAAAGTTAGGTTTTCTGATGGTAGAATAAGAAAGATTAATGATGTGCTACATCTCCTTGGTTTGAGAAGAAATTTGATATTTGTGGGTGAACTAATAGATTTGGGTATGCTGGATGCAAAATGGTGAGAGGCGTTATGGTGGTTGTTAGAGGTGTCAGAATTGGCACTTTGTATAATCTTGATGCATACACTCCTAAGTGTAATAGTACTTTTGTAAAGACTAAATCTTTGGATACTTCGTTGGAAAAGGTGAGGGTTTCACCTTTAGAAGATGGTCATGGATTTTGGGTACCTAAAGGTGCTCTTTCTTGTGAATCAAAGTTACGTGTAGAGAAGACCATGTTATGGCACGATAGACTTGGCAAAATTGGAGAAGGATCAAAAGATCTTGAAGAAGAAAAACCTTGTTGAAGTTTTGAATGATTGTAATCTTGATTTTGATTTTTGTGAGCATTGCATTTATGGAAAGAAAAATTGCATTTTGTTTTACTCGAGTTCTCATAAATCTTGTGGTGTGTCTGAACTTATTCATTTTGATGTGTTTGGTTCTGTAAATATTATGCTACATTTATTGATGATTATAATAGGACATTGGTATATTATATAAATAGTAAATCTAATGTTTTTAGTCGATTTAAAAAATTTAAAACATTGGTTGAATTGTTTATTGGAATGAAAATAAAATGTTTGGGGATTGATAATGATGGTGAATTTTGTTCTAATGATTTTGATAGATTTTGTAAAGATTGTGGAATTCATAAACAAAAGACAACTTCGTATTCTCCACAATAAAATGGAGTTGCAAAAAGAATGTACAAGATGTTGATGGAGAAAGCTAGGGTATGCTAAGTGGTGCTGGCCTAGAACAAAGATTTTGGGCTGAAGCCATTGCCACTGCTTGGTGCCGAATTAACAAGTTTTTTTACATCAACTCTTGTTGATAAAATGCCTATAGAGACATGGTCGGATGGATCATAAGCCTTCATTGAGACATATTAGAGTTTTTGGTTGTGAGACATATGCATGTGTTAAAGGAGAAGCAAACAAAGTTGGAGAACAAGGTTATGAAATGTATTTTCATCAGCTACAATCACAGTGTGAAAGGATACAAGCTTTGGGACCTTGTTGCACAGAAGGTAATACATAGTAGAAGTGTTACTTTTAGAGAAACTAAGCCTTCTTTTGTTACATTGCAGCTTGAACAAGTTAAAAAGGAAGATGTGATTCAACTACCTTCTACGCCTGAGAAAGTTGAATCGAGGCTCTTAAATAGACAATAAGTTCAGGAGAGCTCATCTATGTGACTCAACTACCTTCTACACATGAGAAAGTTGAATTGAGGCTCCTATTAGACAAGAAGTTGATGAGAGCTCATCTAGCTCCGAATCTTCAGAAGAGGAAGAACCTCCAACTCGGTTTGTTTGAAGGTCTCCAAGGCATAGACAACCACTTGAAAGGTATTCTCCTGATGATTGAAGATGTATTTTTGCTTTGGATACTAGCATGGATGAACCTATATCTATATAAGATGCTTTAGGTATCAATGATGCAAAATCCTAGAAATTTGCTATGGATGAAGAAATGATAGCTTTGAAAAAGAATGGTACATGGGATCTTGTACCATTGCTTGAAGGATGCAAACTTGTTAGTTACAAATGGGCGTCCAAGAAAAAGATTGGTTCAGATGGAAGCGTTGAGAAGTATAAAGCAAGACTAGTTGCAAAAGGCTACTCTCAGGTTGAGGGTGTTGATTATGGTGAGATATTTTCTGTTGTTGCAAAAATGACATTAGTTAGATTTTTGCTTTCTATTGTTGTTGCTTATGATTTAAAGGTTGAGCAAATAGATGTGAAAATTGCTTTCCTTCATAGTGATTTGGAGGATATTTACATGGCACAACCAGAGCACTACGTGGTAAAGGGTAAAAGTAATTTGGTTTGCAAATTGAAGATATCTTTGTATGGCCTCAACCAGAGTTCTAGGATGTGGTATCAAAAGTTTGATACATATGTGTTGAGTTTGGAATTTGAGCGTTCTAAATCATATCACAATGTTTATTATAAATTTGTTGGTGGTCATTTCTTGTACATTGCATTATATATTGATGATAAGTTCATTGATACATGGAAAGTTATGATTGTAGATCTTAAGTCTCAGCTTGGTGCTAAATTTGAAATGAAAGATGTTGATGCAACTAAACACATTCTTGGGATGGAAATTAGCAGAGATAGAGTGAACATAAAGTTATGGCTAGGCTAGAGTAAGTATGTGAACTCAGTTTTGTAGAGGTTGAGCTTGCAGGATTGTAGACCATTATGCATTCCTTTTACAGTTGGAACGAACTTGTTTGTTTTAGAATGTCCTAAATCCCCGTTAGAGATGGAAGACATGAGTAGAGTACCTTACCCAACTGCAATTGGAACTTTGATGTATGCTATGGTTTGTACTAGATCACACCTTACCTAACAAGTGGGTGTTCTTTCCAGATATGTCTAATCTTGGTAGAGTTTATTGGGATGCAATTAAAAGAGTGTTTAGGTATTTGAGTAGATCCAAATACAAATGTATAAGAGATAAAAGGTTCCAATATGATGCATTGAATGATCGGTGGAAAATGCCTTTTTATATTGTCTTGCTTGAATGAGGAGTTGCATTGTATGGGACATGTCAGTTGTCCTTTCCTTCATATCCTTTTCTAATCGCACCCTTTCCATTACAAATCTTCTAGCAATTAGATCGATTAGCATTAACATCTCTCCATGATCATTACTAAATGCATCGTTTTCTTAATTGAAGATTTGCATCCTTTCATTGAACAATCAATTAGTCCTTAGGTATTGACTATAATACTCTCCTTATTGATTTCCGATAGTAATAATCTTGAACTAATTAGTAGTTACTATGATAATATTGATATCATAGTTAGTCGACTTTTCCCTTAGTCATCATCATAGTATAATCGGTATTCCTTCATATCCACGTAGTTATGATCATTGTATCATTATTGCTACCCAGTCATAGACGCCGATAATGGATTGCCTTCATGTTGATTCATTTTATCTGCATTTCTGTATTGATCTGTGTATTGCATCTATACATTCGCTATTCTCCATCGATTACCTTGATATTGATCCATACCTTAGATAATAGAATTCGATCCACAATCTAGTTATTGTTACCGTCATGATAACTATTTGTTCTTTCGACCCAAGCCTTCCTTTGGGTCATCAATCGATGTATATGGAGACTTAATTCACAACCTTAGTTGATTGTTCTATTTGATTACTGATAATGCATACTTGTGGGCATTTCTTCTTCTTTGATACCCATTCATTGGATATGTGATTGTCTTTGCAAATGATGATTAACTAATCTATACAATGATGTCTAGAGTGCAACAAATCTTTCGTAACTTCTAGATGGAGATGCTCTTTATACTTGTTAATCACTTGATCTACACGTTAGGTGTGATGATATATAATTGGTATAATGTTCACCATACTTGTTTAAGGGGATCATTAATTGGAACTAATCCTTATTCCTCCTAATGCAACTATGAAAACCATCTTATTTATAAGGCTTCACAGTTTTCCAACATCTTATTCTTCTTTTAACATATATGTACAACTACTACTAACTATTCTCACTACTACTGGCTATTGGTGTTTAAGGATTGCCACCCCTTGATCACAAAGTACTTTATTCCTTTATTATCATGGGTTTAAGAATGATGACATTACATGCAACATGGGAGAATGAGCAGGTTCTACAACACCTTGAGTCGAGATTTCTTGAGGACAAGCAATTTCAAGAAGGGCAAACTGTAATGTCCGCATCTTAAGCTAGTTTAGAATGGTGGAATCAGTAGCCTATTCAATTGATGCCTGTGGGCTAATGATTAGGACTAGGGAATCTTGGAATCAATATTAGGTTTGGTTTCATATTCTAATAGTTGAATGAGTGTGACGCTTTTTCCTAGAGCCTTTTCGGGTCAATTCTCCCACACAATTTTTAGTAGCAAGTCAATTTTGGGACTATAGAGGTCAAATATAAAATTAAAGGTGATTTATTTTAGTGGATGAATATTATTTAATGCTAGATTGAGAAATTAAAAAGGGGAGGCGATTCTTATTAAATAAAAGCTAAAAATATTCCCAAAAAATAGCAAAAAAGCAAAATAAGTGCTTTTTCAAGAAAAGCAATAAAAGAACATTCCTGAAAAATAGCCAAAAAGCAAAAAGTGCTTTTATGAAAAAGAAGCTAAAAAGCTATAAAAGGAGGATTGTGACTCTCATTTGGGCATGTTGAGTTAGATTTTGATATTGCTTCTGTCCTAGTGGTGATTGCTTCTTCATCTTTGGTTTGTGAGGACAAAAACATTTGTAGGCGACATTCTTGACAATGTTGAGAGATACAATCTAGAGAGTACTTGGTGATTTTATTCAGATTTATTGGAGATTACATATTAGAGTTTTCAGAGCTTAATGTAGATCAGATTTAAAGAGAACAGATTTAGAGAAGATTGTAGAGGGCTTGTTTCCTATGTTCCATGACGTTTTGGGTATGGGGACGGGAAGATGACAGGGGATGCGTTTCAGAGACGTTTCATAAAAAGCCAAAAATAGGGGACGACAATATACAATTTTTTTAATATATATATATATATATATATATATTTGTGTGTGTGTAAGTTTTTAAAATATATTAAAATATTATAGATAGAGAGGGAAAGAGAGAGATTTGTCAATAATTGATAACAAGACAATATGCAAATAAATTACCGATTCACATGTTACAACAGTAGTATAACAACATAAATGATAATAGCAGCAGTATAAATTGGTATAACAACACTATAACAATAGTCTCAAACATCAAAACCATGGTCTATCAACATAAATATCCAAATCAAAATGTTGCAAACATGTATCTGGAAGTCACAAACATCAAAATATAACAGGCTACAGGCACAGCATATGAAACTAAGCCTCACTCTAGCTATCAGTATCCAAAGGGTCAGAATCATCTAAGTCACTATCTCCCTCTGGCAGAAGTGGATCATCCAATGGTAGGCCAACCAGTCTTGGTTGCACCTCCTTCAGTTGAATTTTATTGTCAGGGGACATTTCCTGCCATTTCCTGCAGTTTTTTGAAATTGAAGGAGGCTGGGGGACATCCCCTTTTCATCCCACTGTCCTCGAAATGTTTTGGGGACATAAATGAGTCCGGTGGGGTCAGGAAACGTGTCCCTGTGTAATATAGCTTATTTCTATTTTTTGGTTATATCTTCTTTCTAGCTGGCCACATCATTTCCAGCCAGCCGTACCACTTCTTGA
Organism: Chamaecyparis obtusa; assembly: GCA_027943335.1. Taxonomy (NCBI): domain Eukaryota; kingdom Viridiplantae; phylum Streptophyta; class Pinopsida; order Cupressales; family Cupressaceae; genus Chamaecyparis; species Chamaecyparis obtusa. Next base: position 550,600 of record BSBK01006324.1, on the reverse strand, counting down.
AGGGCCATGTGAGGTTTCTAGGGCAGCCATTGGGGTTTTTAAGAGCTTAAATCTACATTTATTGTAGTGCTTTGCTGTTTGTCATTTCCAGCCCTAGCTGTCCATTTTGGAAGTATTCTTGGACCTTCAAAATGCATATTTTGTGAGCAACTCCTGTTATTTCTTGGCTGCATTTTCTGGGCATTTGGGATCTTGATATGTTATGTCATTTTCTGAACTGGGTCCTCACCATATTTGAGAAATACTGAAAAATCTGATCATGAGTCAAATAGGGAATTTCCAGAAGTGTTATTTGAATTTTATTCATTCTTTTGAATTTGTAAATGTGTTGCAATATTATCTTTTTATCTGCACTATTATTGCCATTACTTGTATTGCAAAAACAACTCAAACACAATAAAAATAAATAAATAAATCGAAGCACATACAGGAGTGCATATTACAAAACCTTTCACTTGAAGGAGCCCATTGTCAACAACCTTTTGAGCAATCAGAAATATCTTTCCCTTCTCCATTCTTTTCCAAAATTTTTAGAGATTTACATACCCTAGTTTTGTGTCTCCTATCTTCAGCAATGTAATTTCTAAGACTGACAAAGTTTTGTACCTAAGTACTTAATGTTTTTTAGGGTAAGTTTTTTAGAGGAAGCAAACTATTATCTTTGGAGTGATATTGAATGAATCGGGTGGTAATTTGTATTTGCATATGCATTGATAATTACAAATTTTATGGAACAAGAAATTTCGTTCCCTTACAACACCAATGAAGTATGAGAACTAAAGACAATTTGAGTACCTTATGAATTGAGGAATCTTTGTTCCATATCTCTTTTGAGCACTACTTGATGCATTTGATCTCTTATTGCAATGCACCATTTGATTTTGAGCTCTTATTTGGTTAAATAAATCTCCCTTTTCCCTTATATCACCTTGTTCACCACCACTTAATGATTTGTAGCTGGTTGCATTAATGGCATTTTCAAAAGGTTTCCTTTATTGGTACTTGTAATTAGTGCTTAAATCATAAAGCTTCTTCTCCTTTGATTGGGCTCAAGTGTGACTTTAATGAAGTCCCCTTTCTTTGTCGCTCGTCAATTGCTAGCTGGGTTTTGGAAATCTTGGTGGCTCCTGCCTATGATTTTAGAACCATGCTCATCTGTTGACACATAAGTTTCCCCTTTTAAAGAAGCTTATGGTTTTAGAACCATGCCCATCTGCTGACACATAAGTTTCCCCTTTTAAAGAACCATGTTTATCCATTGACACATAAGATTGCCCTTTTAAATGGTTCAAGAGTAGCTATCGACCTCTACTAATGTTTTGAAATTGCTCAAAATTCTTGAAAATGTAGCCAAGGAGTCTTTATTTTGCTTTCTTTAGAGGTTATTAAAAGTTAGTGAGGCTTTGATGAGGTTTTGAAACTCTTGTTGGAGCCGATGAAGGTCTTAGAACCACTGTTAATTTCCAATAATATGACTAAACACCATTCCTTTTACGTGTGTTGAGAAGTAGGTTGAGCTTCGACAAGGTTTTGAAACCCTTGTCAGGAGCTGATGCAAATTTTGCAACCAACTCAAATCTTTGGTGCTTACTTTCTTCCTTCGCATTAAAAAATGGTTAGAAAAACTTTGTCAAATGTCGACATTGGTACCAGAACTTAGACAAAACTCCCTGACATCAAGATTACACATTTTTCTTTCAAACACAAAGAGGTTAGAAGAAGTGTTTTGGGTTTTGACAAGGGTTCTAGAACTTATTTTTTTTTCTGATGACTTATAACTTGCATAATCTTCCAAGGAAAACACATGACCAAAGGACCAAAATGAGTTAAAAAGGAAAAACAAAGGCAGAGAAACAAACTTAATGCAACAAATAACAAAGTTTCTAATGAGGATTTTGATGAGTCTTCTTCCACCTTTACTATGACAATACGCTTAGAAAACTCCAAAATTAAGACAGTTCTTTTAACCTCGGTGGCTTGAATTTGGAAACCCTAGTTGAAAATATGTAACTTTGAGTACTTAGAAAACCCTTAGGTATTTGTCAACGACAACTTTTGACAATCTATTCTTCATTAAACATCAAAGAATAGCAACTACATTTTTTTGGGGAAAAAAATGGCGAACCAAAAGATTTAGATTTTTTAAGAAATTAGGACTTAATTTTGACAAAAATCAGATTTTCTGGAGACGCAGAAAAATATAGATAAACATAGAAAAAAAAAAGGAAAAACTTGGTTTAAAATAAAAATAAAAATAAAGGCAATTTAATAGCATAGAGATATAGAGAGCAAATAAAAATGAGTTCAACCCATGACTTGTGGAATATATATTTTCTCATTTATGGTTATGTCACTGATTACATTACATTGCACAAAGCATGTAGTGCAGAAGTGATAACGAGATGCTAATATTTTTAAAGTTTTCAATGAAAATCCTCTTTGTACAAACTCAACCTACAAACTGAGAACAAAATTCCAAAAAATTAGATGTAGCCAATGATTGTGGTAATGGAAAACTGGCTTCTATCTTTTCCACAAACGAGCAGTTACCAAAGTAAAATTGCTTTTTCAAATCAATCACTAAACTCAAATTTTAACCCAGTCAAGGTTTTAGATAGCTGAACAACTTCCATAGAATAATAAGAGATAGATATTTCAATTGAAATTTCAAATCTGATATATTAAAATGAACCAAGAGCATTAGCAATGACTGTGAGCTCTTCGTCCCAATATTCCAAAGGGAGTGCTGGGAGCCTCATCAAAATAGAGACCCAATTAAATTTTTCCTTGGAAGCATCGAATCAAGTAGTCCATCTTTTCAAGTAAAGGACAATTGCAACCACCAAATATTGGCTAGAAACACACTATCTTTTCGAAGGTTAGTTACGAATGACATCAATATCTGAATGCAAGCTTGAGAACTTCCCTACGAGAGTATTCCTCATGTAAGTGGAGGCTTTGTCAACCAGGGCATCAGAAATCCTCAATGAGAAGTACGTGAATGTATCATCAAGCACAAAATCAATTATAGGAGCCTCACTTGACGTGGTAGGACCACTAGACAGAGGTTTAGTAGAAGGAACCTGAGACAACACTTCAGAGTCGTTCAGACTATGCTAACGTCATGTATGGTCAGATTATAGTTACATGACTCTTGGTATTCCATGAGTTGGTTGTACCATTGCATGGTTTTCTCATATATAGAAAATACATGGAAGAACCAACTATCCAACTATATTAATATCATGTATGGTTGAATCATAGTTACATGGCTCTTGGTATTCCATGAGTTGGTTGTACCATTGGACGGTTGGTTTTCCCATATTGTCCGACAATATGGGAAAACCAACCGTCCAATGGTACAACCAACTCGTGGAATACCAAGAGTCATGTAACTATAATCCAATCAGACATGACACCAGCATACCACATGAATCAGCAAGTACAAGTCTTCCACATGGATAATTGCCTTCTATTACCGTTGCTGCACACTATGAACCAGTACTTACAAACTTTACATTCTTGGTACATTACAAGTCTAGAAGAAAATTCACCATTGAATATAAGCTAAGTGTTTGCTAGAGCATGATCAGTGATGCAGGAGCACATGCAGCAAGATGTAAGGGCAAGATAATATTATAGAAGATGGCACTGGTTACTGCAAGTAGTCAGGAGTAATATTATTTGGTGTGAGGTACCACAAGCTAGAAGCTGGTAGTGGTGGTTATACCCAGAGAAGCATGCATCCTCAAAAAATCCTTATTTTTGTGATAATTATAAAATCTCCAAATGAAATGATTTTTCCATAAAAGATCCCAATTTAATTGGCTGTGATTTTCAATGAGTTTTAAGGTTTGAAGTCGTAAAATTTTTTGTGAAATAATTGCTTGGAAACATTTTTACTATCCACCAACTTGTCATGATACCCCAACAGCAAGAAATCACTATTTAATCAGGTTTTCCGTTGTTTTTTAGCACAAAATTGAGTAGTAGCTACCTGGATGTGGTTCACCATTAAAGATGCACCATATTTTATCAGGCTGCTGAGGTAATTGCGGGTAGGAAACCTTGAATGGATGTATATTTGTAATAGATGTTAAGGATGTTAAAATAGAGAGACATTCTTTGGTATGCTTCTATGTATGATTTAAGGACGTTAACATGGAATGGTTAAGAGATGTGCTGTTTTTTCGTAGTATTCCACTCTACTGTCATTTGACTTCAGCTCATAGTAATGCTATCCATGTATATAAATCCAAATACAAAATTTAGTGGGAAATAGTAGGCAATATCATAAATATTAAGAGGGCTTTTGTCTGATTTCTTTCATATGTGAACCTTATAAGGGTACTTTTTGAAAGTAAATATAGAAAACCAGATGAAACTGAAACAAAGGTCTATTGGCTTGATATCAACCTAAAGAGGTTTGTTTTCTTGGAATTCTTGTGATCCTGACCATTCAAAAGGATTTTAGCATTTCAATTGTCAATAATAATACCAAGTGGTTGTTTAGATTATGAATGTTAGGTCGGGCAAATTTCCTTTTGAGATGCTTACAAAGTATGATAATTTGGAGCTTCAATTTGACATTGGGCATCAGGATTTAAGGACAAGTGGTAGGGTAGTGACAATTGTATAATCAATTGGGAAGTAGAAGTATATACATGACAGCAGAATGGTTGCTATCAGAAAGATAAAATCAGCTTTTATTTCTGAAAAAAATGAACTGCAGCAATATTTTATATCAAAATGAATGATTGTTTTGGTTATGTTTAAATTTTCTATATTTTTACAAGCTTAATGCTTTGTGAATTTGTGAAATCCATTGCTTAAATGCATGCCTTACAATTGCTCGCCATGTATATGGAGGTTCAAAAGGCCTGCCAGGAGCAAAATAGCAGTACATGAATGCTTTAAACACATAGCATAGCATTCCATGCTTGTTAAATAGGTATCAGGAAAACTAATAGGCGCCTTGAGCGAAGTCATGCTCTAGTCTTGTGGGCTTATCTTAATCCCTCCTGAAGCATGCCTCATATATTTTCTCTTTAACGATCCAGATAGATCTCAGCGACAACTATCCCATTGAAAGGGAATGTTCTTTATGCTTTCATTGAAACTTGTACCTATAATGTCTCAAATTCTCAATTCAAAGTCCATCAATGTTTTTAACTCCATCATCGACTTATACCGTAAAATCAAGGAAATTTTCCTTGAATAATAATAACTAAACTTGTGGGTCAAATAGCTGCTCTCTTCTTTTGTACTACCAGGTCTTTATATTATCTAATCGAAAAATATTTAACTCTCCCTTTACTGTTTGACAAATCTGCTAAAATAATTATCAATGAGAACATTTCAATATTGTTTATGGTCCTCGGAGATGTAACAATGTGTTTCAAAAGCATTTTCTATTACTGTCTGTTGAGCTATTCGATTGAGAACCTTTTAAGTTGAACTTTGCAATTGCTTCCCTTGTCATATAATTTCCTTTTCACTCTTAATATAGTTCTCTTTCTCAGTGTTTGAGAAATCACAAGTACTATTATATCACAAACATGAATTAGTTAATTTCCATTTTGTAATTTATGATGTCTGCTCAGCAGAGGAAAACAGATTTTTTAATGACTCTTTCGAGCTTGAGGATTTTGAGATCCTGGAGGCCAACTTGGATAGTCATGAGGTTGAACGACTTAGGAGAGTCTCTGAACAAGGAGCTTCATTATCAGGATCTGCAGTTCTCTCACATAGCTGTATTAGTAGTAGCAGGAGTCATTTGTTAAGATATAGCTTCATTCGTATATATATATATATATATATATATATATCATATGAATTGTGATTATATTATTATCATTATTATATTGATGAAATATAATAATGATAATAACATAACAATATATGTTAATATCACATTGAAGTAAATCGAACTATGTTCGATGTTAATATGCTAAGTATATTGAATGAATAAACGGTGACATATCTCAGCAGTGATTAAACAGCCGACTGCTTATTACAACAGTCGACTGTTTAATACACGTCGACTGCATAATATATAAAAGCCAACACTAAATACAAACAGCAACCAAGGGACGTGACCATTTATTTATGGAAAGGTACGATGGTTGCCAACCGGTCATATGTAAATATATATACTTGCTGTGACTGCAGGGTTAAGCAATCAATCACAGTGTACATTGTCTCATTCCTCTGCAGTCACAGCAATATATATATTCAATATAATATATAAAAATTCATCACAATATTATCATATATCAGAACAGTAAATTGACAGTGGTATAATCAATTCCCAAAGATCTGATTTCCTAACATCATTGACTTACGTTTGCCTTTTTGGAACTTTGTAGTTAGTTTATGGGTTGACTCTGTACAAACATTCTTTCAATTGAGATTTTGTCATCTGTAACCATTTAGTTATTATTTATGCACTATGAAGTATGCTTTGTGCAATGCAATACAGTGCAATCAATGATTTCAATATAAACACAACAAAATCCTCTTTTCTACAATCCATGGGTTTAGCTCTCTATGGTATTTGCTCTCTATATCTCTATGCTATCGAATAGTCTTAAATTTTAAAAAAGTAGATTTTGCCTTCTACATTTTTTTTAATCTGGTATAAATTTGGTTTGCCAATTTTTTCCCCAAATGGATTTTTCTGCTATGATCACACACCCCCCCGCCCCCCTGAAAAAAACAAAAAAAAAACATCACCACTATATGCTGGTTCACAGAAATGCCATACCATATCATTGATAACTTACCCTACATTGCCACAAAGTATTCAGCAGTCAAACTCTTCCTACAAGGACTCTTTTACTCCATAGGTGAACATCTCTCAAGTCCCAACTTATGAGCCTTGCGCCTTTACCCTAGAACAGAAAAGACGAACATTTTCTTTGGTTTGTTTAGAATGCATGTTGGAAACCCTTAATTTGTATATATTTTACAAAATTAGAGGTTGTTTCCTTAGATTCTAGGGTTTAGGTTTGTTTTCTACGAGGGAGTTTTCCCACTGATTTGAGAACGGTTTAACCTTGCACACTGTTTTGTTGTTTTGTACTGAAAGGTGCAAATTAAATGCAAACTATCAAATACTTAATCAATGTATCAGCCACGTGTTAAAAAAATGGTTTCTGGCAACATTTTCAAGGTTTTTTGTGAAGTTAGGAACTTAGATGCTTCTTAGAGATGCACTTCATGCTTAGTCAAGCTTTTTAATTTAGTCGTAGGCCATTAAGATTATACATTTTATTTTGAAGAAATATTTAGAATTTTTGTTTCTTATCCACCAAAGCAATATTCACTTGTAGAATCTTGTCAAAAAAGATTATTATACGACCCACATATATGCAGCCGTTGGAAAAGAAACTGCAACTACCATCAGGAAAATGCACATTAGTTTTACTGGAAAACAAAATAAACATAACTGTTAAGATTCATTAAATTCTACTCAAACCAAATCTAGGGTAGACTTGAGAACATTGGTATCCAACTAGGTACGAAAGCTGCAGTTACTGCCTCTATAAGCAGCATCTGTAATACGTTGATCGAAACATGAAAGTTCTGCTTACTTTATTCTACTACAATGTATACAATACTCGATTCTATACTACTGATAATCATGTGCTATGTCAAATATTTTTGTGGTCTTCCCACTAGAACTTGTTATGCCAATTTTCCATGGGACGAGGGAGATTTTGCTGTCAATATGACCTTTCTTGCAGTTTATGTAATTATTTTGTATAAACCAGTATGGAAGTTTTGTAGTTAACTTACACTTAAGTCTGCAGCTGTTTAGTGGCATATGCCCTTGACTTGCTGGGACTTTTAAGTACAAATACGAATTTATATGATCAAGAACTGGTTGCCTTTCATCAATGGCAAGCATATGTTTTTATTTTATTGTATATGTTTGTTTTGTGTTCTGAGTCTTCTGACTACCAAATGGTCCCTTGTGTCTAGAGTTTGATTGTAGTCTTCAAATATATGTATGAACCCTGGTAGTATATGCTTTACATAAAGACCCTTGTTACGATAGATTATAACATTTTCATATCCTGCTTATGCATGCAAAAAGGAGGATATTGCAAATTTTAAAAAAATGGTGTTGTAAATTTCAAGTAGACTATTAGGAGCTTATCTTATTAGTTGCTCTAGCATCTTCACAATGACCAAAAAATAGAGCTTTCTTGGCCGATGGGCCTACCTCTGGGTGTGCAGATCCTGATTTTTATGGAATTATACTACGTAGATAAATCAAGTCCATGGGATTAATTGTTTTCATTCCACCTTGATGTCCATTATAAGCAATCTGCTGCTCAATTGTGGCTTTTGTATGGGTTCTTTTAGATTTTCATGTCGTCAATGGAATTGTTCTATTTAGTATTTTTAATTTTATGGTGTATGCTTTGTGGTAGGCTTTTCATGAAAGATAAAGTTTTTATGCCATTTTGATTTATTCCTTACTATATTTTTTTCTGATGCTACCAAAGTGGAATTATTTTTAGGAGGCAATTATGAAAATTTAAATGTTATCTTCATATCCATTTTGAGAATTCAATCTGATATTGCTTGCTACAATTTTCTGAGGTATACTTAATCATTTCTAATTTTCAGAGCAGCAGCAGCAGTCTCAAGAGCAATGCAGCTATCTATTGGCATCACACCTGATGTGAAAGGGGAGCTTGGGGCAAGTAGTTTAGAGGAGAATGTAGCAAATATCTCTTCCATTGGGCCTGAATTTGAGATGGAGAAGACAAATGAATCTGGTTTCTCAAAGTTATCCCAAAGTTCTGAAAAATCAGAGAATATATTGGAGGAAAGATCTAGCAAGTCAGATTCAAGGTAGTGTATCACAATATCATTAAGCCATAAGGTGTCAATAATTGTATGGTTAGATTGGACATTTTCTAGCTACTGAATATTTAATTAATGCTTTGTGTCGATAAATGAATTACTTGCAATATTTTTTTGATATATTGCAAGTAATTCATTTATCGACACAAAGCATTAATTAAATATTCAGTAGCTAGAAAATGTCCAATCTAAGCATTACTTAAATATTACTTGCAATATTTAACATCAATACGTAACATTTATTTGCAGAGTTTCAGCTCTGGTGGGAGGTCCTTCTGAACAAAGTTTTAGTGAGCATATTCAACTACCAAAAATCACAATAGTCGGCATTTCAATGAGTGGACGTGAGATGAACAAGGTTTGCATGGAAAAATTGACGAGGGAAATAGAAGAAAGTAAGAGGAAACATGATTTTGATGAAGATGCAGATCCCTTGTTTGTTGCTAACGTTGGGAATTTTACTGACATTATTTCTTCTAGAACAGATTTAGAAGAGAGGGAATAGCATGTATACATGAATCCATAGAACTGTGTATTTTATATGTAGAAAAATACTCTCCATGCCATATTTATGCACAAACAGTGCCGGCTCTTGAATTATGCTTTGTTTTGCCACAATGTTTAAACGATGTATCTATCTTGTTGTTGGAGGCCGGGGTTGAGGTGATTGTAGTTGGATATGATCAATGTTACTAAAATATTGCTTAGATGCTATCTTTTCTCTCCTGGGATGTTGGAAATATATTTATTTACTTGAGGCTACTTCTCTTTCATGAATTCGCTTTGGACTTAACGATTTGTCATATTTGTTTTCATTTCAATTTCTATCTGTAAAAACATGTCCTCTACAAATCTAACGATTCCTAGATTCATTTTCCTTTCTTAAAGTAATATTTTGATTATATGATATTTGTGGGTGTGGTCATGAGTTATCGATCAGCATACATTTTTCATCCACTAAGTTTCAGATAAAACTTTAAAGAAGTTCCATGTCCTCCCTTCTTCTGCTTATACATTTGAAGTTTTCTTCCTTTTAAAACTGACCGACTACATTCTGTTTTGTAGTGACAACTTTTGTGGAATAGTTTTTTACTATAGAATATAGAAAATGACTATCATGATTACAATCTTTAGCACATGGATTCTGAAACAAACTAACAATTTTGATTTTCTGTATGGTTTGAAGTCCATCCCTGACACTGTTGATCTAACTGTCCCCGAAACTGGATGAGCTGGCTCTGCATCGTTTTGCTCTGGAAGTGGTTGCTTTAGCCCTAACTTTCAGCTTTCATTTGTCATGTGTTAGTGTAAGCAATAAGCATGGTGGTGTGCCCTTGTGGTTAGTATTAAAATATTTCTATTATATTCTGATTTATTTGGAGACTTTTTCCTTTTCTTTTGTAATTAAACCAGGTTTATAGGGATGTTTCTTGGGCTCTCTCCCACACCTGTCCCCATTGACTGTTTTGGTAATGCAGGGATGACTTGGAAACAGTCCCGAAACATTGGAAAGTATTAGGAGACATCCAGCTATCCTGCGAATATTTAAAAAAGGATCAATTTTTCCTTTTAATAAGCCTAATGATTAAGACCAAATGGGATGGCTAGATGTTCCTCTCTCTCTCTCTCTCCATATATACACCCTTTCAAGATTTGTTTATTTGCTCAGGCAAAATAAAAGAATAAAGGGAAAGAACAATTTGTTTCCCTTTAATCTATACACTTGATCTTAATCTGTAGGTTTATAAATTGTGGGAAAAGGGAATAAACTTTAACTGCCATGTTGAGAACATTTCCCGAATATCTCCCCCGTACTGGAAAATACAGTTTTTCACCATTGCCCTGCTTTCTGCAAATTGTTCTTCCATCTTGAGTGTACTTAAAATTTCTTTTGCACTCGACGTATTTTTAGGTTACATATATACCTGTATTTAGAAGGTTGAAGACTATATGTAGCAAGATAAGTATGATTGACATGCTGTAAACTTAATTCTTCAAAAAAAATCTTTTTTTGTTTAGTTTGTGTCATTATCTTTTTTACTTGGAATATTGAGAATTCTGTTTTGTGGTGTACATTTTTTTTTGTTAATGGTTGATGTTTGGATCTTAGTTTTTCTTGTTTCTTTATGTTCTCAGTGTTAACTATGTCATTTTGTTATTAAAAAAATGATATCTTGAACTTCTAAGACGGCGACAAGTGTTATCATCCCACTTTCTTGGGGTACGAAAGATCACAAGTAGATGAGATATGATGGGCTATACACCTTTAAGTCCGAGATCTCGCTAGAATTTATACTAAAGGATTTGTAAAGAGAAGTGTGGAAAGCCTGATTTGTTTGGAGTTGAGTGTATCAGAATGTCAAACAGATTGGGTTAAGTGGAAATTACATGAAATCGTAGTAGACCCCTGAGATCTGATCGATTGTAAGTGTTGAGTGCCTTGATCTCAAGAAAAAATCCATAGATTTTAAATCAACATATAGAGACCTCAAGAAGAATTATTAATGAGGAAATTAAAGGTTGAAGATGTCAATGTGATGAACGTCGTTTCTCCAGATCATTCCTTGTAACAGCGACTAAAGATAATCTCTCAAGGAATTAAGCATATAGTTGTGAATTTTTTTAAAAGCACATCAGACCGTTGAGCTTAGAAAAAATGAATTGAAGGGTATTCACACTCAAATTGTGAACCAAACTGATCCATCGAATAATCCCACTTATTGGTGCTTAATTTGGTATCTTGAGAGATACGTGTCAACATCAATAGTTTTGCTAATGAGATAGTTCGAGCAGGTTGGTCTCGTTATGGAACTAGATAGTTCATATGATAGTAAAGGTTCACCATTATTCATCAGTTAGAAATGTTCGTTTTGTTTGATTTATGGATGGAATGTTTGAGATTCTTGTGCGTATTGTATTAAGATCAAACTAGAGGTACTCCTTAACCCTAATAGAATTAGAGATGTTTGCAAATATGCCTTAATAAAATGCTATGTTTTATGTTTTATTTTTGAAGATTCATAAAATTATTCCACCTCTACTGAAAAACTTTCCAATCCTATTATTGCCGTCTGAGAGCTGGGGTCAGAGGTGCCACATTGCCGTCTGAGAGCCGAGGTCAGAGGTGCGTTGTTTACAGTCACAGGTAAGGGCCTCGTGCAAGGGTGTGTCGTAGGTGGCTATTGGTGGAGTAGGCAAGGGCAATTTGCTGCTTTACATTACCATGGACAGCTTGTGGGTGTGGCACGCAGATGGTGCTGTGACCTCAGGGCTCGATTGGCACTTTCTTCTTGCGGTGACTATAACCCACAACATCTTCCCCTCAAGAAATCCAAGCATAGCCATTACCTCAGGGCTCGATTGTCGTAACCCACAACCTCTTCCATGCAAGATAATCACATGTGAACTGTTTGACAAAATGCTTGAAGTGCTGATGTATTGCTTGCACAATCACATGCGAACTGTTTGACAAAATACTTGAGGTGCTGGTGTGTTGCCCGACCGCTGACCCTCTCATTTAGGTAGTCTTGCTGGCTGGTATGCACTATGTGAGACTCATTACAGGGAACTGAGACTGTGCTGGATCCCTCACTTGACCCAGACGCATTTCAGCAAATGGTTGACCGATTGGTACTAGTAGAGAACGATTATAAAGCCCTCAAAGATACTGTTGTCTCCTCTTCCCACCTCTTCCAAAAAGTAATAGAGCGGATGTTTAAACTTGAAGTTATGGTAGACAAATTGGATAGTTTGGAAGAGGAGAAGAAAATCCTCAAACAGAGAATAGATGATTTACAAGCTGAAAATACAGAACTCCAAACTAAAATACTGTTGCATGATACCTCTATTTCTGAACTACAGCAGAAGCAACACCTTGAGGAGATCCCCTCCCATGCTGCCCAGATTCAAGACATTAAGGACATGCAAGACGAACTCCTTAACCTGATTAACAACACGGAGTCACAACTAAAATCTTGGGCCGAAGTCTGCAATAATGAACAGCGACAACAACAACAACAACATCAACCTCCTTTGACGGAAGTGGTGGAGCTTGTCCAGTCTAAGTTCTCGGATGAATGTGCGCGACGGGCTAGGGAACTTAACCTTAAAGTTCGTGGCCTCACACCTTCCACTACAGACCTTGTTGACAAGGCTCATGCCTTCTTTTGTGACCAGCTAGAGCTCTCCGAGATTCTCATTGATAGGGCATGGATTGGATATGACTCCACACTCTTCATCAGATTCCACAATACATCGGATAGGTTGCAAGTCCTAAGGGCCCGTAGAAAACTCTTCCCTCTGCCATCCAAAATATATCTTGATGAAGATCTCACAAAAATGTAGGTCATAGAGCTTAAACATGCCCGATCAGTAGTTGTAGGAGCCCGCCTTGAGGGCAAATGGGTGGTTATCCGTAACCTCAAGGCAGTTATTAGAGACAACCCTCCTCTAGGATGGGTCTCTGGGTCAGCCCCCACGACCAAATGACGATGGCAGGTCCAGGAAGGGAAGGAGAAGTGTAGAGACTCCTTGACTATCCACTGTTGGAACGGTAATGGCACTCTTTGGTCTCTACCTGGTCTTTTTATGGATGTCATTGGTACTACTGACATTATCCTTGTTACCGAGACCCACGAGAGCCCAACCTGCCCTCTTCCCATGAAACTTGGATTTCATTGGCTATCTGCGTATCGGGACGAGGTTAGATTCTCTGGTGGGGTCAGGGGATCCGGTGGGGTTGGTTGTCTCATTCGCAATCACCTCGCCAACATGACTACCATTATGCACTCTGACAGCCTGGCTAGATACATGTGGGTCCGCGTTAAGGGCAGACTAAATAGAGATCTTTTCATTGCAGTTTGTTACTTCTTGTCGGCTACTTCTCCTTACGCGGTCCATGGCTCCGAGGGAGACCCTTTTGGTGACCTCTGTGATTGGATAGACAGGTTCTCTGCTTTAAGGAACTTAAATCATTTTAGGAGATTTCAATGCTCGCACTGGAGATCTTCAGGCCCTGTTTCATGACCGGCGAATAGATTCTATGTGCACTTCAGAGGTTGACAATGATGCTATTAGTCTACAACGCTCATCTGAGGACATCGGGGGCCCCCTGACATGGTATGGTCGACACCTCCTTCACCTTTGCGAATCCTTTGCTCTTGTGGTTCTTGACGGGCTTGCTTGCTTCCCCGACTCAGGCTTATTTACCTATTGGCCTCATTGTGGTGGGGCTAGTGTTGTTGACTACGTCTTGGCCTGCACTTCCTTCATCCCCTTCATTAACCGCTTCTCCATCGCCCTCCTTCCCTTGGCTGACCATTCCCTCATTTGTCTCACCCTCCGTGCCCCTCCGCTTAACCCCCTTTCCTCCCACCCTTCAACCCCCACCCCTCCGGCTCCTCCGCTCTTCCTTCCCCTACTTGCACCACCTTTTCCTTTGCCGATGTCGATCTTGACCTCTTCATCACTCACCTCAGGCACTTCCTTTTGGATGCCCCCCACCGACTTGTCCTGTACCTCCAACATCTTTGACCTTATTTCTACGGCAATCCGTGAGTTGACTGCCCTCTCCTTTTCGCATTCCTCCATCGCCCTCGCTGCCTGTCCCTCCCGCCCAAGTTCCTGTCCCCAGAATCAGTGGTTTGATGATGACTGCAAGTCCTTCCATCGCCTTGTTCGTTCTACCTTCACTACCCTTGATCCCTCCTTTCCCCTGGTCAGGCTCTCCTACCATAGCTTTCTTCGCAAGAAGAAGCGTCTCTTCTACCTTGAGCAGTGTCGGTCTCTCAACTCCTCTCTTCAGGTCTCCCCGAAGCACTTTTGGCACACGCTCTTTCCTCGTCCCCCCGCTCTCCCCACTGACCTTGACTTTGGCTCCCTCCTCTCCCACATCACCACCCTTTATGACATTCCCAACCAGCCCCCTCTTCGCTTCACACCCCCCCACCATTGCCACATCTTTACCGTTTCTACCATTTTCGAGGCCGTTAGAACCATGAGAAGTAGTAAGGCCGCTGACAAGGAAGGGTTCCAGGTGGAGCTTTTCAAGATGGGGATCTCGGTTCTTGGCTCGTATCTTGCTGCTCTTTTCAATAGAGTGGTTTGCACTAGTTTTCCGCCTTCTTGGTCTTACCACATTATCCACCCGATTCACAAGGCTGGGCCGACCTCTGATCCGGGCAACTACAAGACCATTATGATCGGGCACACCTTTGCCAAACTCTATGCTACAGTGCTACATATCACTCTCACGAGACAGTTGGACAGTTTGGGTTGCAGGGCTAGAGGCTAGGCTGGTTTCAGAGCGGATTTTTAGACTACCGATCATATTCTTACCCTTAGAGCTATTATTGAGGAGGCTCGACACCACTCTTCGAAAGTCTATTGTTGCTTTGTTGACTTTCACAAAGCCTTCGATTTGGTTCCCTGTGTGGCGTTATTTCAGTGACTCAGAGATATTGGGGTTTCCGAGATTCTTCTCATTGCCATCATGAGACTTTACGAGAGTGTGGTCGGACGTCTTCGGACCCCTCAGGGCTTATTTGACTTCATTCAGAGTTCTATTGGGGTCAAGTAGGGATGCCCTCTTTCTCCTACACTTTGCAGCATTTACATTGATGAGCTTGAGACTTTTCTGAGGGGCGTCTTGCATCCCGAGAATGGGTGTTATCTTCACTAGGTTTTGATATCCATCCTTCTCTTTGTGGACGACGATGTGCTTCTGTCCTCCTCTCCTGATGGGTTACAATGCCTTTTGGATGGCTTGGCCTCCTTTTGTGATTCTCGGCAGCTGGTGATTAATTTGGGCAAGACTTGGGTTATGGTTTTCAATAGCTCGAAAACCTTAGATCGCCAATTCTTTTACAAAGGGACCGAGATCGAGAAGACATCCAGTTACACCTATTTGGGCATATTGTTTTCTGGACCGCGATTCAGCTTGAGACCGGCCTTGGTTCCGTGGGTCAACAAGGGACTGGTCTCACTAGCATTACTTGAGAGACAATGCTTCAGACACCACTTCCAAGATACCATGTCTAAGATGCATATCTTAGACTCCCTGGTTAGACCTATTGTCCTTTATGGTTTGACCGTTTGGGGGCCCTCCCTTCTGACCACTGATTGGGCGGTTGTTGAGAGAGTTCAGACCCTCTTTCTACGATGCTTCATCCGTTGTCACCTGACTACTCCTACCAGCATTATCCTTGCCGAGTTCGAGGCTGATCCTTTCAGGCTCTGTACAATATTTGATTTAGTTTGGTCTCTTCACAGACTCAGGGGCTTTGCGGATTCTGTTGATGGCAAATATCATTATTCTTACTTGGCTTATTGTTCCTCAGCTTCGATTGCTGCCTCGGATCCTACTAGGCGTGCTCGCTGCTGGTATGCTCAAGCCTCCAGGCTTCTCAGCATGGTTGGTATTGGCATTGACCACCTTCCCCTCTTTCATTATTCTTTGGGTGCCCCCACTCATCTCCTTCCCCCTCGGTCGAAGCTAAATGAGATCACCAGGATGGATATTTAGATGAGGTTTATCCACGTTACGTGGGTGGACCTGCCGGGTGGCCTCTGTCCCCGTATGGTCTTCTATGCAGAGAACTTCATTGACATTCAGGATGGTATCATTGTCCAGCCTTTATTACTCTTCCCATCGGTGGCCCCACGCCCTACGTATCCAGCTTGGCTCTTTCAGAGCGGGCTTTCACCAGCTCTGTATTTAGACAGATCATCAGACCAACAAAGATGAGAGGATTTGTCGGTGTTGTGACATGGGTGTGGTGGAGTGCGAGATGCACTTCTTATTTTATTGTCCGATATACTATGAGATTAGAGGGAGATTCCATTGCTTATTCAAAGAGTGCCGGTCCCTGTCTTCTTTCTTCAGGTATGATGATCAGCGGTGTCTTTTTCTTCAGGAGGCCTTCCGTCTTTGGGATCACACTCTTAGGGAGTTAATCCCCCCTAGGTCTGTTTCTCTCCATCTGCTTATCACTTCCTTTTTCACTCCGGTTACCTCTCCTAGAGGAACCAAACGGCTCCAGTGCCAGTCCACTTATATTCACTCTAGATTGATGAGACCATGCAGAGACCACACTCACATGCACTTGCACCATCAGCATCAGCAAACATCTTCTCCCCAGCATCGGATTCAAACTTCTCCGCACACAGCTAGCTACCCTTATGTTTTGAGCTACTTTTCCACAAATACGAACCGCTAGCTGTGCGGTTTCGTATTCCCCCTGCTTGGTTATTCTACTCTTCTTCCCTTGTTTCTTGCTTTGTTGGTTCTATTCTGTTTTGTTTTTCTCGGACACCGTTTGGTGGTCCTGCTACCTTTTGGCCCCTGTCTGTACTCTCAGTCCCTTAGGCCCGTTTGTGGTCTCTTGTTGGACATTAATAAATTATCTTATCTTATCTAAAATGATTTATTAAATAATTTTGAAGGATTTCTCATAATTGAATTTTAGGTCTAACTTTTTTTTTGAGTACCATTCAAATTGTTGAAAAGCTATTAAATATATCTACAACTTATTTATTGCATGTTTTTGTGGTTTTATACATATTTGTCATGTTTATATTGAAAACAATCTTTAATAATATTGGCATAACTTTTGTTTCGATCTTCATTTTGAAAAAAAAAAAGAAGGAAAAATGAGAAACAATCTTTAATAATATTGGCATAACTTTTGTTTCGATCTTCATTTTGAAAAATAAAAAATAGAAAAATGAGATTTTAAACTTTTGTTGAAAGATTTTAACTTTTGCAAGAAAATTTCATTTTGTCTTTTGCATATATGAAACATTATGTAGAAAATCATAAAAATTGTAAGACAACAAAGTTGTAGGCACATAATTATTATTTAACTATCAAAAGGTTCATATTTTGTTAGTATTAAAAACATGATAAATTTATTGAGAACCAATAATACAAATATCAATAATTATTTTTTCATTTGTTATTTGAAATTTATTACTAATGCACAAACAATACTTTTAGTTTGATTTGTCTAATATCTAAATGAATGCTAAGGTTGGTAATGTTATTCAAATTGTAAGTGTTTGTAGGAGCTTAAGAATTGGATTTTCCTTATTATTTATCTTGGTACATTACAATGATATCAAAGATGGTTTTCTTATTAGCTTATGAATATTGATATTATAGATGTTGGGAGCAGTTGTGGAATTGGCTTATGCTTGACAATAGCATTTGCTTGAAATTCTCTTAGTCTCTTTTAAAACTTCATTTTGTGCATATCCTACAACCATAGTAGTCCCCGAGCACCGCTTTCTTTGGGGCATTCTATCATGATGTTCGCATGCCTTGCTTATTGTTCAAAATCATCCATGCATTTATAGTGCAACTTGAACAATTGCAACATCTGACAAAAACTCCCCTTTGATAGGCTTTGATGGATGACTACACCTTGTTCTAAAGCTCCATGTTATCTCATGGTTAGGATGTAGAAGCTTCAAAAGCCTTTACAACAAAATCAATTTGGTGCCTATACCACAACTCCCATAGTCCATGAGACCATGTTTTTGTGAGATAGAATGATAGTGTTGTCACAGGTGCATAGTAGGATGGGGATAAAGTTTAAAAAAGAGGACGTGGGAAAGAAGGTAGGTAGTTTTAACTACTACAAGAAAAAACATCTTTTACATTTTTTCAAGAGCTAAGTATACATCTTCATAATATTACTCTCCTAAAATAGTATAATGTATTAGTTGTCTTCTCAAGGTTTTTGAAAGTTTTATTATATCATAATTTATTGTTTCATAAAGTTGAAAGACTTTAAAATTATTTTAATTAAAATGAATATGGGATTTTCCTTGATGTACATGATTAGTAGATCTCACTTATTTGGTGTGTTTTTGTTATTAATATTCCATCATATCATTAGTGGACACATTTTGAATAATTTATTTCTATGTAGATAAAGAGTGAGTGAGCACACTATGTAATTATGCTTCATCTTGGTTTTAATTGTATAATAAGATATAATTGGTTGTAATATAGTTTGGACAGGGAATTAAATTATTCTTATTAGAAAATAGGTGGAACTAAGATATCTCGGAATGACAAGTATACGACTATGTGTTGATTATTTGTAATTGCATCTTTTAGGTCGTGGGTATCTTAATTTAAGCCCAAATAAAACTTCCATATGAGTAATGTTGTAAGTAGTAAGACTTTGGCTTTAACAACATGATAAGTTGTAAAATTTGGGAGGCTCTTAAGTTTATTAAGAGATACCATTAAGAATTCATCTTGTGTTCTTTAATGAGCTGACACTAAATTGTTGGATCTAAGTTGCATTAACCTCCTTATATTGTGCATTAGGAATACGAGTTAATACAAGTTCTAACATACAAATGCATAATAAACTTGGTATAATGACTTTAATATGGGGTACTAAACAACCTATCATTAAATACTATTTGTTGTACAAATTGATACACTTAATAATACAACTTAAACTAATAGATAAGAGCTTTACCTAATTAGATAACGCCTAATGACCTCTTCAGTACAATAATTTTATAAGAGAACTACATGGGAACTATAGAAAGGGTACTACAATACTTTGGATGAGGATATGCTTGTTTAGGAATCATGATTAAGGAAGGGTAAACTTATGATGTAAGACCTATGGTGTTTTATATATTTGTGATATTAAAAATATTTGTAGCACTATATTGATAATATAATATGATGCATTTAATAAGGGACCATTGTTAAGGTTTTAGGATAATTGCAAATGTAATAGCACTTCTTGTATTGTATGTGTTTTCCAAATGCATTGATCTCTTGTATATATACAAGGCAAAGACAAGAAGAAACATGTCCCTTCATGGGACATGTCTATTCATTAATCTAATTTATTGATTAACTATATAGTTATTATAAGAATAAATATAGATTAACTATATATATATATATATATATATATATATATATATATATATATATATATATATATATATATATATATATATATATATATAAAATTGTTGGCGAACAGATTTGTCTTCCTCTTTTAAAATGAAATCAGTAAAAACTCTATGCCTCTAAAGACAAACAATTCATCAACAGTTGGGTAAGCATCAAAGATTGCTTCCCTCTGAATTTTAAAGGTTCAACTTCCTTGTAGGATATTCAATGAATTATCAACATAAAATTAAATGCATACACTTTTAACTGGAAAGTGTAGAAGGAACACTCAGATACTCTTAGGTATTGAAGTGATCTCAAGAATAATCAGACAATAGATTCAAACTACGAAGAAACAAAGATCAACTAATCTTCTTCTAAAACAATGGTGTTTAGGAAATAAAATGACTAAAGAGAGATAACTAGAAAGAATCCAGAAGTGACTGAAAATAAATAATACGTGCATAGATGAAACGTACCAACTCTCAAAGTAATTGATACATTACTGATTTCAATTCAAAGATTTAAATCAAACCATGCATTTATATATTTATATTTGATCGGATCAAAGTGTCATCAAAATAAGTCACGAACTGCTTCCTTAATAACAAAACTTAAAAGACTGCTAAAACTATCTATTCAGGAAAACTATCTATTTTTCTATCAGTATTTTCTAACCCTTAAACCGTTAAATGCTCTAGCATTTATAGTTTTAAGTTCGAGAGAGCCTCCAGAAAAACCCGGCCTCTCGGACACATAGCAGAAAATAGTTAACATAACAAGATGCACATTTAGGCTAAAGTTTTAAGACATGTCCATATAATAGCAAAAGCTAGAAAATCGCCTGGAGCTATGCCATCTTTGCTCACGGATCCTCTGACGTGGCATTCTTAACCAACTTCCAAGTTCTGAAAGCATTCACAAGTTCTTATGCCGACTACAAGTGCAAGTTCTTTAACCCCATTAAGTTCGCCCGAATTGCATTCTTTTCCCATTTTAGTTCCCGGATTCTTTGTAACTGCTTAGGCAGTTGTCCTCTGTTCAACAACAACATGGATTCCACATTGGCAATCTTGGTTAAGTCTTGAACCGTTAGCTCTTCATTATCCTTCAAAGTTCCCATGGTATCAATGAAGACTTTAACTATGGCATCAGCATCCCTATTTCCTTCATCAATTTGTAGGATACCTCACAGACTCACTATTTTGATATCTTTCAAGGCATTAGCATGCATGTCCTTTACCTCTTCTCCTATTGTCCAAATTTGTGAAATTGAGGCTTTGAATAATGAACCTTTCTAGCCGAGGTTTTCCTTCAGAATGAACAACATACAGGGATCAATGAGCTTCATCGGATTCTCCGCTAGGAACTGGGTTACCCCATAAGTTTCTATCTCCCGTATCTAAGTACAAATTGCTGCACATTTTTCCTCTTCCAATTCCTAGGTAGGAATCAGAGTTTGTACTTCGCCAAGTAAAGCCTCACCGTCCATACAAGTGGACAAAAACTCCCGTATGAAAGTGGAGCCCTCATCAGTGATGCCATCTATCCAGGCTTTCATAGTTTCTATTAGGGCTTTACCCTACTGCATCTGCTTTACCAGCTTCTTGCTTTCGGCTAAGTTAAGATTGAAACTTTGTGGGGATTGAACGAGTGGCAATGCTCCAACATCAGTGAGAGAAGAAATGAACTCAGCCATAGTGAAAACAAGTTGTTTTAGTTCACACTTCTCCCTTCCATCTTTTTGTGACTGGTTCAACATATGATCAGCCGAGAACTTGAAGATATGATCTTTTGAGTCTCTAGTCAAAACCTCTAGTTCCATTTTTGTAACCTCAAAGTCTTCTGCTTTAGGTTCACGGGCTCCTTCTTTAGGCTTGAAGGTCGCTATTTCTGCTATTACCTTTCCAGAAGAGGGATCAGTAGAAAGTCTTGCATCACTTTTCATCCTCTTAGCTTCAGGAGTTCGAACAACATACTTGGTGATGATTTCTTTCACGGGCAGTGAAACTAGTTTGTAGCTCTTCCTCTTACTTACTGAATCCGTTAGCCAGGGAGGAATTGGATTAGAAACCATCTGGTTGTGAGGTGTTTTGGCAGGTGTGTTCTCAGCTTGAAGATTCTCTGAATTATTGGTAGGTATCTCCTGACCTTTGTTTTGTTGCTCTGGTGAAAAGGATACTTCTTCATCATTGATTTCAATATCAATGTAATCAGATATAGGAGATGCCATCTGAGAGTGACTTTCTGACCTCGTTCTGGCTCTTGTTCTGAGTGTTGTAGGATGTCCACTGAATGTTGCCCTTTTCTTAGGAGATGAGACCTTACCTGCATTAGGAACCAAAGGAGACACATTAGGCAAGTCATGGTTCATATTTATTGAAATAGAGTCTGCATTTCTCTTTTTAGGAGGGGAGTTCTTTGTTCTTTTCTGCTTCTTCTTTGTCAGCCAAGCTTTTGTAATTCTAAAAATAGTTCTAGCCCTCAGTTTTATATCATCATCTTCTTTTCATGCCCAATCTATAGCTAGGGGATTCTCTGTTCCCGAAATATTGACCTCTGAGACTGTGATTTCAAAATTATCTTCCTCTATCCCACTTGTATCAAATTTCAATTGTAGCAACTCAATTTGTGGAACCAGGAGTCTTGAACAATCCCTTTTCATTACTGCCTGTTCATCACTAAGGTCTTCCCACAGATCTTCAAGGTGTGAACTAGGATATGGGTGAATGCTTAGACTTAGAAACCATCTAGAAAAGCCTTTATTATCAAAACCCTTTCTTGGTTGATAGAACTGCATATGGAAGCTCACCAAATTGCTACCTATCATTGAGGCATCCACCATGTTATTGCAAACCAAGGCTCCTAATTTAATTGGAAACATCAGAGCCCATTTTTCTTCTGGAAAACTGTTCTTAATCACTACAAACAATTGCCTATAGACCTCAGCTAATACGAAGCAATCAAAATAAAATCTTGGGAGTCTGATAGGTTCTTCATCAAACCCTCCAACCCGAATATAAGTAAAACATGGAAATTGAACATAAAAGCTCCCATAGGTTTGGACTAGCTTCTGGGCTTTCAATGACATTCTTTGATTTGAATCTCCTGCTAATTGTTGACACAGTTTCCCAAGAAAAACATCATGGACTCATCTGTAATCTCCCAAAACCCTATCTTTTCTCAACAAAGGACAATACTTAGGAACAGTTAAATCTTCATTCCATGGGGCATGTGGAATCACTCCCAAATCTTGTGTGCATGCAAGACAATAAATCAAATAAGAGGACATGAATAACTCTTTCTTAATTGCTTGAGCCTGCTTTAGTTGATCCCTCAAGGTGCTGGCAATAATTTCTGCCCAATCCAGGTGCC
This sequence comes from Chamaecyparis obtusa, assembly GCA_027943335.1. Classification (NCBI taxonomy): domain Eukaryota; kingdom Viridiplantae; phylum Streptophyta; class Pinopsida; order Cupressales; family Cupressaceae; genus Chamaecyparis; species Chamaecyparis obtusa. The sequence goes on along the minus strand of BSBK01006324.1, from coordinate 527,415 downwards.
GCCTCCCTTCCAAAATTATTTCTATGAAGTGAAACATCCACTTTTCAAAGAGGAGAACCTGCTCTGAACCCTTTACCCGGTGAAGTAAAACCATCACATCATGAATAGGTGGCTTCATATGGTTTTTGGTGAGAATTTTTGGCAACCGAGATCCTCCCTTGTAATTAGTTTGGGTCCACTTCTGGGCCATATGACTACGATTTTTATCTATGTGTTTCTAGAATTGAGCCAAAGATTGGGTCGGGGTAAAGCTGGCAAAGGACTGTTCTGGGATTTTGAGAGCTGACATCACAGTTTCCCTATTCATAGGTAACAAAGTTTGACCCTCAACATTCAGTATGCATTTGGACTTGACATCATATCTACTAATACACTGTTGAATTAGCTCCGGGCTAATGACCGATGGGGGAAAAGCCCCAGCTTCAAGCAATCCGCTCAAAAGAATTTCAAGACTATACTCTTCCGCAACATGGTCCGTAAGGTGAACAACCATTTCTCCTACCTCAATTCCTAAAAGGTTTGTGTTTGTAATGACTGGGGCATGACACTCCATGTTCTTATAATTCCCAAAAAAATGCATGCTAGACTTCATCTTTTTACTGGAAAGACTAACCAAAGTAACTCCCCCTTTCTTCAACAAATAACAATCAAACATGAACAGGAAAATAAAGAAAGCTTTCAGAAGCTATTTGCTTGCCAAAGACTCAAGATAAACTAGTTTCCCCTTCCACAGCTGAGACTTTGCGAGATTATGACAGGAAAGAGAGAGCTTACAAAGATATTTATATTTTTGAAAGATTAAGTCGTGAAGGATCGACTTAATGAGCATTAATCGGGAGCATTAATTTGGAAGGATGTGAATAATAATGACTTGGTAGTGAGATGTCCTTGAAATTCGTATTCTTTATAATCATCATCAATCTTTCCATAAGCAAAATCTCCCACTCGTGTTAGAGATTTCCTTAATTGTAACCCAAAACTCTACTTCAGGCTTGCCCCGTGACTCCCGTCAAATCAAGACTGTCCACATTGGTAACTTAACCATTACTTCACCATCGACTTACATCATCTGTCCCATCATCTATCACTTCACTTATTAATCTGCCCGCTAACTGTCCTTGAACCTCTTTGAACTACTTTGAACCGGAGTTCAAAGGGGTTCAAAGTGGTTCACTGTGAAAAGGTGAGGTAGACCGGGGTCCACCTGCACAAACCAATCGTTAGAAAGAAAAACTTTATTGAACTACTTCGAACTACTTCGAACTGGAGTTCAAAGAGGTTCGAAGTGGTTCATAGGTAGCATAAGCTTTGACAAAGATTCAACCATGGAAAACTGACATTTTATATCTGGGGACTGCATATTATCAACTCTATCTGGGGACTGCATATTGTCAAATGTGCAAAGAACTCTGAAAAAATTGGTTTCGTTGAAAGACAACTAAAGGGAGAGAAAACTGAACACCACAACACACCAAAACGGAAAGCGGGGAAAAACTACCTAATATGTACAGGGGGGAACTAGTTAAACTATTAGAGCTTGCATAACTTGAGCACCTACCCATTGTAAGTAAAAGGCAAATTCACACCATCTGGGTAGGACAACCGAAAAGAATTTGAACCAAGAGTTTCAAAAATGATGAAGGGGCCTTTCCACAAAGACTCGAATTTCCCATGAGACCCTTTGGGTGCCCGCCTTTTATCCCATAATAGCACTTCATCACCCTTCATAAAATCATGAGGCCATGCCTGCATGTCAAAAATCTGTTTTACTTTAAGCTGATGCCTTGTAATATGATCTACCAAATCATCTCTTTCTTCTTCTAGTCTACTCAAATGCATGACACGTTTCTCCATGGGGTCTTTAAAGTACTGATCTTCGATGACAACTTGGAGCTTGGCCGTGGAAAGTTCCAGAGGTAGAGATACATGAGCTCCTATTCCATACACCAGTTCAAAGGGAGCCATGCCAATTGCTCACTTCAAAGTAGTTCGATCTGCCCATAAAGCTTCATACAACCTCTTATGCCATTCACGAGGATTGTCATCCATTAATTTTTTCATTATTACCACCAGGTTCTTATTACTAGATTTTTCTTGGCCGTTCCCTTGCGGGAAATAATCAGAAGAATGAGCCAAAGATATGCCATGTTCATAACAAAAAATCCGAGATCTCTTCAGAAGAAAAATACGTAACATTGTTTGCTACTATTTTAATTGGTACACCGAACCTGATAAAATGTAATTTAAAAGGAACTCACACACAACCTGGGAGTTTGGTTTTTTAGTGGGGATTGCTTGCACCCACTTGGTAAAATAATCTATGGCTATGAGAATGTAAACATGCCCAGTGCTGGATGGGGGATTCAAAGGTCCCATGAATTCTATTCCCCATTGCTTGAAAGGTTCATCAACAATCATAGGTTTAAGGGCTAGGGTAGCAAGATGGGGTCTCCCAGTGAAAAGTTGACATTTTTCACAATTACGGACACTGGTACGCATCCTTGAACATTTCGGGCCAGTAAAAGCGATTATGAAGAATCTTAAATGCTGTTACGGTCGAAGAGTAGTGTCCCCCACAAGCTTCGTCATGAAATGCTTTCCATAACTCTTTTTTTTGCTTAGCATCTACGCACCTGAGAAAGGTTCCATCTATGCCCTACTTATATAGAATTCCCTAAGATATCACATATTTACTTGCCTTCAATTTCAAGTTATGCCTCTCTTTGGGGTTTAGGTGACTGAGACACTCACCATAGGTAAGGAAGTAAGTCATGTCCGAAAACTAGGGTTCAGTCAGACTGACTAGCAATGCCATGGGCACTTCATCAATTTTTTCAGACGGCTCACTATTATCTACTATTAACTTACATAGGCCTCTCCCCCTTACCAAATTGGTCGGCTTGATTATCAAGTCATACTCTTGAATCTTTGCTATCCAGACTGCTCTATTGTTCATACCAATCTCTTTCTGAGTCAAAATATTTTTCACTGCAGTTTCAGGTACGTAAACTATATAATGGGAATGAAGTATATAATACCTGAACTATTTCACCACTTTTACTACGGCGAAGGCATGTTTTTCCATCTGGGAATACTTGAGCTCATGTCTTTTTAGAGGCGTGCTCATAAAGGCTATGGGCGCTTCCTGGCCTTTCTCATCCTTTTGCGTCAGAATACCCGACAGAGTGTGCTCGGAGGTATAACAATAGATAATAAAGTCCTTTTTGAAATTGGGACTCCTTAACATAGGCACCTGAGATATTGCATCTTTAATATCATTGAAGGCTTTATGTCCATTCTCACTCCACTTAAAAGGAACTTTCTCACTCATCATATCAACCATATACCTAGTAATCTCCAAAAATTCAGGAATGAACACACGCAGAAAATTCACCTAGCCAAAGAAGGACTTCAATCCACTCCTGCTTGACGGTAGGCTGAGCTGTTGGATTGCCTTAACTCGCTCAGGATCAATCTGGAAACCATCCTTTGAAACAATATGACCCAATAATTTACCTTCCTCCACGAAGAACATTGATTTCTTGGGTTTCAAAGAAATGCCATGACTTCTACATCTCAGGAGCACTATTTTGAGATCTTTTAAATGTTGGCTCCTCTTCTTTGAAAAGACGGTAAGATCATCTAAGTAAACCACTATAATTTTGTTCTGGAGATCTTCGAAAGAAGAATTCATTTCCCTTTGTAAAGTTGCATCCGCATTAATCAGCCCAAATGACATACGACTATAGGCATAAGTTCCCCACGGGGTGATAAAGGCCGTCTTGTGTTGGTCATTCTCTGCCACACTGATTTGGTTGTACTCGGAATAGCCATCTAGCATAGACATGACCTCAAACCTTGATACAGCTTGAAGAACATGTTCCATCACATGCAATGCATAATTGTCCTTCAAACTTGCCTAGTTCAGGTTACGAAAATCAACACAGATCTTGATCTCGCCATTCACTCATCAAGTGGGCCCCCTTGAATGAGTGAATAGGAAATACAATCAAGATAAAAGATATAAACTTGAACTGAACATTCTATTCATCCATAACAAAATGATTACACTTAATTGAAAACAGTATTGCAAGAGTTCTGTTATAAAAAACAATACATTCGACTAACTCCAAAAGACTCACAACAATCGATTATTTAAAAGAAAGCTACAACTATCTCCTAAATCTATGATCACTTCATAAATGAGGATCAGTTACAACTCATAAAGTTCTAGAATAGAAACATTATTGAACATGAATAATCTCTAGGAATATAGCACGTTAAGGAGACTAAATTTGCGCACTGCATGCAACTGAAAACATCAATTGACTTGCTTTGCTTGTGAAGATTCTGCAATCCCACGGTTGGCTTTGATTACTCCGACGCCACTATGTTGGTCTTTGAATGTCCACGGTCAACACTTGCAAAATAATCAATGCACACACATCCAACCATATACATATATATCCTCATCATTAATATTAGGAAAAGGTGTAAGTCCTAATTAACACTCTTGCAAGTCCTACGACTACAAGAGGTAACTACCCAAAACATATTTTAGGCAAGGAAACATTCATTAACATGTATAGCTACTGCATTTACCATTCCTGTTCATGAATTCAAGCAAATATCATGTCTTAAAAGTATCCATATTTCCATTTTATGTTTTCACACACACACACACACACACACACACACACACACACACACACATATACATAAAAACCATAATTTCATATGCTTGAAAACTATAAATTCATGTCTATGTGCAATTAACTGTTGTGAAAAGAGGATAAAAAGTACTGAGAAAGATGGCTATTTAGAAGCCCATCATTCCCCCCAATTGAACTATTGCTGGTCCCCGACAATCATGAAATTCTGAATTCTAGCACGAACCCTTAAGTCATTGGCTGTTCTCTTCCCAGACTCATCATTAACATAGTCAAAGTACCCATGATTTACTCTGAGTCTTTCCCATCGCTGGACTTCGGTGGCCATATCATAATTTGCTGCACTGTCATTCATTGCTAGCAATGGCTACAGGAAGAGTGGAGGCTAAAACCTCAATGGAAACCAGTAATTAAGGAGTGTCCTTCCCCACATAATGTACCATGGAACTCTTCTTGTAGCAAGGGTTAAATTCTATGGAGAGTGAGGTTCCCTTGAATTTAGATCATGTGCCATTTGTATCCATCTTTTTTTGGAGACATTAATTGTTGTTGCAATGTCATGTGAGGAATGTTGTTCCCAATCTGTGAAAACTTGCTCTCCAATTGGATATATCTTATTAGCTCCACTTGCATTTGCTGTAACAGAAAGCTAGTCTAGATATGTCCGCCTGGAATGATGAACTTTAGGTCTCATCATCAAGGGAGTTGTCATCTCATTATTTCTGTAAGGTGCAACCTGATTCTCTCTACTTATCTCATTTTGTATCAAAGACATAACTAACCTTAACTGCTGAATAGGATGAAATAGGATTCACCCTAAAATGTATGGGGGAAATATGAGATCCACTCCTAAATCCAAACTCCCAAAGGAGAGATCCAATTTGATCAACCTAAAGGTTAATACATAATCAAATCAATCTATGGAGAATATGAAAGAGGGAGAAAACCTTATATTTCCCTATGATGGAATTGAAGTGTTTGAAATTGAAAGGGAAGTACTAACCTCAAATTAGGGAAAATCTGGAAAATGCCAATTTCTAATGTCTGTGTGTACTTTCGAGCAATTCTGCAACTTATTTCAGACTGGAAATGCCAAGACGAAGGAAACCCAAAAATATTTTGTCTTTCTGATGGCAGGTAGTCTTTGACCCTCGTAAAAGGTCAAAGGCTACATTCTTTATTTGAAGGTCGATTCTGACTTTGTTCGCAGATCCTGGAAGTTCGCCGAAAAGGGTATCTAAATCTACTCTTAGATCTGAAATTCTGCACCTGTACCTACAAGAAAAATGGTTTTGTTGTTTGTTTGGGGGGTTTGCCTTGGTCAAACCCCGGTTGGAATCAACCTTAATATTGCAATTGAAATGGAGAATGCTAGCAAGTAGTAGAAGTAGATCTAACAATGAAGCTATGACATTCAACAGATATGCAGTTGTATTTGAAATGTAATCAAGTATGTTGATATGAAAGCTTGAACATAACATCAATTAATGTAAATCAAACCTCCATGATTGTATGCTTGGAATCCACCTTGAGGGAAGAATGAAATAGATCTTGAAGATGAACAAAGGATCTTGAAGGAAGATCACACCATTATGATGGCTAGATCTAGGGTTTGAATGATGAATCTTGAATGCTTGAACCAAATCCCTTCAATGGCTTGAATGCTTGAATCCTTGATCTTCAATGGAGAACTTGGATGGAGAAGAAGACTTGAATTCTTGAATGGATGCTTGCTTGATCACCTTGAGAGCTTGAGAGATGTTCTCACCAAACTTGATGGCAAAAGAAGATATGATTGAAATGAGAGAGGAAGGCCTCCTTTTATAGTGATCTAGGGCACAATCCTCTAGAGGGGCCACCTTGGAGAATTAAATCCCAATTAGGTCCTAACCTTTAAAAAATATACCTAGATTAAATGTAATTTGAGGATTTACCATTTTGAAACCCAAAATGGCCGACCCGGAGGCGGGAAAACAAATATCCCCGAAACCCGACACCCGAAAATCAAGGAAATTTGAAATTTGGACAGGGGGTCAAGGACGAGCTTGTATCTAACTAGGTCAGGGTCGAGGTCGATCTTGACCAGGTTAGGGTCGAGGTTGAATTTGACCCCATAAGGTCGACTTTGGCCTTATGGTCAAAAACCTCAAGATCTTGACCCAGAATGCTAGGAAATGCAGATATGAAGTGAAAATCAAGGACAAATAGAAGCAAAATGAGGAGAACAAGTATGATCCAAGAAAAGAGTTGATTCAAGGTTCTTGACATGATGTAGACCACTCACTCGGAGGGCTAAACACTCTTAACATGGAAGTGCTTCCATTTTAAGATGATACATTAAGCCCCCACTTTAGCAAGAGTATGGATTCGATGCAAACTCTTGGTAAAGGATAAGAAAGAAGAGATCCAAGTGGATTCAAAATGAGATAAAATGACACTTAGCTAAGGACACAAGCCCCCGGACTAAGGATTCTAACTCAACATACATGCATGAGGGTGCCAAAAGAACAAGGGTTCGTACAAACAACCCAAATCAATCAGCATAAGAAACCTTGCTAAGAAATATTTCTCATACTAATATCATATCTGGAAAGCTATCATAAAAGCATAAATGATTACATAAGAAAGACAAGAGAAACACTATAAATAACATAGCTTCATGATTGTGTCCTACTAGCATGAAAGCGAAAAGAGAGAAAGGGAAAAGAGTGATTACCTCGCCTAGTAAGATGCCCACCTTACCATGAATCACCCTGGAGGGAGAGCCCAACAGGTTCATCCATAAACTGTGCTTGCAATTATAATGCGTCTTTTGATGGCTTCTGGAATACCCATAGATCCACCTTGTTGTATCACTATGAATATGAAATGCTTGTCTCCTCAAGATTTAGCAACTTATGTGCATTACCTTTAGAAGATTTAGCATATAGATGTGTGTCTTTTTAGGATTTAGTAGCTTATGTGCATTACCTTCCAAGATTCAGCATGTAAAAATAAAAAAACTATAGTACAAGGGAGACCCTATATATGCCCCCCTCCTTAATATGGCAAAAACATACTATTTTGACATGTTAAGGAAAGAAAAGAACAAGGATAAAGCCTTCTTCAACATCAAGACAATATCCATAGAGAACACCCAGTCCAAGTCAAGAAGGTCACAGCTCCTATGAGGCCATGGAAGGGACGAATGCAAAGAGATATCATGCAATAAGTGAAAAAGTAACCCTTGTGAGGGATAGCACTCTATTCAGTTTCCAAGGTGAGAGATATATCAACCATGGAAACCCAATGTCAAACAAAAAAATAGGTTGTTATCAAGGACATAGATCCTCAATGCAAACCAAAATTTTCATGTATGATTGGATATCACATAATAGATAGATACTACTTAACCAAGGAAAGAGGTGAATCCCAAAAAGACAGAAAAAGAAGGAGATGGCATCCTTGCCCCCCAAGTGTAGGAACAAAGATGGAAGAGGATACCTACTTCACAATGCAAGGAGATATATTGTTTAACAACAATGTATACCATATTCTTAGCGAGGGATATTGACCCCTACATCTAAGAGTATAGATAATCGTGAAAATGATATGTCACTCATGGAAAAGGATCCTCAAATGAAAGAGATCTTATCAACAAGACCCCCACCAAAGAGGAGTTCTTTAGATAAAATATCATCTTTCAAAAAGGTGGGAACAAAGATTCAATCATCAAGCCCCCTACAAGGAAGAGGAAGAGGAATATTTGAAATGAGGGAAACAACTCTAACACCAAAGCAAGGGTGAGAGTTTATAAAGAACATAATTTGCAACATAGAGAAGAAGTGATGACTTAGGACAACAACTTCTCATAGAAGAAGGTTATCCATAGTCAAAACATCTGTCAATATGATGAAAGAATATTGCAATATAAACAAATACCACTAAGCTAAGGAAAGCAGTTCCCTAGACAAAGAGAGAGAAGGAAGAACCTTGCCCCCCCAGGGATGAAAGGCAAGGGATACCTTTGCAAAACACATGTCCTAGAAAAGATATCTTGAATAATAGAAGAGAGCAATGGATGAAAAGAAATCATAATACAAACCATGAAAATATAACCAATTAAGCTCAAAGCAGGAATACAATGGATTCTAGAAGACAAGAAGAAATATACCTCTTGCCCCCCAGTCTAGAGGATAAAAGATCTATGTTATATCAGAGTGAGGGGTAAAATTATGAATAAATTTCAAAGGAGTTCCTTTTATCTTATCTTTATGGATTGGATAATAAGGAGAAGGTACTTTGAAGAATCTTTGCACATCTACATCATGAACCCTAGCATAAGTGTGGGAAAAACTAGGAATAGCAGATGGAGAATTAGGAATTGGATTAGGAAAGATAGAATTAGGATTAGGAAGTTTAGGAACACTAGTCAAAGTGTAGGAAGTGATATGAATGGAAAACACAACTGGAGGAACACTTGGAACCACAATTGGAAAAGGATTTGAATAGATATAAGTAATATTATGGTAAAAATGTTGTGAGGCAGGATCATGTTTTCCCATAAGATCACCACTAAGAGGAAGAGCCTTAAGGGAATTCATATCTTTCTCCACTAATGCCTCATCACTAGAAGGAATCCCAAATGGACGTGAAGGATTTATAATGTCATCTTATTTCGCATAAGGGAAGTGTGTTTTAGAGAATATGTCATTTGCTTGTATTAAAAATTCTTCATAAGGAGAGGATAAATCAATGTATTTATGCAAGGGTTCATCCCAAAAAGTAGAATTATCTACAATGGTTTCATGAGGAAGAGAGTAATCAACATCCAAATCCAAAGGTTCATCCCAAATAGGAGGATTATCATCCCTATCCATTAAGCGCATTGTAGGAGTGTCATAAGTCATTAAAGCTTGATCCCTAGAGGGGGAAGAAGGACATATATTAGGAGAATAATCAATCCTCAACTCATCCCCACAAAGAGAAATATGATGAAGATATAGGTCAAGGTCATCATCTTTCTCTAATATATCCTTATAAGGTAATTCAAAAGAGGACAAAGCAACATCACATGCATTAGATGAAGTCTTGCTAGGTGTAACGCCATGCAATGGTAAGGTAAGAGGAGGATGTTGTGTAATCCCAAAAGTTTTGGAAAATGTTTGGAACAACTTATGCAACATGATAACAAATAGATCGAGATATATCCAAATGCATTCAAATGAAATTTATAAACATGAAAAAGGAAATCAAACACAATAGAGAATCTAATTCCACAAAGCAATGTAAATGTTTTTGTATTTTTGAAGAAATTTTGCAATTTTTTTGGATTTTTGAAATATAAATGCAAGAGCATAAATAAACCTAATCTTAATGCAAGAAAAGATTAACCAAAAATCTAACACAATAGGGCATCTAAATCTACAAAAGAAAAGGGTTAAGTATGTCGGGTTCACCAAAATGAATAGGATGAAATAGGATTCACCCTAAAATGTATGGGGGAAATATGAGATCCACTTCTAAATCTGAATTCCCAAAGGAGAGCTCCAATTTGATCAACCTAAAGGTTAATACACAATCAAATCAATCTATGAAGAATATGAAAGAGGGAGAAAACCTTATATTTCCCTATGATGGAATTGAAGTGTTTGAAATTGAAAGGGAAGTACTAATCTCAAATTAGGGAAAATTTGGAAAATGCTAATTTCTGATGTCTGTGTGTACTTTTAGGAAATTCTGCAACTTGTTTTTGACTGGAAATGCCAAGACAAAGAAAACCCAAAAATCTTTTGTCTTTCTGACAGCGGGTAGTCTTTGACCCTCATAAAAGGTCAAAGGCTACATTCTTTATTCGAAGGTCGATTTTGACTTTGTTCACAGATCCCAGAAGTTTGTCGAAAAGGGTATCCAAATCTACTCTCAGATCTGAAATTCTGCACCTGTACCTACAAGAAAAATGGTTTTGTTGTTTGTTTGGGGGGTTTGCCTTGGTCAAACCCCAGTTTGGAATCAACCTTAATATTGAAATTGAAATGGAGAATGCTAACAAGTAGTAGAAGTAGATCTAACAATGAAGCTTTGACATTCAATAGATATGCAATTGTATTTGAAATGTAATCAAGTATGTTAATATGAAAGCTTGAACATAAAATCAATAAATGTAAATCAAACTTCCATGATTGTATGCTTGGAATCCACCTTGAGGGAAGAATGAAATAGATCTTGAAGATGAACAAAGGATCTTGAAGGAAGATCACACCATCATGATGGCTAGATCTAGGGTTTGAATGATGAATCTTGAATGCTTGAACCAAATCCCTTCAATGTCTTGAATGCTTGAATCCTTGATCTTTAATGGACAAGTTGGATGGAGAAGAAGACTTGAATTCTTGAATGGATGCTTGCTTGATCACCTTGAGAGCTTGAGAGATGTTCTCACCAAACTTGATGGCAAAAGAAGATATGATTGAAATGAGAGAGGAAGGCCTCCTTTTATAATGATATAGGGCACAATCCTCTAGAGGGGCCACCTTGGAGAATTAAATCCCAATTAGGTCCTAACCTTTAGAAAATATACCTAGATTAAATGCAATTTGAGGATTTACCATTCTGAAACCTGAAATGGCCGACCCGGAGGCTGGAAAACAAATATCCCCGAAATCGGACACCCAGAAATCAAGAAAATTTGAAATCTAGATAGGGGGTCAAGGATGAGCTTGTATCTGACCAGGTCAGGGTTGAGGTCAATCTTGACCAGGTCAGGTTCGAGGTCGACTTTGACCCCATAAGGTCAACTTTGACCTTATGGTCAAAAAATCAAGATCTTGACCCAGAATGCTAGGAAATGCAGATATGAAGTGAAAATCAGGGACAGATAGAAGCAGAATGAGGAGAACAAGTATGATCTAAGAAAAGAGCTGATTCAAGGTGCTTGACATGACCTAGACCACTCACTTGGAGGGCTAAATGATCTTAACATGGAAGTGCTTCCATTTTAAGATGATACAACTGCACATCTCCTACATAGACGAGTGAGTTCCACTGTCTCATCAGGGACTACCAAATTATGCAGGTATAACTCACACAATAGGTTTTTTAGAGTAATTGGAGTAGTCTGGAATGCATCATAAAACTCATGAGGAGTTGAGATAGAGGGACTAAGCCCTTCTACAATTCTTGTTAATTCAATATTAACAAGTTGTTCTTTAAGGAATAGTGCATACACCGGAGATGGTGATCTGTATTCCACAAGCTCTGGAATTAATCCTGTAATTTGATCAATCCTCCTTTTCAACACCTCAATCTGATCTGATTTTTGCTCTATCTAAGAACCTTGCTCACTAATGACTCATTCCAATTTTTCCTTTTCTAATTTCCATTGTGCCTTCTCCCACACCAATTGTTGATAAAAATTTATCCCTGTAGCCAGGGGTGTAGACAAATCTGGTGGTGGTAAGGGTTCCTGATTGAGAATATCCACCCAACCAGATGGAAAGTGAGGAGTTTTTATTGTTTTCTTTGGTGTAGAGGATTCTCCTTTCCACAAAACAATAGTTTTCACTACATTACCTTCCTCACTAACACCAGCTGCTACCTTAGCTAGCATTTCTAACCCATCCCGATTACTTTGCTCAAACACTTCTTCAATAATATCCCTTCCAAATTTTGGGGTTTCTTCAGAATCCATACAATTATCTAGCCCAGTAGAGTTATTCAAAAATTCCTCTACCACCTTGAAATCCTCATCACTGTCAATAAGTATGTAGTTAACACTGGGGTTAACTTCTATTTGTGGACTCTGGTTATTGAATGAAGTGTCACTGGCTGCATTTTGATGAAACATTTCCTTTGAAGAGGACTTCTCTATAGATTCTGAGAACTCTAGGTTAACAATAGGAACAAGAGCCTCAACATCCTTTTCGAAAATCCTTTGACTTCTCCTCTTAGGGGGTGCGGATGAGCTCAGAGGACTCTTCCGTTTCCTCCTGGTAGTGGTTACTTCCTCTGCAGTTTCTTCAGGAGGATTTTTTAAATTTTCATCCCTAGGAGAATATAAGGTTTCTTCAACATTGTCAGTATTACTACTAGGTTGCTGCTCTTCTATTTCTTCTTCTGTATCCTTTTTTTTATCCTTTTCCTTCCTAGATGTAGACCTGGTCCTTACAAACGGTGGTGTTTCAGGGATACTGGCAGTTTCCTTACTTTTATTTTTCTTCCTCTTAGAAGTGGAGGCACCAACACTGTAAGTTGTTTTCCTAGGTGACTTAGAAATGGAAGGGTAAGCTTCAGGAACATTTTCAACCCTTTGGACAATTTTACAAACCCCAGTGGATGTTTGTTCTCTCCGGTCAACACCCCGACCTCTAGGGCCGACCACTCTAGGTTCTACCTCATTCATTTGCAAGAATTCTTCCCATGTCCCAACCATTTGTCTATTTAATTCTCTTTCTACAATTAGTTTTATCAAACAATGATGTGAAATAGACTGGTGGCTTCCTGACTGGACTAATAAAGCTTTCTTTTTCATAATGTTAAATAGGAAGCTGGGAAGATTTATCGGTCTGTTGTCATGCCAAATATAACCCATAATTTTGAAATGCAGAGCATGCAAATACTTGTAATGTCCCCTGCAGGTGAAGTACTGGATAATGAATGCAACTGGTTGAATGAATTCTAGAGGTAAAGATAGTCGCCAGGTACCTTTCTTCCTATCGACGTCTAACTGGGGGTCACCGTACAGAGTGAAGTGAGCCCTTGCTGAATGCAGGTCAAATTATTTCACCCATTGCTCACCTTCTTGTGGCAAACTAGTCACTTCAGCTACTACATCCTCTGTAAATTCAATCTTTAAGCCCTTGACCTTTGCAAATCCATCCTTCAAGGTGGATAGAAATTGTAGAGCAATTTCTTTGTCAAACCCCTTAAGACTTAAGCAATAATGTAGCCATCCTATTCTTCTAAACATTTCACAACTAGAGGTGTCACTTAACAAAACCCTGTGATCCACTAGCTCATGTCGTTGAAGGTCACCTCCCATTGTTGCACTCAGAAATTTATAAATTTCATAGAACTTGATATTTTCACAGAGATCAACAATGGTAAATCACATAATTTGAAGTATTACGGCACATGATGTTGTAGTTGAAAAAGGTGGCGTACCAACTGCAACTTGCCTCATAAAATTAAAGATTTTTGCACGAAATCTAATGATATGTTTCTTGCATAACATCTCATAATAACTCGCTTGTGCCAAGGCTGCCACCCTGAACACGTCGCGACATATCATTAGAAATTAACTTTGGATTTTAATATCTTTAATTTCACTTCAGATGTGATGATGCAATCACAGAAGGACAGGTCAGCAAGTCATGACACAGACATATCATAAAGACAAGAAACTTCAATTTTTACATGCTAATTTGAAAATTTGAAAATAGACTACTCCCCCTCCCAACTAAGTAATGGCATGGGTCCCACCAAGCCAGGCTATGCAAGAGTAGATAATTAAAATGACACAAAATCCTAAAAATTAATGAATAAAATAAAATATGTACGAGTTTATGTGGCACGAACCTGGAAGCGCTGTAGGAAGAGTGTTCTGAAAGATTACATCTGCAGTTATGAAGTGATGGGATGGGATGGATGGGTGGAAAAGAGAGAAGGTGAAATGAAATTTATTATGGAGAAATAATTCCACAAAATGTGAAATATTTATTATGGTTTTCTTGAATGGAATTAAGAATCGGCAGAAGGCTGAGTGGAAGACCCAGATTCTTTGGCTACAGGAACACTTGTGTCACCAGTGCTCTGGAATTTCTTCAGGAACTCATCATGACTGACATGCTTGTTGTAGAGTTTTAGGTGATGTCCGTTTACTAGCAACTTAAATTGCATAGGATCGATGGTTGAAAGCTGAACTGCTCCATTGTCAAATATTGATATTATCTCGTAAGGTCCAAGCCATCAGGTTTGAAATTTCCCGGGTGTGTGCTGGTATCTTGAATCATACAACAGTGCCCAATCACCCACATAATTTTTTTTATCACGGATGAACTTGTCATGCCATTTTTTCCTTTGTTGTTGTATCAAATCCGTATTGTGGAGGGAAGACTTCCTATATTCATCCAATCCATTTAATTGCAGCAACCGGTCTTCTTGTGCTCTAGTGAGATCAATATCCAAATCCAAGGTTGTTCGGAGTGTTTTATGCTGAAACTCAATAGACATGGAGGCTGATTTTCCGTACACCAACTCAAAAGGAGTAAACCCTGTGGTGGTTTTCCATGTTGTGCGATAGGCCCATATGGATTCAGGAAGATGGGTAGCCCAGTCCTTTTTGTGAAGAATCTAAAAATAGTTTTTTTGGCAGAACGCCGATTTTGTTCATCCCAAAAAGTGGGACATAGCTTTGTGGGATCACCCATATGTGTGTGTGTGTGTGTGTGTGTGTGTGTGTGTGTACTCTTGTAGATCTATGGGAGATCTATGAGTAGTGAAGGATAACTTAAAATATGAAATCAAAAAATATATAACTAATTAATGACTAGGATATGATCATCAAAATTATAGATCTAGCCCTAAATGTATTGAAGAAGAATGAGGAAAGGGTTGATGAACACGCCTCTAGTTTTGAAGAAACCAAGGACAACATAGAAAAGACCTGAAAATAGAGGTATAAGAAAAAATGAGATAGCAAAAAGTCCTAGAAAGAAAGAAAATGAAGCAAGAACTAAGGAATTTATATAAGTGGTTAAATATCTTGATAGGCTCAAAGATGAATTTAATTTATAAAAACCTCCAAACATATCGTAAGTTACAAGTACAAATGTTGGGCTTATTATACATAGTTAGGGAATTAAATATCAATTAACAAAGAAGATAGAGAATGCCACAATGAACTACTACAAATATGATGATTTCAAAGAATAATTACATAGATTTGGGTCAACATGGAGAAAGGCTTAAATAAGAAAATTGAAATAATATGCAATCTCCTTCTAGCTTCTATTATCTTTTCGACAACCCTTACTTGAGATGTGTGTAGGGATATTTTTAATTTCAAGTTTCCTAGTTTGTATTAATAGATCATAGCTAGCCTAGAAAAACATGAAAAAAAATGACTACATCACTAAAATGACTAAGGGTAGGGAGCTATTGTTTCATAAGACTAGAATGAGATACAATGGCTACTGGAAAAATAGAAGGAAATGTGCATGACAAAATAAATGTGCCAACATGTGGTTTCATTTTTTATAAGAATTGATTCGTTCTAGTACATGGGCCAGATAAAGAAAATGATCTAAATAATGCTAAATAAATGTATGCCACTCTAGATCTTTGCCAAAATTGTAGGAAAAGGGGATGGATATTTATTTTTGAGGTTCTTCAAGGAGGTTATTTTCATGTAGATTGACGAGGACATCACCCATTAGTAAAAGACTTATTAGTGAGTCTTCTACGCCTCTATTTTTTCCTCATTAAACTTTGAAATATGTATTCATGGATTCATTCTAGAGTCTCCCTAAGGCATATGGTAAAAATCACCTTTATGTTGTCTAGATTAGATGAACAAACTATACGTCTTTCCTAAAATAATTATCAACGATGGAGGTAGTAGATCTTCTAGTAGTTGTTGGTAGACATTATCTCACTTGATTAATGGTGTAGAGATTACTCTTGGAAGAGGGTATCAAGTACAAGTTTTTTGGACAAAAAATAGAAAATAAGAAGTTTGGGAGATAATTGATGGAATGTACCTCAAAACATAAATCAACACAAGTTACATGATTGTACTTGAGACTATGTTTCTATAATGGGTCATAATATCCATCATTTATAATATATTGATGCAACACAATGTGTATTTATGATGCACCATCCCACATTACCATAGTGTTCATAAGATGTTGAGTATTTCTTAAAAAGGAAATGGATACATCATCATCACAATGGTGAAAATTTTAGAATGTGGATCCATCACAAATAAACTACTACACAGGAAGAACCTTCACACAAAGGGTGTTGTTTGGGAAAATGATTTTTGGGACTTCTAAATTTACATTTCTTGAGGGAAAGCAATTCTAAGTGGGGTATACTTGCAATGCATCTATTTTGTAATAATCTAGGATAAAGACCAAATCGCCCATTTTTTGTCTTCCACATCCACCTTAATCTCAATTTATGTGCTTGATCTTCCTCTTCTTTTACCTTATTTTTTGTATTAAAAGGTCCCCAAAGTTTATAACTTTTAGGGCATGCTCAGTATTATAAGTGTTTGTTAGTAGTTAGAATTTCTCATCTAGGGATGCTTTCTCATATAAGTCCAACCTTTCCTTGGAACCTGTTGGAATTTTAGACTTCTTTACCCTATCAAACCTTCCACTCATACTCTACTCTTCCTTTGAATTTGTCAAATTTTTAGACCCATCCTTACTAACAAGACCCAAATCCTTGACTTGTGGTATCTTCGATCCTTGATCCATAATATTCTTACATTTGTTTCCATTCTATCTATAGCACCTCAACAATTTTTGTAATGCCAGTAATACTCAATTTGGTGTCACAAATTTCAAAACTGGGACCTTTTACATCCATATTTATTGTTTAAATTTAGATTTATAAATTTACATTATTGTTGAACTATAACTATTGTGATGGATATAAAGGGGTGTACTGTCTATCTAGAGAGATCATCTACACTTAATCAAATTCCTTTCAGAATCCATTTTGAGTACTTGTGTTCAAGCATGGGACCATAGTGCAAAAACCTCATAGGAGGATGATCTCATTCAAAGTTTGTATTTAAGCTTAATTGGATGTGGACTCTAGTTGCACTGTATTGACCCAATTTTTATCACTATAGTATGAATTATTTTTTTAGTTACTAATAATGTAGAACTATCTAAATATAATACAAGAATTATAGGTGCATTATAGTAATATGAAATTAAAGATAAGAGATTTCCACAATCCATAATAATAACATGCAATCGCTTGAAATTATGTGGTGGCCGTTCAATACTAGGAAAATGTGGCTAAGGGGATTGAAACCATCAACCCCAACGTTGTCTTAGGCAGGCTTGGCTCTATTTTTGACTTTGGTAGGGAAGATTGTGAATAAAAAATGAGAGAGGCTTGGGATTGGTTCAAGATTTCTTGTGTAAACAACAACTATGCTTCTATGAACTTCTTTCATGGTAAAAATGAAGATTTCTTTGAATTGGTTGAAAAAACTATCTCGTGGGATTACTTCTATGGGGTGGCCCTATTAGTGACTAAGATGGATGAGTTTTAGAGTGCTAATTTTGGAGAGTATCTTCCTCTCTTCTTCGTTCTTATATTGGGTTCATCCTACTGCAGCCTTCCATTCTTCAATCTTTTCTTCTATGTTTTGGGCTTCTTCATGGTGTGTGTGTTGGGTTTCTTCATGCCATATGTGGGGATTTAGGGGCTTTTCTCCCTAATCTTTTCTTCATCTTTGTTGTCATTCTCCCTCTATTTTGGAGTTTTCTTCATGACTTTTTGTTTGTACTATTTTTACTTAATATATTACACGCTATACGCTATACACACTTCACTAAAAAAATATGCAATCACTCTAGATTAAATCATTCTAAATAATTTTTGCATCAATGTCTTAAATCACACTTCCTAATCCATCATCAGGATGAGAAAGTGGACATTAGAGAGCATTATAAAGTGTGCTCTCTAATGCTCACTTTCTCATCCTGGATCACATAGTGTGATTTAAAATGTTGATGCAAAAAATATTTAATACAATTTAATCCATAAGCGATTGCATGTTAATATGAATTTTTTTTAAAAAAATCATATGTTATCTATCCTTTATTGTAAAAAGAAGACTAATAATTATTTTGTCATGATTTGCTATTCAAAATGTAATGATATTGTTGATGCATAAACAATAATCCGAGTTATCTAATATTTGAGTGAACACTAGAATTGATAATGTTGTTATTCAAATCAAACATATTTGTGGAAGGTTAAGAATTGAATTTTTGTCATTGTTTTGGCCCAAGACATTATAATTATTCAACACATATTGTTGAAGGATATACATAAATAGCACAAGTAAGAAACAAGCTACAATTTATCACTTTATACAACATGAGTAATGTAAACCATAACATTTAAATAATAAATTATGGGTCCTTATTAGGAGGTCCTTAGAACTTGTCTTTAAATACTAGTCTTAATCAAAAAAATTGATTGTAGTGCATTGCACGTAGGTGTTATATATTAACAGGGAAAAACCGTAATTCACTTCTTTGTTGTATTGTTTATTTGAGTGGGACATAACATTGGCATAAAACATTGGAGTTTCATTTTATCATGAGATTCCACTAGTATTTGCATAATTAGTGACATACTAGGTATATTGGATGATTTCTTGGTGTTCCCTCATTCATTATTAAAATTGTTTAGGGTTTGACATAAGAGGAAGATCTTGTCTCGGCAAAAATAAAAAAATGTTCATCAACACCAAGTTAGGTTTTTAGACATAAGTTTAGATACATTTAAGCCGAGTAAAATTTAGGCAATCACAAACCTCTATATCAAAGAGAATTTTTACGATTATATAGATCCTTTTCATAAATCAATATTCAAATCTGCGACACCAAATTAAATCCATACAAATTTTTAAAATAACCCGATTTAGATACTTTTAACTTATCCAAATTTAAGCAATTTTCAATTACAATTTAAAATTTATGATCATAACAATGAATAACTATATATATCGATACATATTTACACTCTCTCGTTTCCAAAACTTTCTATTCTATTATAGAATCCCTTGGAACTATATTAATTAGCCAAAGACACCTAGATATGAAATCGCTCAAGGAGTATTTGTATATATAGATATACAATCTAAAGAAATGGACAAAATCTCTATCATCCATACTATATTGCCAATTCCCTTGCTTTGTTTGAACACTGAGTGAAAGCCACGTATATAAAATCTTCAAGACAAGAAGCAATCTACTTGTTTACGTGCCCAAAAATGAGATGAACTTGCAGTCATGCAACACAACACCATTCCACGAACAAACTCAAATCTTTGTACTTATCCATAAGTAAACCTCTGTAATATACATTATTACGGTGGACTGAAATTGAGAAACATCAAGTTTTGAGTAGTGAAGAATGGCGGATCTCCCTTCATGTGAGAAGAAAGAGAGTGTATCAATGAATTGTGATTACAACTTCAACATAGGAAGCGAACATGTTTCTCAACAATGTGATATCAATAAGAGTGAAGAGAAATTGCCATCTGTGAGGGGGATTGAAGACATATCAGTGCGTTATGGGTGTACAGTGGTGTTTGTCAAGGATGTTGGGTTGTCTCTGAGCTTCTATAGGGATGCTTTTGGTCTCCTCCCAAAGTATGTGGATGAAAAGAGGACATGGGGAGAGTTGGATACTGGTTCCACCATCATTGCCTTCACTCCTTTGAATCAGAGGGACGCCACCATTGTAGGTCAGTTAATTTTATTCTTTTAGTTGTCTATAGAAATGATTGGATCACATAGATATTGACATTTTTGTCATTTTAATAGGCTGTTGTGTAGTTTCATTTTTGTCAAAGAAAGGGCTAGTAGTATGTCATTCTAAGTGGGTTGTTGTTTACTTTAGACTTTGGGAAAAAAAAGGAAAAAAAAAGATTTGATTGAAATAACTGAGTTATATAGATATTGCGATCTTTGTTATTTTAGAATGGATTATTGTTTATTTTGTTTCCACCCAAAAGATTAAAAACTTAGAACAAACAATATGTTTAGTTATGATTGCCTCTTCATTTACAGATCAACATGTAGAGTGTTTATTTTGAGCATTATTTTCATACACATTTTTTAATCTTCGTAAATCTTTCATACAATTCTTGTTATATAGGTATTGATATCTCTATATGAAACAAGATGATGTTTATTTTCATTTCCATTTGGAAAAAACTTAAAACAATTGATATGTTTAGGTATGATTGTCTACTCAATTAGATAATAACTTATTTCATTTCTTTTGAGGGTCCAACAAGAATGGTTAGTCTAGTGTCTAAACACTCTTGATAGACATTGGACTAACAAGAATGATTATTTTAGTGTCTAAATTGTTAATCCACTCAGGAGCCTATGTGGCAAGCCAAACCACAAACCTTTAGCAAAAATTACTGAAAAGCAACCACAAGCTATTTCACCAATCAATGTAGACAATGACAATGCATTGATGAGAATGAGATATTTTACAATCCATGTGATCTTACTGCTTATAAAGCAGAAATTGAGAGAAAATAATACAAGTGAGGAGGATAGATGTCTCAATAAGGAAGAAGAGTACGTATAATCACTTTGACACAAAAAATGATATACCTAACTTGATTAGCTAATGTACAACTATATGCATCTATAAGACTGTTGATTTGTAAGTAAAAAGAATTTTAAAATCCTCCACTCATTCTCTTTCCTTCCATCACATCCTCCTAACTTTTCACTTGCCCTCTAATCTTTCATTAAGCTTACTCCCCTCTTAAGCATATGCACATTCCTAACCATAAATATTAGGCCAACAAAGTCAACACTTGTCCACCTCATCCTTAAATGCCCAACCATATCTGTAAGCACCCACAAGGGTCCCTTACACTCTTTGTCCCCTCCAAAGAATAATAAGTGTCTATGTTGAAACTATAATATTAACAATAACATTTATCTTAAGCATGCACAATTTATAGACATTGGATAGGACATTCTGTAATACCTCTCCTATGCTGATACTTGGACTTTCTGATTTGGACATTCTATTGTGATGGTTAGGACTATACATTTACGTTTATGCTTTATGGATGATGTTATGTTTATCAGATGATTAATATGCTCATTTATGGTTATATCATTTATATGTTTATGAGATTTGAAAATCATCTATTTTTATATGTCTTATGGATCTAACCCAATGATTTAAATACTAACCATTATCATGATCTTCTATGTTGCATGGATATGTGACTGATGTGTTTTTATGACTCAGGACGAAGTCGTAGTTACTCACTCAGTTGAGGTCCACACGATGTATCGATCCTAGTCATCTACTTGCATATATTTGATTTGTATATCCATATGTATATGTATGTATCTCTTCTTGGTGATGCAGGATTGCAGGTACCGGGTATCGTCTCCACCTGGCTTCACAGGTCTGAGCGATCTCTCAAAATCCTCGATCGTTGTTGTTGTTACGGAGATATCACCAGGTTCCACAGGAAGAAACCTCACCTTTGATCCTTTTACCCTTAGGTGGGAGGTGTCGAGTTAGTCCCTTGTGTGGAGGCATTATGCGATCTTGTAGTTGGTTGATTTGTGGATCTGGTAGCTAGGTCTTGTCTTCATGGCATGTTCAAAGTTGTAAGTAGATTTTTGATAGGTATGACTTAGTAATTTATCATTATTAAAAGTTACGTATATGCATACTAGTGTGAACGAGTTGGTATGTGATTTAAATCGTGAGATTTAATATCATTAATAATAAATAATATATTTTATAATAATGTTATTTTAATATTTAATATTAATAATAATGTGTATGATTTATGGTATATGTACCATAAGCATATGGGTGCACACATATGCCTATGAATACATATATTAATATATATTATTATATAATAAATTAATTATTTGTGTGAAGGAAATTATTCTTATGTTATTCTTATTAGTGGTAAATAGGATTGGTAAATTCTATTACCATGGCTAAGTAAGTTAGGAAATTAATATTTAAGAATATATTCTCTATTTTGTCATCCTTAAATTTAGGAGACAAAAAAAAATAAAATTAAAACCTTATTAAATAAAATATGATTACCCCTTACGAGAATGGTTTTACAAACCATATTATTAACCATATTATTAACTATATTATTAACGGGTGAGAGGTTGGGATGGTTGCACAATTGGTTTACCCGTGCAACCACCACCTCCATTTTATTTACCGGAAGATTTCTTGTGTAAGGGAGGGGAGGAATATATATATATATATATATATATATATATATATATATATATATATATATATATATATATATATATATATATATATATATATATATATATATATATATTATGATTGCCAGAGAAAAATTTGGGGAGATTCAGAAAAGTTTGGCATTTGGATTTTGGAAAATAAAGGCTGGAGAGTTCATCCAGGAAGAGTTTGAGGCTTGCTGGAAAGAGACAGAGAGGAAGGATTCATCTTCATCAACCGGATTCCGCAGGACTCCAGGTTGGATTCCATCCTGAGAAATAGGTTTAATTTAATAGTATGAATGTGATTTTTAGATTGGTTGAAAGTTTCTGTATGTGTGTTATTATTGCAAAACATAGGTGTAATGTCGTATTATTATTGTATGGTGTAGGGTGAATATATTAATGTGTTCTGTAATAGTATATTATTGCAGACAGTTGATAGATTAATGTATTCTGCAATAACGTATTATTACATAATGTTGAAGTATTAAATGTATTATTATAATATGTGAAACATCATTGCATTATTGGTAATAGTGTGTGTAGTATGATATTATTTTGTCAATCGTCTGTACATTATACAAATGTTGTATTAGTGTAATACAAATGCTATATTATTATATTATTCCATCATTTAATATTCTATCAATACAAACATTTTAACATTTTAATATAAATTCATTTGGTAACGTTTATACAATATAAATATTATTTTGGTTTCTGAAATATATATGTAAAAATAAAATAAATGCTATATTATTATATTATTCCGTCATTTAATATTCTATCAATACAAACATTTTAACATTTTAATATGAATTCATTTGGTGACGTTTATACAATATAAATATTATTTTGGTTTCTGAAATATATATGTTTCAATAAAACATTTGAGTTATGTTTTATTTTTATTTTTTTAAAAAAATATAATAAAATAAAATGTCAATAACATTTAGTAAAATCATTTAAACTTTTAGTAAAATATAGGAGAAATTATAGGAGAATAATAAGGAGGAAATATAGGAAAAATTATAGGAAAATAATAAGGAGGAAATATAGGAGAAAAATAAGGAGAGATTGTAGGAGGAAAATAAAATAATGAAATACTAAATAGCCTATTTAAAAATGACTTTAAATCTATTTTGTTTTCTTTTATTATTTTGTGGTAGTTTGTTTTTAGTGAATATTAAATTTGGAATATTGAAATTTCTATTAAATTTAGTTATTATTTAGTAGGAATTTCATAGTATAGTTTAGTTTATAAATTTGTGATTTTTAGATTTTAGATTTTCATAAAACCAGACTTAGCCAAATTTCAAGATTAGTCAAATGTCAGGCCTAGACTGAAATCTAAGAAGCGTTATTTTGGCGTATGGAAATTTGTGAAAACCTTAAATGTGTTTGGCAGAGGTTATGTCCAGTGCATTTAGATGCCTTAATAGGGTTAGGATGTGTTTAGGAAGTAGTTTAGGGTTAGGGTTGTCTAAAGGATCAGGACATTCTAAATATCCTTAAACGTTCCTAATTTCTCTAAACGTTCATAAACTATCTTATTAGTTTCTACTCTTTGATGCAGTCTTACAAATGTGTTTATGATATGTTTTACTATGTTTGTGATGTGATTGTGACATGTGGGTTAAGGGTAGGAAACCTAAGAACCCCTAAGTGAGTGGCTCTCAGTGCGGGGCTGGGGCCCTAAAGTGGCTAGACCAGGATAACTGACTGAAGAGTTATTTAACAAGTGAAAACTTAATTAAACTTATGGGAATGGGTTAAAACATTAAAAAGATTAAATGTGCCTCGCCCATGCCATTAGTGCTAGTAAAGGCTATGGATGGGAGTGGGAGAAGGTACCTATGCGTAGGTATGATCGAATGGCGCTTGTCTGTACGAAAGGCATTCGATTCCGCATGTGCCTACTTGGGGGCCGGGGCCCAGTGTGGCTAGTACCAGGACAACCCAAGGGGTGAGGGCTATGCGATGACACTCACTTAGGTTGTTGCTTAGGATTTTCTACCCAAACCTTAGAACCCTTGTGAAGTGAACCTCATTTGTGGAATTGTTATTCAACCCTTTGTAAAAACCTAGTAAGTTACTTCTTTGTGGGCTTGGTGTTTATCTCCTAGCACGGGGGAGTGGGCCTTTTAGGTATCCACATGGTTGGGTGGTAAATCTTTTATTGAGGTATCTTTTGGCGGATGCAGTGTTTGGAGATTCGGGCTTGCTTATGTACCAGTTTTGAAGAATGAAGGCTTTGTAATTATATTTCATTTTGTAAAATTATTGTTACCTCCCATGAGGAGATGAATGTAATGTAATCATTGATGTGATTCAAAATGATGTATGGGTAGACTTAGGAAAAAGGGAAAAGGGAAATGTGAACTTTATGTTTAAGATGTATGTTGGAAAAGAAAAAGGATTTTGTAACATTCCAAGTTATGTAGTATATGTGCAATGTATTTAGATGAGTTTTATTTGATTTTAAAAAGTTATATTGTTCATAAAGGATACTTA
This sequence comes from Chamaecyparis obtusa, assembly GCA_027943335.1. Lineage (NCBI taxonomy): Eukaryota > Viridiplantae > Streptophyta > Pinopsida > Cupressales > Cupressaceae > Chamaecyparis > Chamaecyparis obtusa. The sequence continues at coordinate 502,214 of BSBK01006324.1, read as the reverse complement.
GGAATATAGATGTTTAAATGGAAAGTTGAAATGAAAATATTTTGTATTTCTTAAAGATATGATGTAATTTGTTTTGAGAACTTTATCTTGTTCTTAGTTTACTTAATGGCCTTAAATGAATCATGCATTAAATAAAAGGGAACCTTGGAGGAAACTAAGTTTAGGTTTTGTTCATATTATTGTTTTGAAAATTTTAAAAAAATAAATAAATTTTTGCTTAGGTTTTCTTTACAAAGAGAATCTTTGTTCTCTTCCTGGTTCCCTTGCGGGGCATGACACATTCTTTATGTTTAGGTATATGATCAAATCTTCATTTAGAGTTCATCTAAACTATCACTATACTCACATATGTATAAGAGGCATGTTTATATAGATGCAAGACCCTCCTAGCATTATAATAATTTATCTTCTAGAATTATGTAGGTACACATTGCTTCATGTGCAAGCAAGTTCATACACATGCTTTTAACAAATGTCTAATATTCATTGGCATGTGGCACCAATACAACCATTTGCATGGCCTCTTACACATGTGTGGGGAAAGTCAATGGGAATTAATGTAATAACCCAAGATTTTTATTAGGTTATTAATAGACAAAAAAATATTTTGTTTTTGGCCACACAAATGGGACACTAGGTTTTCCATATTGTTCTTATATGTCCACAAGATTGCATGAAACAATGTGAAATCATAATTGATATGCTTTCCAATGCAATAAACATGGAGTCATGGAAAAGGCTTACTACACCATGATCTAAAGTACCACATGTTGGACTCAAGCAATGAGATTTAGAGGAAGCTTAGGACTCCTTTACTAAAGGATGATCCCATAAATATTGATCAGTGGACCATCCCTTTGAGAACTTAAGGATTAAAAAAATAAAAAAATAAAAGAGAAAACGTGCATGGGAAAATCAAAAGGGAAATTTGTTCAATTTCATACTTTAAAGTCACTTCTACAAATTTTGAACTTGAGTGTGAATTGCATGTTCCTATACAACTAAAAATTAAAACCTTAGAGAGATTTTGTTAATCTAAATACCTCCCTCATATCTCTAGAATGAAATTAAAACACTTCACATGTTGGATTGTAATTAAAAAAATTAAGTTTTAAATTGAATCAACATTTGACATGTGTGATCAATTCCAAAGGTGTAGAGTCAAAGAAATAATTGGTCATGGGATTTAGCCTTTGAACTAGAATTATATCTTGCAAGATAGGGTAAAAAAATTGAACCACTCACTAGTAAAACCTTAAGATCTTAGTGTCTAATCTACCTTAAGAAACTTGGGATTTTGGCTAGGTGACACTAAGCAACTAAAATAGAATGCTTCCTTTTCCAAAAATTGAGTGATGAATGTTAACCACTCAAAATTTAGAGTCTGGCATGGACTATTCACTTCAAAATTTAATTGAACACGTCATGCCAACCAAAATTAGTCCAAACACAAAATTCCTAAGAGCTTCACATTGATATTTGAACTTTAGGTTAAGAAATGCATCTTATATAGATGATAGAGCACTAACTGTATATTGAATTTTGAACAAAATAAGGGCTAAAAAATGGAATTTAAGAGTTAACTAAATATAAATTAATTTACAAATCCTAAAAAATAGATAAATTCAACCTTAATAAACATCTAGGTTGAAATTAGGAAGGTAACAAGAAAAATGAATTTTAGACTTTGGATTCTAAAATTTATCTAATAAGAAATACAACTCACACCAAAAAGTTTGAACTCCTTTATAAAGGAAATTTAAAACTTAGAGTAATCTTTAACTATATTATGTACTTTGGGGTTTGAAGTGCATCTTGAAACACCTAGGAATCTTTGAGCTAAAATTTTTCATTGAGATGCCTACAATTTAGACTTTACATCCTACGAAGAAACCTTTGTTTAGAATAGAACTATGTTCTTTTACAAGGTGAGGTTAGTGATATTTCAAATAAGAATAGGAGGGGCACAACTTTATTGTTTTGCATTACATTAGAAAAAATGGCATAGAACATGTACATAGGTAAATAAGGCCCTGCATTAATTAATAATGAGTTTTCCAATCACCTTTGAAAATCTATTTAAGCTAAGGTAAGGTGGAGACAATTATCTAGATACCTTTCCTGGCAATAAAATAGTTAAGTTCCATTAAATAATCATAGATGAGACAAACCCCTATTAACCAACATAAAAATAGTTTTCTCACAAAGGGGATATGAATACATGATTAAATTGGGATTGAAAGGCAATAAATCATCTCATGAAATTAACTTTTATAAAATTACAATAACATAATGAATAAATTAAGACAACAATACAATATTATAGGTAAATGGTTATAGTTTATCAATTATTGAATTAGATCACCTTAAATTGTGGAAACCATCATAGTGATCACTATTCACTAAAATGTCATAATTTGAAAATTAACAAAAATAATTTTAAAAAAATTCATAGTACATTTCTAGAAACAACAAAGGAGAATAATAGTGAATGATGGAAGAAGCAATTGCTTGAAAATTTTTTAACATCTCCAAAAACTCGTGAGATCCTTAACATTGATTAACTGCCATACAATCATATGAAACCACTAGGAATTATCTTCTAAATTAAGTAACAACTTATTTAGGTAGTCTAGCATAATCAAAACTAAAGGATTGGACAAGAACATATCACCACCACACATACAAGGACTCATCAAGAAAGCATACAAGAGGGATTGTGTTCGACATTCAATGCATGCACATGCCAAACACATTATAAAAAATAACACCAAGTACCTATGAGAGAAGAGAGCATCAAACACCACTAAGAAAGAAACTAAAATTTTCTACAAGGCTTAAGTCTACATGTACATGTTGCATTAGTAAAGGGACACCATTCATACATAGGCATGAAAATCATAAAATTTAATTAAAAGATCAATTCAAGGTTGTGTACAAAATAAGGATTTTAGTACTCATGTATAATCTACAACACATAAGTGAGATTACATACATTACACATGAAAGAGAATGAATCTCCAATCAAGCATATGAAAGATAGTTACCCAAATATATGGATAACCAAGCATGTACACATGAGGCCCTTCCAACACTAGCCATGTATACACATTATATATCCATGAAGGCTCTATATTGATAGGTAAACACACATCAATATTTTAAGTATACCATCAATGCATGCACAAGGGGTATCAAGATATCACCCACGAGGCACACCAATGAAAAGCCATGCTATTACATGTACACATTTAATACGAAACTATAAAATAAGGAATATATAAAACCACCAAATTTCCCATCTCGTTCCATGACCAATTATGATTTTAACAATACATAAACATTCTTTTCCAATTTGGTAGTTTGCATATGTAGTTTTCATGAAAATTTCAGTCAAAATTTTAAAAACATAAACACACTATCTTGAAGATAAGGGTAAAGATAATTCTCTTTTTCAACCACATACAAGATTTAGGAATTTTTATAGATAACTTTGGCATGAAAAATAATTTACCAAAATGTATGCTAATGGGGTTTGTTGTATCAATGATTCAAGAACCCTCCCCAAAAAATATTTGATAAAAAGAAATCCAATGTAATCACTTAAAGTGGGAGTGGAATCATTGCAATAATTCTCATTAAGAAAGTGAAACATTTAAACATGGGAATAATTACAATAATTTTTATTAAGGTGGGAATGGAATAATTTTACATTGATGAGTTCTATCCAAAGTAATTTGGACTCATTGCAAAATTCAAACCATGGACAATTGTACCTTTAAGAAAATTTTCTCAATACATTACTTGTATGATTCGCTCATCTTCCAAGTTTGAAAATATGTATCTAGTAGAACCCTTCATGAACCCATTGTGGTGTAAGAGAACCAAGTTTTCTAGAAAAAAGTTAATGTCTTTTTAATATGTATCCAAGGTTCTCATATGCTCTATTGGGACTAGAAGGTAGGTATTTAGGAGTGAAGTGTCAATAATTTATGACTTCTCATATATTGATGCTCGCAAGATCCATTTGTAGTGAGACAACTCATGTTACCTACCACCTCATATCCCACCATTCTATTATTTATTTTAAGTTCATCCAAGCTATCCCTAAATGCATTTCTTTCCACCACAACCTGTCTTATGTTTAAAATCTCCCATAATAGATCTTCTTGATGTACGTGACTATTATCTACAATATTTAATTTTTAAAATTAGTTTCAATTTAACGATAATTCATATCTTTATTGATCATATAAATATTTATACAATTTATATAATGTATAAAAAAAAATCAAATTAAGGGTTACTAAAGATTACGATAATAATTACATAAACATAAAAATTATACTATTTATAGTTGTAATGAAAGAAAATGGATATGGGTGAGGGACAATCAATATGATGAATGGACAAGCTAGGAAGCTTGCACCCATCTTTTATAATACATTGGAAAGGATATGATCCATTAGGCTCAAGGAGACTTAATTGTTGGGTGGATGTAGGGATTCCTTTGGTTGAGTTGAAATATTACTTGCAAAAATGGAAATGGAAATACAAGGCCTATGGCAAGAATGGAGGGAAAGAGGAAAATATATAAATGCAAGAAAACAATAGATTGTAAATCCAATTTTGACACTAGATTTGAGAATCCAAAACAACAACTGACCTGTGATCTAAGTTTTAGCCCAAAAAGGAAGGTCAAGTGTGACCAATAGGGTTTGGGGTGAGAATGAGGTCTAGGGTGAGTCAAGTCACCTTAGACCCAACAAAATCTAATGAAAATATTGCCACCTATAGTTATCTATGAGACCTTCCTATAGCATTTCCATAATCATGCCACTTGTCATCTACGCATAGAAAATAGGGAAAATGTTTGTGGAAAGAGGTTTGCCTTAGTAAAAAAATTGTCAAGGAATTAACCTTGAAATAGAAATATATGGAATGAAGCATGCCAACATGTAGTAGAGGCTTGATAAGATGTTTATAACCTTCACAAAACTTGATGGAGTTGAATTGCTCACATGAAGATGCTTGAAAATGTTGGTGATGTTGTCTTGACCTTGTATCTAGGATAGGAAGAGATATGTCTTCACACATGCTTAGATCTAGACATTATTCCTTGTCTTCCAAGGTTGACGCTTGAATGAATTTGAACTTGATACTTTAATTTCCTTGAAATGCTTGAGAGACTTGATCTTGAACTCTTTAGCTCCAAGTTGATAAGAGAAGATGAGATTTAGTTGATTTATTGAGATGCCAAAATGAGGGAGGTAGATTTTATTTTATACCTCACCCAACCATTTTGAGGCTCAAAACTCAAAGGAGGTTGTTGGGGCTCTAAGGATGTCACTAAAATCAAAAGACCAATGCACGATTCAAATTTGGCCTCAATTTATAGGGTATGGAGTGAATCCCAAGGTACACTCACCCCATACCTACCTAGACACCCTATACCAGCCGTTACAAGCTCTGCTTTGGATTGGGTTCAATTTTAATATTGGAAATTCCAAAAATATGCACAAAATCAAAGTTGGATCAAGCATAATGGACACGAAGCCTTGGACACTAAAATGGAACCTAACCAAGGACCAAAATTATACATGGATACAATTAAAGACACTAAAATAATATGTTTCTCTCCATTTGAACTTCCTTAAATAATTAAAGTTTATTATGGTCATACTATTTCTATTTTAGAGCTTCTAAATAGTTATATAGTACTTTTTTTAATAACCCAAGGGTATCACAACGACCTAGCTCAGTGCACAACCCACCTTACCTTGGTCTTACTTTTACTGCCAAGTTGGGGACAAGAAGGGGTGACCCAAACTAATCCCCTAGGGATGTACGCAATCACCCACAAACCACATGCATTAGGTAAATCCAAGCCTCAAAGTTGAACCCAAGACCAATGGGAAAAAACCTACTGCTCAAACCAAATTTTCTACTTGTGTGGGTTGTTATATCTTACATTTTGACTAAATTAAATTTGACAAAATTCCAAAAATATGCACAAAATCAAAGTTGGATCAAGCATAATGGACACGAAGCCTTGGACACTAAAATGGAACCTAACCAAGGACCAAAATTATACATGGATACAATTAAAGACACTAAAATAATATGTTTCTCTCCATTTGAACTTAAATAATTAAAGTTTATTATGGTCATACTATTTCTATTTTAGAGCTTCTAAATAGTTATATAGTACTTTTTTTAATAACCCAAGGGTATCACAACGACCTAGCTTAGTGCACAACCCACCTCACCTTGGTCTTACTTTTACTACCAAGTTGGGGACAAGAAGGGGTGACCCAAACTAATCCCCTGGGGATGTATGCAATCACCCACAAACCACATGCATTAGGTAAATCCAAGCCTCAAAGTTGAACCCAAGACCAATGGGAAAAAACCTACTGCTCAAACCAACTCTGCTACTTGTGTGGGTTGTTATATCTTACATTTTGACTAAATTAAATTTGACAAACTATATACGTAATAATAATTAAATCATAGAAAATTCATATCTTTTTCTTGATGATACATTTTAGATTAAATTGGTGTCTAGCGAGTAAGGAGGTTATTTAAATATAAATTGTGTTTTGAAATAAATTCTTCCTACAAAATTAATTTTTAAAATTTTATTTTCTCATGTTTTATGTCCTCTAGTTCATGAAAAGTATCACTTGTGATTGATATATCATTGTTAACTTAAATTAACCATCTAAACATTCTCCATTACATGAAATCTTTTAAAATAAAACATCAAAGGGAGATGAAAATAGCATCTATACATAAACATGAGAATGAGACTAAATATTCTTGAAAATATTATTTATTTTTATATAATAAAATGTACTTTAATAGTTACAATTAATTAATGATTGATATGATGTAGGTGGTGTACAAGAAAATGATGCATCAATCCCTCCAATAAATGTTGCAATTGGTCTTATAGTGGAAGGTTGTAAGAGTGAAGGATTAGACGATGATAAAATTATCAAAACAAGAGTACAAAGTGTGCAAAAAGTGTATGATCAAGCTATAGACATAGGGGCAATACCAATACAAGCACCTAAAATGAATCCTTGGGGTCAAATTGTTGCTTATGTAAGGGATCTTGATGGAGTTCTTGTGCAACTTGGGAGCCTTGTTAAAAGATGATCTAAATATGATTATCACGATGCTATTCCATAAATTATCATCCAACATTGTCAATATGTATATGTTTTCATTTATACATAAGCATATACTATATATTGTATATTTTCTATATGAGTAAGTAAATCCATTAATACATAGTATATTTTCAATTCAATTTATTTAGCTTTGATTTTCATTGAGATAATTATTTGAAATGAAATATTTTTAAAATAAAGTAGAATTTGGCATTGTTTAAATAAACACATTTAGAGATGCAATGAAATAGGCATTACAGTATAAATAATATTAAAAATGTTATTGATTTATCTCTCTTTTTTCTATGCTCTTTAATTTATCAAATGTATCCACTTATAAGTGAATGATATAGTTACAATTTCAACTTTAAATTATAGAAATCAAGTCATTAATCTTTAATATATCTAACATAAAAATAATAGTATTCATACGAGATACATTCTTTATTGTTTTACTTATTTATAATTTTTTTAAAATAAATGATTTTGCTTAATTTTAAATTATAAAATTTCTATATTTATTTTGTTATATATTTTAATTATAGACGATCATTTTGTCTTCTGACTTGATTTAACTTGAACATTTTAATTTTTAAAATTGATAATTTTAGATTAAATTGGCATTATATTATACATTAAATTTCTTATTGAAATATATATAGACCATGCTTTTTAACTTAAATGGATGGTAAATAATGTATCTATCTTTTAATTCATCAAACGTGTTAATTTTAAAATTAAATTATATATTCCTCATTAATCATTTGAAAATAATTCACTATATAAAATATTTAAAATATTCGTACACAAGAATAAGAATTTAGTGGAAGAATTATTTAAATGAAAAAGGTAAAAAGAAAAAGAAGATTCTATCTATGCATAAAAATAATAATGAGATTAGATATTCTATATTATATTTATAGAATTTAAATTTTTATTAAGATTTATATCGATGTTACAAAATTTTGGAAATCATTAAGAAAATCATTTTCATTTGGTTCATCCATGTACATATTATTAGAAAAATCTAATAAGTAGATTCCAAAATATCGAACATTGTATTGTTTTTGCATATGAAAAAACCAAAATTTGACGTGGGAAATATCCTTAAGCTAGTCTGCATTAAAAATATCTTTTCCTTAAGCTTAAAGTAGATTCCAAAATATCAAACGTTGTATTGTTTTTGCATATGAAAAAACCTAAATTTGATGTGGGAAATATCCTTAAGCTAGTCTGCATTTAAAATGTCTTTTCCTTAAGCTTAAAGTTTAGTCATCCAATAAAATGCATAAACAAATACACGGTTAACCTAGAAAAATTAATGATGCTAGTGGGAACTAATAAATTATATAATTGCCAATGTCTATTTTAGGAAAGCATATACAATGGATATAAATATTCAACTCTATTACCAATGAATTATTGTTTTTGTTGAAAATTGAGAGACTTGTTAGAAAATTGATTTAACAACCATGCTTCTCAATCCATATAGTGGGTTAAAAATATGGCACTGGCTAAATGGCCGAAAATTTGCACCCGTGAAAAGTCGTGTCCCATGCTACATGCCATGCCATGCTCCCATCTTCTTGAATGTTTATAGTACAGTCATACACGCATGTCGTCCACCTCATGATGAAGCATTTAGGACAATTGCTTCATGTAGAAGCATTTAGGACAATTGCAGTAGAGATTTTAATTTTAAAATTTAAAAAAATTACATTTGAATTAAATTTATTATGTTTGAATTGTGTTTTGCGTGGCCTTCAAATCTTATTTATTTATTAATAAATAAGATTTGAAGGCCATGCAAAACACGGTTCAAACATAATTAATTTAATTCAAATGTAAAACTTTATTAATTTTAAAATTAAAATCTTTGCGAAAATTGTCCTAAGGGCCTTTGCACGAGGTGGATGACATACAGTGTCTGACTATACTATGGTGTATGGCATAAACATTCAAGAAGATGTGAGTATGGTATCACATGTAGCATGGGGCACGACTTTTCATGGGTGCAAAGTTTTGGCCATTTAGCCAATGCCTAAAAATATACATTGGATTTGTTGTTTGTTAGAGGACAATTTTGATGGTCTTGGTCATGTTTGTCATTATAGGACAAGTTCGTGGTTGCAGACTAGTTATTTGAGTTTATATTCATACTTACACACTATGAAATCCAATTCTTCTACTCGATGTGCCTCTATGTTTTCCACCTTCCCTAATATGTATAGACTAGTGGTATTCATAAATACCTCAAGTGTCTTTCCTTTATGTCTTTAAGAGACACATTCTTGTAAATCAACCTGTGAAAATATGTACTAGAGTACTCTTCAATAATGCATATTTTCCTAGAATAATCATGCAAATTTAGATTCTTTTTAGTAACCAAATTCAAATATACTTGAAACTTCTAGATGATTGAAATGAGTGCATTGAATTGCTTTAAATACAAAGATATGACAACATATCAAATAAATTTGTACTTAATTAACCTCAAATGAAAAGTATATACACAAGAATCAACCGAAATTAAATTTTTAAAATTTAAATTTAGAAAGAATAAAAGATTTGTACTTAATTAATCTCAAATAAAAAGCATATACACAAGAATCAACCGAAATTAAAATTCTAAAATATAAATTTAGAAAGAATAAAAGAGATCAATTTATAATATAAACATACATATAGTAAATAAACAAACAAGATGAATGGATTGGAAAGTACGACACATTAAAGATTAGTCTATAAGAATATGCTTAATTGCATAAACGCAAAAAAACATAAAATCAGAACTCAACATCACACCAAATTGACAATATGAAAACGCTCTCCATAAAACAGGCTTAAAATTAAACTAAAACATGGCATATACACTCGTAATATTCTTTTTGAGGGAATAAGCTTAAGTAGGGCGATAAGTCTGGTATACATGAAATGCATACGTTTCTTCCCAATCACTCAATTGAAAATAGTCGTTAATTAATATCAATAATAACAATCAGAGTCCTTGTAATACCCGTTCTATGCAATCTGATTATAGGCATTCAAAATATATTCCTTGTGGAACAGAATAACCCATCATAAAGAAAAAAAATATACCCATCATATAAGAATATACTGATTAATAGCTTCCTATTGAAGTATAATATAATAAGTTTCATCTGGACACCAGAAAATTTGTATGACAGAAAAAAAGTTGTTCAGAGATGAATTTTAAGAAATGGCTTGAGCTTCTGCTGGAGAAAACCTTGCCAGAATGGAGAGATCATTACATTTCTTACAGTGTTCTTGAGAAAAGAATCAAATTCATTGAAGCTATTAAAAGTGATTTGATTATAGCAGATTCAAATCAAGATTTTTTAAATGGGTATGAAGTGGGTTTCATCAATTTGCTCAATGTTGAATTAGAAAAGCTGAATAGATTCATGGAGGAGAAGAGTAGAGACTGTCATATTCGTTTACAGGTATAGTTTTACATAACCATATAAGTTTTGAATTCTTGTTTTCAGATTTAAATTTTTTTGGTTTATTTCAATTCCAACTCTGAAACATGTAAAAATGGACATTGGTTCTTATAAATCACAGTTTTTTTTATATTTTATTTAATTTAATCTTTAGAAATAATTTTTTAACTTTTGATATAATCTAGAAACTCAAAGACAGGATTGAAAAGATTAAGAATGGTTGTACCCATGAAATGTCTAGCCATGAAAGGGATGAAGTGATTTTACTTGGCAAAGATCTAGTAAACCTTCATGGAGAGCTGATCTTACTAGAGAATTACAGTGTATGGAATTTTACAGGTATTATTTTAACAAACCCTTCTGTAAATAAGTGCAATACACTTTTATTTGAGGTATTCAAAGATTTATAATATTATGAGATTTCTATAATTCATGCGAATATTCATTACTTATTTCTGAATTTGATTGTCTGAGATTTTTAACATCAATCTTAATTATCAATAACATGACGTGAGGACAATGTTTCACATTTCAACGGTCCAAACCTGTTTTCCATTGCAGACAGCTGTTTCCAAGCTGTTTTGATGCAGTTTTAGTTTTGTTTATGAAATTTTATTGGTGCAGTTCTAGTTTGGTTAAACTCTAGTTCTATTTTTGAGCTTTTTAGAATTTTCTTACACCAAACTCATTATAGTAAGAGTTATGTATTAGTTTTTGAAATGTTATATAAGAACTATTAGTATTTATCATATTTGTAAATTTTCTTTTATTCTGATAATAGACCGAGTATGATTTGAAACATTATTAGTATTTATCATATCATATTTATAAATTTTCTTTTATTCTGATAATAGATCGAGTATGATTTGAAACATTATTAGTATTTATCATATTTGTAAATTTTCTTTTATTCTGACAATAGATTTAGTATGATTTGAAACATTAATGTTTAAAATTAAGACAATCAAATCTAAAAGTAACTACTTAATAAGTACATTAGCTTTTCAAATTATTAATTACTAAAGTTTTAAAGTGTATATGTAGGGCTAAGGAAAATTCTGAAGAAGTACCATAGAAGAGTTCATGCTGTTATGGGAGATAATTACATTCACTGGGCCAAGTGTCAGCCATTCTTTGCTAATGATTTTTTATTGGAAATTATAAGGGAATGCCATGAAATTTTGCAGTGTTTCCTCTATATGGTACTTCCTCTGTATGTTCATGCAATTGGAGACACGCTTCAGAATGAGATTGAGCAGAGTGTGTATAAAAGTTCAATGGCTGCTTTGGAAATTCTGGATGAAATGACTAAAATCAACTCTGCATACAATGATGATTGAATTTTGAGTCTATCTTATATGGACCAACATTTCAGAATTCAAAATTTAAGTTTGTATGCATGGATATAGACTTTATAAATGTTTATGCTGGACTACTTTTTTTAAGATCAGGAGCATAATTCAAATAATGCAAGACAAGTTTTGCTTCTCTATCACGTTTGAAAAATATTTGTTTCAATTTCTTTTTATAAAAGAATAGTGATTTATAATGATAATAAAAATATTTCAAAAAATAATTAAATTATGTAGGATTAGACTTACAAGTTGAATTGCAATTTTAAATAGAAAAAAATGATCTAGGTTGATGATTTATTGTTTGATCGTGGGAATTATGGATATGACATAAGATTTTTGTTATTTTTAGTTAGTGGTTTTATCATTATTAGATAAGAGTTTCATGTTTCTTAGAAAGTAGTTTCAAAATTGTTAATGGTGCTTTTTTCTTGTAAACAAGTTTATCTTGTCATTTTTTGACATTTTTATTATTGAAATTCAAACAAGCATATTAGTGGAACTCAATGGTGTCCCTTCGATTCTAAGTAGATCTAAAGTCCTTTAGTGCATATAAGAACATTGTCAAATTTTATATTGTCATTTGAATCACCATTGTAGGTTAAGCATAAAATAATATCACCCCTATATCATTTGAATAATCATTATAGGTCTTCAAATATCCCTCCTTGTTTAGAATTTATTCACTTCTAAAATCATTCCACTAGAATCAATCTTGCTTCTTTCATCTACTATCACTTTACAACAACTATTTTGATCTACCTTCTATTTCTCAACAAATCTAAAATCTTTTTTTTTACGCAAGATTATTTGATAATCCTTCACGCATTGTCCATATGTCAAATTATCCTCATCATTGTCATAGCATTTAAAAATTAATGCTTGTTATCTTGTAAAACTGATCAAAATTATAAACTTGATCGTTCAGACTTTTCTAACGTGAACATTGTTTCATAACACACTACCAATATTGTCCCTCAATGCTACCACATATTTCATTTGTAGTGTAGATAATTATTCTATTGCAAGAACATGAAACCTTATTTGAATGTATCAAGGATTTGAAAGATTATAAGGCCTCATCTATAGAGAAATATCAAATCCATAGGTGTGAGGATTAATTATCAATGAACTAGAGGATTCAACCACTGTTTTACATCTAGTTCAGGATTTATAACACATAATCATCTTAGTCAATTCATCTCAAATTCAATATCATAATAAAGTATCAAAATTTTATCACGGTCCTTTAATCTTCCACTTCCTCAACTATAAGGTACACAAATTTATCTTTGCAAAACTATTTTTCTTACAACAAAAATTGATCTAATGGTAATTTAATTATTAGTGTTTATATAAATGATATTTGTTTATTTTACATAAATTAGCGACCCTAGCTCAATTGAACTACTTCAGAGTTTTACCCTATGATTTTGAGCCTCACTATATCTTATTTTAAAGATCTTGTATATTATATTATTTTATTTATTAAATCAAATTTGATTAGGGTGTTCATTGTTTTCTACATATTTGATCTCAACCTACCCACCCATTGATTTACTTCACCGCTAGATCATTCAACATAATTGTATGAAAGACCATATTTTTCATGCTTAATTCATGTATATCAAGGATCTTAATAGTTTTCATGGTTTATTATATATTACTCATTGACCATTGAGGGAATTTTTCATTGAAAACATGGAGGACGATTCATGTTCTATGTATCCCTTGGTTATTAATATATCTCATTTTTCATCTTTCACAGCATCTCTCATCCATCTTATATGACTTCTACCCCTTTATCAAAATGATTTATCATGATTAAGTATTTTCTATGATAAATGAAGATGAATATTCATCCCCACCTTTTTCATTACTTCATATAATATTTTATAGTGACTCAGTACAATCTTTCCACATCTCAAGATAGTTATCTATATGCTTATGGACTCTCTTGCATATGTCTCTATGTTATGTATATCTTGGAGGAGCCTAGCATTGTCTTTGTTAACTAGAGATTACTTATCTATAATGATTATCCTTGGGATGAACTTTGTGATAATTGTATCTCTTTTACCATTATGGATATACCGATATACATGATCATACTTGTTTTTCATCTTCCCATAATTTTTCATGATTATACTATTGATGAAATTAAATATTCTACATTGTGTGTGTTTCTACTTCATAATGATACTATTGATGAAATCAAATATTCTTCATTATGTGATCAAGGTTAAGTACATCAATATATTTGGTATACTTGTAAACAATACAAACAAAAGGATTAGTAAAATGAAATGAGTGGCCATGAAAAAAGCATACGCTTATGCTCCCTACTTACTCAATTGAAAATAATTTTAATTAATAACAATAATAACAAGCATAATCCTTGGTCCAGTGGTCTTGTCTGCAGATGCTGTTGGTTTTGCTGCTCCCGATGGTGTCTCTGGTTCCGAAGTGGGTGATGCTGTCTTTGGTCCATCTGTTGTCTTGAGTGCTGAAGTTGAGAGCTCTTTTGTGACCTGCCCTTTAGTGGGCTCGTCTAGCTCTTCTATGGCTTAGCAGAAGGATACTGATAAGGTGGAGGATGGATGGACAACAATGAAAAGAAAAAAATTTAAACCTTCCACTCCTTTTGATATGAACTTACATTCACATAAGGATGGGCAAAAATGTAAATCTTGATCGCCCTTTGTTGTATCCGGTTTGGGCTTCTGTCCATTTGGTAGGAACTCTAGTTTGTTCCTTTGGTTTGTTTGGTGGGGCACCACAGTTGTATTGGTCTTTTATTGCTATATCTTTTTATGTTCTTGTATAAGGTTTCGGGTCCTTTCAAAACCTTATTTTACGTAATCAAAACAGACATAATCTTTATGATATCTGTCCTATGCAATCTGATTATAAATTTGCCTAACATTCATAATATACTCTGTGTAGTAGAGTAAACCAATCTTAAAAGAAAAATATACTCATCATAAAAGAATATACCCATCAGTATTTTCCTTTTAAAGTATAATAAGTTTCATCTGAACACCAGATAATTTGTATGACAGAAAATTGTTTAGAGATGAATTTTAAGAACTGGCCTGGGCTTCTGCTGGAGAAAACCTTGCCACAATGGAGGGATCATTATATTTCTTATAGTCCTCTTAAAAGAAAATAATTAAATTTATTGAAGCAATTAAAAGTGATATAATTATAAGAGATTCAAATCAAGATTTTTAAATAAATTTGCTCCAATAGATTCATGGAGGAGAAGAGTAGAAACTGTCGCATTCCTTTACAGGTGTAAATTTCCACAACCACATACGTTTTGAATTCTTGTTTTCAAATTATAAATTAATTACAAATTTCATTTATCTTGTGATTTTTCATGCACTTCATCTGGTTTATTTCAATTTTGATTTTTCATGCACTTCATCTGGTTTATTTCAATTTTGGATATTGGTTCTTAGAATTACTACTTTTCATATTTTATTTAATTTAATCTTAAGAAATACTGTCTTAACTTTTGATATATAAGGATTGAAAAGATTAAGAATGGCTGCACCCATGAAATGTCTAGTCATGAAAGTGGCAAAGATCTAGTAAACCTTTATGGAGAGTTGATCCTTCTAGAGAAATAGAGTGTTTGGAATTTTACAGGCATTATTTTAACAAACACTTTTGTAAATAAGTATGTTAAGCTCTTATTTGAGGCATTGAAAGGTTTATATGAAAAAGGAATTTGTATAGTTTAATGTTATGAAATTTTTTATAATATTATAAATATTTATTGGTTATTTTTGGATTTGATTGTGTCTGAAATTTTTAACATTAATCTTAATTACAAAAAAGTGAGGATAGTGTTTTGCTTTTCGACAGTCAAAAACTATTTTCCATTTCAGATGGCTATTGCCAAGCTATTGTGAAGCAGTCTTAGTTTGGTGTGTGAAATTTTATTGCTGCAGTTTTAGTTTGGTTAAAGTCCAATTCTATTTCTGAGCTTTTCAAACTTTTCCTACCTCAAACTCGTTACAATAAGAGTTATATATTACTTTTTGATTCGTTATAAGAACTATAAATCTTTGTCATATTTATAAATTCTCTTTCATTCTGATAATAGATCATAAATTGTGATTTGAAACGTTAATATAAAAAATCTTAAATACAATCAAATTAGTAAAAACTACATACATTGATTGTTTAAATTCTTTTTCAATAGTTATTAAACATTTTAAAGTGTTGTAATGGAAGAAAATTGCCTTCATTTTGCTGATGAATTTTTATTGGAAATTATAAGAGAATGCCGTGAAATTCTGCAGTGCCTCCCTCTATATGGTGCTTCCTCTGTATGTTAATGCAATGGGAGACATGTTTCAGAATGAGATTGAGCAGTGTGTATAAAAGTTCAATGGCTGCTCTAGAAATTCTGAATGGGATGACTAAAATCAACTCTGCATACAATGATGATTGAATTTTGAGTCTTTGTTGTATTGATGGACCCACATTTCAGAATTCAAAATTTAAGTTTGTATGCATGGATATAGACTTCCTTAAGGTTAAAGCTTGACTATGTTTTTGTTAAGATCGGGAGCATAATTCAAATAATGCAAGACAAGCTTTTCTTCTCTGTCAGATTTGAAAAACATTTATTTTTTCATTTTCTTTTATAAATACAATAATGATTCTGAAGGATAATCGAATCTTGTAGGATTAGACTCATAAGCTGAATGGTATTTTTATAGATTGATGGTTTATTATTTATTAGTAGGAATTATGGATATGACATTATAGTTTTCTTATTGTTAGTTAAGGGTTTCATCATTATTAGATGGAATTTTATGTTTATTAGACGGTAGTTCTAAAATTGTCAATAGTACTTTTTTTTAAAGCAAAAACTTTATTTTTCATATTTTAACATTTTAATCATTGAAATTGAATCAAGCATATTAGTGGAATTTAATTATGCCCCTTCCATTCTGAATAGAGCAAGAGTCTTTTAGTGTATACAAGAACACTCACAAATTTTATAATATCATTTGAATCATCATTGTGGGTCAAGTATAAAAGAGTATTATGCTTATACCATTTGAATAATCATTAGAGGTCTTAAAAGACCCCTCCTTGTTTATAATTATTCACATCTGGAATCATCCCACTAGGATCAATCTTGCTCCTTCCATCTACTGCCACTTTACAACTATTTTGATCCACATTCTCTTTCTCAAAAAATCTAAAATCCTATTTTTTGCACAAGATTATTTGATTATCCTTCTCACTCATTGTCCATATGTCAAGTTATCATCATCATTTTTATTTTTTGATAAATAAGGGGCCTAAGCCGAAAGTTTTGTATTAAATATAAGTTAACATAAACTACATATAGTTCCATGTATTAAACCTGAAAGTAGTAAACTAAAGCTAGGAAACCATTAAGAAAAACCAAAATGGAGCACTATTCAACTTCTATTAGCAACTAAGCAGAGTCTATTTAGCAGAAACTAAATTTGCATATGAGACATTTTAGAAAAAAACTAATCTTAATATGACCATGAATGCAAAATAACTAGAGTGTCAAAACTTTATCTCTTTAGACTCAGTCTAATGGAGAAGAAGAGTCAGCCTCGTCGTCCTCTGTTGAAGGAACACTTGTAGCCTCTTGGTCAACTTCTTTCTCATCCTCTTCTTCTTCTTCATCATCCACCTCTTCATCTTCTTCATCGTCTGCCACTTCTTCTGCCTCTACATCCTCACCTTCATCATCCTCTTCTTCTTCTTCTTCTTCTTCTTCTTCTTCTTCTCCATCATCTTCATCCACATCTTCCTCTTCACCCTCGGAGGAGTCCTCACTACCTAGGCCATCCAAATTTTTGTCATACTTATATTTGTAGACCCACTCTGCATCCTCATCCAAATCATCTCCATATGGAGCCTCTAAGCCATCCTTCAAACACAAGAAATTTTTTAGAAAGGCAACTCCTCTCTACATCATACTTCTTCTAAGGTCTTTGTTTTCCCATTCCCATCCCCATAGTACAAAAAACCTTCTTGGAGGACCACCATACATATTCCTTCTATGCCTATTCTCAAATCCTATAAATGGACCACCCACCCTCATCACAATTGCATATTCAAACAGGAAGGGAATGGTCAAGTCATCATCTATGTTGGTGATGGCATTATGTAGACCCACTAGATACTTTTCTTGAAACAATCTAATACAACTTTCTTCTACCATTAATTTTTTCTCCCAAGAATGCAAGCCAAGAAACTAGCACAAATATCTGAATTCACTCTATTACGATGATTAGTATAGATAAAATTGAAACCCAAAACCTTTCTCATGACATGCATAACTGAAAAATGCTTTATTTAGAAACTTCTTTTAGCCTTTTCTCTGTAATTAGAGTGTCAAAGGCTAATTGTCGCTTAATGGATTTGAGCTTGATGGGAGTGTCCATGTTTGTCGCCGTTGTTAAGAGCCATAGTCATAACATTTACATTAAATTAATGCTTGTTATCTTATAAAATTTCAATCAAAATTTTTGATAGAAAAAAGCAACAAGAGGGTGTTGGCCCATGGTACAGAGAGACTAGAAGCACATTAACATCATATTAATAGTACTAGTCCTATAGCAATTCAACATTAGTAAGTCAGCAAAAACAAGAGTATCTAGTATGCCTCTATCAAAAACAAAATTAATGGTTCTTATAAAAAATAATGAACCAGAGTATCTTAAGCAGATAATAAAAAACATATTAACAGTATCATGCCACATAGGGCTAGTCCAGAAACTAGATAAAGTAACCTTAACATAGGAAAGAAAAAAATAGAAACCAGGGCCATCATGCCCGAACCAAAGAAAAAACCTCATGGAAGTAGTGGCAGCTAGGGTCTCCAACCCAAATGTTTGGACATTAGGGTCATGACCCACTCTTCCTATAGGAATAGGAAAAGGTCTTTGTTGTCTTCATCAGCCTCCAGCTTGCCTCCAGCCAGCTTCTCCTACACAGTGCACAGAGTCACCACTGAAGCGTGCATGACTTGGAGGGCAAACTTGTTTGAATCAACAACATGGGCTTTGATGTCTTGCATGTCTTATTTGAGGCCCAGGATCTCGTTGTCAAGCTTTGAAAACTTCAGCTTAAGGGATCCCTTAATCTATCATTTCCATCCAAAGCCACATAATTGTGCTTAGCAGGGAGGGACTTGGTATGCTAGTCATGGGGGGAGGGTGGGGGTGGCTTATTGCTGCAGGGAATATCCTCCATAGTTGGTTGGGGGTTCAGGGGGGAGTGGTGCCAGTCCTGTGCGAGCTTGGGTGATCATGGAAGGAGCCCTCAATCGACTCAGTGGAAGCAGAGGTGCCATCTTTCAAAAGGGATTTCTCCTCCAAAACTATTTCCCTGATTCTTGTTTTGCATTTCTCCTTGACAATTTTGTTAGAACAGTGGACAGAGCCTCCCAAATCCACCTCCAACTTGACCAAGTTTTCCAAATTCCTCCATTTTTTGGGCTTCCTTTCAGTTTCAGGGGTGCTATCAGTCTCCTTCATCTCCTTAGCTTCCAAGGTCTCTGAGACATGGGACTCCTCTAACTCCTCTGCCCTTTTAAAAGGGTTTTTTACGTATCTCTTGCAGCCCTTGCCACCTTTCGGGACAAGGTCAGTTTCCTGGATCTCCTAGACAAACTGGGTGGGGGACGGAGGGGATTACCGAATTTTGAAGGAGAATCTTCCTGGGTGACCTCTTGAATGAAAGGGGGGGTTGGGGTGGAGGACATATAACTTTATGGAAGTTATATAGACAAAGCAGGAGGCCCTAGTGGAGGATGGGGGTCGGCTTTTCAAGGTTTTTATTTTCCTTGATATCCAGGATCTTTCTTTCTAGAGAGTGGAGAAGGTAAAATGAGATAGATATGAGATCCCTATTCCTAATATGATTGAGGAATGGCATATGGTAATATTAAAACACAGTAAAATTTCCTTCCAACGTAAAGTACTTCATAACAATGTGGCATACCTTGGGCCAAAACTTTGGGAGCAGCTCGCAATTGAATCCTCCAGACTTCTTCATAGGTTTCTCCCTATGCCTGAAGAACTGGTTAAGGCTAGTGAGGTCCGGTGTCCTACTGGTTTTTTTATATTTTCTTCCTTCCATAGGAAGCCCCGTCTCTTTAGCGATAACCTCCTCATTTATTTGGAAATGGATACCCCCAACATAAACCTTCATGTTGTTCCAGGAGGAGATGAACTGCTTGGATATCTGCTCATCATGACCTCCCTTCATACATTCCATGAAACCCCAGATACCACTTTCTTTACAGTAGTGGGTCACCAGGGGGTCGGAGGTGAATTCCTCATCAATTTTATCTTGCTCAATGCGCAAGGTTTTGCCTCCCATGTCGACTATCCTCTTATCCAGTGCATATTTTTTTTGAGAATTGCAGGGCCGAGCTTCGTGAACCAGAGTATAAAATAGGTTGTTTTGAGTTAACTATTTTAAGAGGAAATTATACACAAAAATCAGGCCTTGGGTGGTTTTTAGGGAGTCGAGCTCCATATGGTGAAATCTATCAGATCTGCAGGCATAATAATTAGGAGTTAAGCCAGAGTTTCCTATTGTGTCCTTGGTAATCGAAATTACCTGTTGATGCAAAAAACTATCTTTCTACACGTATTCACTTAAAAGGCAATTATGAACCTTTATGAAATTTTGAGCATGCTTATTCATAACCACAACAATCATCAAGTTACACTGACACGTAATCAAAGTGGGGCCTTTAACAGTATTGATAGCTTGGCACATTTTAAACATTGTTTATGTCACTTTTCTCCCACCCGATCAGCTGCTGAGTCGCCTTTGGTAGCTCCTTGATCTCCTCCCATTTATTTAGCTTGGTTTGCTTAAGCCCAATGGCCACCATCGAATCCACCACCGCATTTCCCTCCTTGTAGGTATGGAAAATAGTCATGCTTTGGAGGTTGTTGAGAAGCTCCTTGATCTCCTTAATTATGGTGTTCACCCGCCATCCCACCTTAGATCTTCTTTTAATAGCCTCCACCACCACTTTGGAATCCCCCTCGATCTCCAATAGCCTGATGTTCATTTGAAAGGCAAATTTAATGCCCCATAAAAGAGTCGTGCCTTCCGCTTGATTGACAGTACAATTTTTAAGCGGCCCAGCATAAGCTAAGAGGCAAGTGCCATTGTGCTCTCTTAGCACACCTCCCCCACCCTCAGTGAGATTATTTTCTGCCCCATCAAAATTTAGTTTGGTCCAGCCACTGGGCGGGGCAACCCAGTGGGTAGCATTCCTGGCCATCAACCTGGAGTTGTCAAACTTAGTGAAGCCAGTGAACAAGTTCTAATTTTCAGCCATTTTGATCTCCCAGGCAGAGGGGGGTGCCAAGGGGAGTTTCCATTTAGCCGAGCCAACATTCTCGCATAGGAGCTTGGTTATGAGATAGAGATAAGCCTTAAGCGGAGAGATAGACTCCCTGAATATCATGTTGTTCCTTTCTTTCCAAATAGTCCAGCAGATGTGCGGAGGTAGAAGATGCCAAAGGAGCTGGAGGAGAGGGTGATTGGAGGGGGATAGCCAGCCAGTGAACTGGTGAACATCATTACCCAAGACCCATGGGATCCCCAATTTACTAATAACTTCTTGTCAGATGTTAGCAGCATACTCACAGTGTATGAATAGGTGATTCATCGTTTCCTCCTCCTTTTTGCAAATGACACACCTTTTGGCCATGGAGAAACCTCTTTTTATGAGATTTTCCTGAGTTAAGACTTTACCATGAATGAGAGTCCATCAGAAGAAATTGATCTTCAGCATAAGGTGAGGGATCCACACTTTCATCCAATCTCCCAGATTATTTTCTTCCTTCAAAAGAAGGTTGTAGGCAGTCTTGATCAAGAAGGTTCCCGCTTGAGTCGGTGCCCAGATGATGGAATCCTGGCCAACAATTCCTAGGATTCTGAAATTCCCCAATATTCCATGAGCTCATTAGCTAAGTGCTTTAATTTCGGTCTATCCCTTAGCAGATTGATTATATCTTTCCATTTCCCATCAGTAATGTAGTTAGAAGTTCTGTTACCAAGGATAGGCCTAAGGTAGTTCATGAGGGGGTTAAACCTACCACTAAAGGTAGGGCAATTCAGAGTCCAAGAGTCATTCCAGAATCTAATGGATCTCCCATCTCTGAGTTTCCAAAATGCACCCTTAGATAGAAAGGTTTTGCATTTGCAGATGTTGGCCCAAAGTTTGGAGCCATTGAGGAGGTCATTATCTTGATACATCAACCCGTATGGGTGTCCTTGAAGGTACTTAGCTTCCATTATCTTGCACCAATCCACTTTCCTTTCTATGAGATTCCAAGCCACTTTCGTGGTGAGGGCTCTATTCAGTAAGCTAATACACCTAAGGCCCAGACCTCCCAGGCGTTTCAGAAGACACATTGTATCCCAATTGACCAGGGACATCCTCTTTTTCTCTTCTGATCCAGCCCATAGAAAAATTATTTGTATCTTTTCCAACTTGTCTACCATGTTGCTTTTGATCTTGAATAGGGATAGAAAGTAGACCAGGATCCCCTGGAGAGTAGAAGCCACCAGCTGAAGTTTACTAGCATTTCTCAGAATCTTCCCTTTCCATCCATCAAGTTTTCTTTGGGTTCTTTCTAGGATGGAGTTCCAGAATTCATGGGAAACCTCTTTGACCGTGAGGGGGAGACCTAAGTAGGTAGAGGGTAGTGAAGCTGACTGACATCCCAAAATTTGAAGCACTTTGGTTTTCATCTCATTGGGGGTGTTGAAGAAGAACATTCTACTTTTCTAATAGTTAATGCACTATCCCGAGGCGAAGGCATAATTATCCAATATTTGCTTCCACTGTCTAGCCTCAATCACCGAGGAATAACCAAAGAGGAAAGTATCATCCACAAATTGCTCCAACACAACTTGCTGCAAAGTGGAAGTAGGTTTGACACCTTTTATTTTTCCCGTGGAAGAGAGCCTAGTTAGATTCTTACTGAGGACCTTAGCCACCATGATAAATAGATAAGGGGAGAGAGGATCACCCTGTCTAAGCCCTTTTTTAGGTTGAAAGAATCCACCTGGGGTGCCATTGACTAAAACAGAGAAGGTAATGTTCATTTTGTGTACATTCTTGAATAATGTGAATAATCGTCTCATTAAACCCCATCCTGCTAAGGATTTTTTGCAGGAATGACCAATTAACTTTATCATAGGCTTTAGAGATATCAAGTTTGAAGACCATACCTGGAACATTGCTCCTATCCATGGAGTGGATGATTTCATGAGAGGAAATAGCCGCATCAAGGATCTGCCTTCCTGGGACAAAACCTTTTTGAGTAGGATTGATCAGTTTATCCAGGAGGGGCTTCATTTTGTTGACAAGGACCTTGGTGAGAATCTTATAGAACATATTACAAAGACTGATGGGCTTGTAGTCCAACATAGAGGTGGGGTTGTCATTCTTAGGGACTAGAACAATATAGGTCTTGTTATGTTGCCTTAAAATTCGCCCTATTCTGAAGAAGTCTCTGGTAGCTTGGGTAACATCTAAGCCAACAATATCCCAATACTCTTGGAAGAAGGCCAGGGGGAAGCCATTAGGTCTTAGAGCTTTATAGGTTCCCATAGAAAATACTGCCACCTTGACCTCCTCATCAAAAACACGTTCATTGAGCTGAGCATTGTCACTGTGAGTAACAGAACATTGGATGTGATCAAGAAGTTGATTTTGGACATTGACTGGGCATAGATGTCTAGTATTCGAATTTACAATCCCTTGAAATAGTTTGCCGCAACCTGATTGATTTTTTCCTTCTTAGTAACTTCATTTCCTCCTTCATCCCTAATTGTGTTAATGGTGTTTCTTCTTTTGTGGGCTCTGACAGATCTATGGAAGGTCATGTTTTTGTCTCCTTCAGTAAGCCATTGTATTCTGGATCTCTACTTCCAGTAGACTTCCTCTTTTTTTAGAGCTTCTTGCCATTTGTGTCTAGCCATTTCTTCTTCCACTTGTATTTGGGGTTGGAAAGTCCCAGTCGCTAGCTGGGCTTGGAGGGATTCTAAGGTCCTTGTAAGCTCCTTCTTCTCTTTGTGGAAATCTCTGAAGTTATGTTTACTCCAGCCTTTGACCTCTCTTCTGATGATTTCTAGTTTTTGGGCAATCCTAAACATGGCAGTTCCTTTGATATTAGTGGCCCACCAGGATTTCACTTGGTCTGTGAAAGAGGGGTGAGAGCTCCACATAATTTCAAACTTGAAGGGGGTCGGGCCAATCCTTGGGGAGTCCTGCCAACAAAGGAAGAGGGAGTTATGATTAGCGGTGGTTTTAGGGAGGGAGGACAAAGTGGAGGTCAAGAAGAAATCCCACGAAGAGGTGGCAAGGAATCAGTCGAGTCGCACCTGGATGAGGTGGGAGCCCTTTCGATTGTTGGTCCAGGTGAAGGGATTTCCCTTCAGGTCAATATCCAATAAGCCAGTGTAGGAGATAAACTCTGCCAGGTCCCCCATGCTGTCAGAGTAGTCCATTAAACCTCTGCGCTTTTCTGAGGGGTAAAGAGGAGTGTTGAAGTCGCCAGCCACCAAATAATTAGCAGAAGTGTCCTGGTCAATCCAAAAGGAAATATCTTTCCATAGGGATGACCTATCAGTCCGGGTATTAAAGGCTTAAATAATGGTGCCACACCAGCTATTTTTTCCTGAAGGTAATAGCAAGGAAGTTTAGGGAGAAGGCAAGTGGTTTGCTAGTAACAGTATTGGGGTTCCAAAGAGTAGCAATGCCCCCAGAGGCACCCACAACTTTGGAGTAGAGAAAATTAGCACCCGACCAGAGACTGGTAGCCAGGGTGGCAAAATTTTTGAAAGACATTAACTTTTTGAATGAGCAGAACAACCAGCTTATGATAAATGTATTGTTTAACAACACTTTGCTTGAGGGGGCTATTGAGACCTCTAACATTCCAAGAAAGGAAAATCATTTCTTATTTCTAAATCTTGTTTCTAGGGTTTGTTGCCTACCTGATGCAACATCCCTTGTAGTCCATCTCGACCTCCTGGCGTGTTTTGATGTCCTTCCTCTAGGTGTCTCCATCCCCACATCTTCCTTCTTGGGCTTGGTTTTCTTTTTTTGTGTTTTCCATTCACCCTCATCTTCCTCCCCACAATGATCTACGCCCAGGGAGCTAGGTGAGGAAGGGTAGTTCTTTTCCTCCAACTGCAAGGGGAGTTTTGCATCAGTCCTGGGAGACTTTAGCTCGAGGGAAACCACAATGGAAGGCTGGTCCAAATTAGCATGGCTGATCACACTTGTCTCCGGGGTAGTCATCAGGGGGTTCTCTAGTGAATCCACCACTGGAAGGGATTTTGAGACTCCGGCTTCAGGGTGCACCACTTCTTTCTCTAGAGGGGAGACATCTCACCTTCTTCCACCTCTAGGTTTTCTAGCTCTATGTTTTCCAGCGCTTTAGCCACCAAGGGTGGGCTGGTCTTCTCCTTCTCTTCTCTGGCAACTAAGGGAGGTTCCTCAACGGTGCCTTTTTCCTTATTTCTATTTTTGGCTCCCTGCAGGGAGGACTTGCAAGCATCACTGGAATGACCTCTGGCATCACAATTTTGGCAGTAGAAAGTGGCATTCTCATACAATAGAGCTTGAGTCCATCTTCCCAGTTTGGATTTCAAAATGACAAAGTTGGGGAGGGTTTTGTTCAGGGTGACATTTACGTAGAATCTTGCGAACACCAGCTTGGATTTAGAGCGGGTAACCTAATCTGTCGTGATAAAAGTGCCAAAAGAGTCACCTATCCATCTGAACACTTGTTCATCCTAGTATTCAAGTGGAAGGCTAGGGAGCTGCACCCAAACTGGTGCCATCCTGGTCAGCTCAGTCACCGGATTGAACCCGGGTTTCCATTTTGCCAGGGCTAGGAAGTGCTTTCCATAAACCCATGAGCCCGACAGAACAAAGGCCAGATCTTCCAGAGTAGTGAACTTGAACATGAACAGCCCGCTAGGCATGGCAGAGACAAGGATAAATTCCTTAATCTTCCATTGGGTAGCTACCCATTTTTTGACCATTTCAATGGTAGGTCGAAAGTTGAAGAATCGACCCACCAGTGCCAATTGAAAATCTACCATAGTCCTATTCACCACAAAATCTGGGAGCGAGACCTTGGTGCCTTCCTCAGTCTGAATGAAATCCACTAGGAGAGCATCCAGAGTTTTCTGGGCCTCGCCAACAAGTGCACCTTTCCAGCTAGATTTTGGTGGGGATGAAGGGGCATCAGCAAAAGAGGACGCCTTTTGGATTCCCTTTGTTGACTCTTTCATTGGGTCCATGACAGAGATAGTCTCGGGACCAACATGGGGTCCAATATGGGGACCTGCTAGGGGGGAAGATTCTCCCCTAGGGGAAGTGGACATGGGAGCCTGCGGTTTGAAAATGAAGGATGTGCAGGAATTTGCAGAGCTCAGAGCTCAGAGTGGGATTAAAGGGTATATTTTGGTAGGTTTCAATCAAAGTTATTAAATTGATCAATAAGGATTTTCTAAGGTGAAAGAACATTCTCAATATTGTACCTCAATGCTACCACACATTTCATTTTTAGTACAAATATATAATATTATTTTGTTGCAAGAGCATGCAATCTTATTTGAATGTATTAAAGATTTGAAGATTATAAAGTCCCATCTATAGAGAAATATCAAATCTATAGGTGTGGGGATCAATTATCCATGAACTAGAAGATTGAACCACTTTTTTACATCTAGTTTAAGATTCATAACACGTAATCATCTTAGTCAAATTCATCTGAAATCTAGTATCATAATAAAGTATAATTTTTTTTTATCTTGGTCCTTTAATCCTCCTCTTCCTCAACTAAAAGGTACTCAAATTTATCTTTTAGTATTGTGATGCAAAAGTATTTTTCTTACAACAAAAATGATCTAGGGTAATTTAATTATTAGTGTTTATGTAAATGAATTTGATTTTTTTACATAATTTTGTGAACCTAGTTCATTTGAACCCTTTATAATTTTAGCATATGGTTTTGAGTCTCGCTATATTTTGTTTTTTACATCTTGTATGTTAGATTATTTTTATTTGTTAAATCAAATTTGATAAGGGTGTTCATTGTTTTCTACGTCTTTGGTCCTTACCTACCCACCCTTTGGTTTTCTTCATTGCTAGATCATTCTGTAGAGTTGTATCAAAGCCCCATATTCGTCATCCTTAATTCATGTATATCAAGGATCCTAATAGGTTTTCATTGTTTATTGTATCTCACCTATTAGACATTGAAGGAATTTTTCTTTGACCGCATGGAAGATGATTCATGCTCTATCTATCTTGTGGTTATTAATACATCTCATATTTCATCTTCTGCAAAGTTTGCTAGCACTTCCCATCTATCTTATATAACTTTCAACCATTTATCAACATGATTCATCATGATTAAGCAATTTATATGATAAATAAGAATGAGTATTTATCCCCACCTTTTTCATCACTTCATATGATGTTTTATACCGACTTAGTATAATCTGTCCACATTTCAAGATAGTTATCTTTATATTTATGGACTCTCTTATATATGCCTTTATTGTTATATCGATCTTAGAAGATCCTACCAATGGCTTTGTTAATTAGAGATTATTTTCCATAGAGATTTATAAGGAGTGTATTTCTTCTACCACTATTGTTATACTCATATACATGATCATTCTTGTTATTCATCTTCTTTCTACTTCATGATGAGAAATTAAATATACTTCATTATGTGATAAAGGTTAAGTAGTGCGATAAATTTGGCAAAAAGGATTAATTAAAATGAAATGAGTGGCCATGAAAAGCGTACTCTCTCCCTACTCACTCAGTTGAAAATACTTTTAATTAAAAACGAGCATAATCCTTGTGATACCCGTCCTATGCAATCTAATTATATCGCCTGGCATTCAAAATATACTCCTTGTGGAGTAGAATAAACCAATCATAAAACAAGATATACCCATCATAAAAGAATATACTCATCAGCAGCTTCCTTTTGAAGTATAATAAGTATTATCTAAACACGAGAAAATTTGTATGACAGAAAGTTGTTTAGAGATGAATTTTAAGAAATGGCTGGGGCTTCTGCTGGAGAAAACCTTGCCAGAATGGAGGGATCATTACATTTCTTACAGTCTTCTTAAGAAACGAATTAAATTTATTGAAGCCATTAAAGGTGATATAATTTTAGGAGATTCAAATCAAGATTTTTTAAATGGGTATGAAGTTGGTTTCATGAATTTGCTCAATGTGGAATTAGAAAAGCTGAATGGATTCATGGAGGAGAAGAGTAGAGACTGTCACATTCGTTTACAGGTATAATTTTCTACAACCATGTAAGTTTTCAATTGTTTGTTTTCAAATTATAAATTGATTACAAAATTCATTTATCTTGTGATTTTTCCTGTACTCTATCTGGTTTATTTCAATTTTCGATATTGGTTCTTAGAATCAGAACTTTTCATATTTTATTTTATTTAATCTTGAGAAAAAATGTCTTAACTTTTGATATATGATGTAGAAACTCAAAGACAGGATTGAAAAGATTAAGAATGGCTGTACCCATGAAATGTTTAGTCGTGAAAGAGATGAAGTGATTTTACTTGGCAAAGATCTAGTAAACCTTCATGGAGAGTTGATCCTTCTAGAGAATTACAGTGTATGGAATTTTACAGGTATTATTCTAACAAACAATTTTGTAAATAAGTGTGATAAACTTTTATTTGAGCTATTTAAAGATTTATATGAAAAAGAATGTATTGTCTAATGTTATAAAATTTTTACAATTTATACAAATATTCATTAGTTATTTGTAAATTTGGTGATTGTCTGAGATTTTGATAGCAATGTTTTGAATCATATTCTGCAATCTATCATTTGAATGAACAAGAGTTCGTGATCTTTCATCCTGACGATGGATGGATCGTAGAGTATGATTTGAAACTTTGATGAAAAAATTCAGAAATGAAACTCTATTTTATCTTGACAATGAATCATAGAATAATTCCAAACGTTAAAAAACTCAAAAGCTGAATTCTCTTTTATTCTAACGTTATATCACACCGTATGATTCAATATTGATGCCAAAAATCTTAGATACAATCAAATCCAAAAATAACTAAATGTACTGATTTTTTCTGTGTATATGTAGGGCTAAGGAAAATTCTGAAGAAGTACCATAGAAGAGTTCATGCTGTAATGGGGGATAATTACATTCATTGGGCAAAATGTCAGCCATTCTTCGCTAATGAATTTTTATTGGAAATTATAAGAGAATGCCATGAAATTCTGCAGTGTTTCCTCTATATGGTGCTTCCTCTGTATGCTAATGCCATGGGAGACACGTTTCAGAATGAGATTGAGCAGAGTGTGTATAAAAGTTCAATGGCTGCTTTAGAAATTCTGAATGAGATGACTAAAATCAACTCTGCATACAATGATGATTGACTTTTGAGTCTATTTCTATGTATAGATGGACCCGCATTTCAGAATTCAAAATTTAAGTTTGTATGCATGGATATAGATTTTCTTAAGGTTTATGCTTGATTATTTTTGTTAAGATCAGGAGCATAATTCAAATAATGAAAGGCGAGTTTTCCTTCTCTATTGGCTTTGAAAAATATTGAGTTCTTTTTTTTTCATTTGTTTTTATGAATAAAATAATGATTTTTAATGATGATAAATAATGTTTTAAAAATTAATCAAATTATTTATCATTAGACTTACAAGTTGAATAGTAGTTTAAGATAGAAAAAATTGTTTTAGGTTGATGGTTTATTATTTATTAGTGGGAGTTATAAATATGATATAATAGTTTTGTTATTGTTAATTAGTTGCTTCATCATTACTAGATGAGTTTTTCATGTTTCTTAGATAGTAATTGTAAACTTATCAATGATATTTTTTCTTATAAGCAATAATTTTATCTTGTCATATTTTAACATTTTTATTATTAAAATTGAAACAAATATATTAGTGGAATTCAATGGTGTCCCTTCCATTTTAAATAGATCAAGAGTCTTTTAGTGCACATTAGAACACTCTCAAATTTCATATTGTCATTTGAATCATCATTGTAGGACAAGTATAAAAGAATAGAACCCCTATATCATTTGAATAATCATTATAGGTCTTAAACTACCCCTCCTTGTTTAGGATTATTGACTACTAGAATTGATCGTGCTCCTTTCATCTACTACTAGTTTACAACAACTATTTTGATCCATATTTTCTTTCTCAACAAATTTACAATCCTATTTTTTGCACAAGATTATATGATTATCCTTCTCACTTATTGTTTGTATGTCAAGTTCTCATCACCATTGTCATACCATTTACAAATTAATGCGTGTTATCTTATAAATTTGACCAAAGTTATCAAATTGATCAATAAGGCTTTTCTAAGATGAATATTGTTGCATAACACACTCCCACTATCGTTCCTCAATACTATCACATATTCCAATTATATTACAACTATACTAGATAATTATTTCATTACAAGAACATGTAAGCTTATTTGAAGCTATTAAAGATTTGAAGATTATAAGGTCCCATCTATAGAAAACTTTCAAATCTATATGAGAGATCAAATCTATAGGTGTGGGGATCAATTATCCATGAGCTATACAAAATTGATCCACTTGTTTACATCTAGTTCAAAATTCATAACGCAATCATCTTATTCAATTCATCTCAAATTCAACATCATAATCAAGTATCAAAATTTAATCATGATCCTTTTATCCTCCTTTTCACCAACTGTAAGGTACAAAAATTTATCTTATATTATTGTGATGCAAAAGTATCTTTCTTAGAACAAAAAATGTCTAGCATAATTTAATTATTAGTGTTTATCTAATTGATATTTTATTTTCTTGCATAAATTAGTGAGCCTAGCTCATTTGAAAACCTGTAGAGTTTTACCCATGGTTTTGAGCCTCCCTATATCTTGTTTAAATCTTGTATGTTAAGTTATTTTTATTTATTAAATCAAATTTTATTAGGTTGTTCATTGTTTTATATCTCTGTGATCCCTACATATCCACCCTTTGATTTACTACATGGCTAGGTCATTCAATATGGTTGTATCAAAGCTTCATATGTGTCATGCTTAATTAATTTTTATCAAGAATCTTAATAAGTTTTCATTGTTTATTGTATCTTGTCCATTGGCCATAGAGGGAATTTTTCTTTTACCACATGGAGGAAAATTCATGTTTTGTGTATCCCATTGTTATTAATATATCTTATTTTTCATTAGTTGTAGATCTTTCTAGCACTTCTCCTTTATCTTATATGACTTTCACCTATTTATCAACATGATTCATCATGATTAAGTATCTTATATGATAAATGAGGACAAGTATTTATCCCCAACTTTTTCATCACTTCATATGATGTTTTATACTAACTCGGTATAATCTTTCCACATCTCATGATAGTTATCTTTATGCTTATGGACTCTTATACATATGCTTGTATTGTTATGTATATCTTGGAGGAGCCTAGTAGTGTTGTTGTTAATTGGGGATTATTTATCCATAATGATTATCCTTGTAATGAGCTTTATGATGATTGTATCACTTTTACCACTATTGATATACCAATATACATGAGCATAGTTGTTCTTTATTTTCTCATGGTTTTTTTGGATACATCATCATAATACTATTAATGAAATAAAATATTGAAGCAATGGTATTATAGTTTATGTTTCTAATGGATACATTATAAATACAATCCAGTCATTTTTTTTCAATTGCCCATGATTTAGTGAACACAAACACCTTTATATGAATTTTCTAAAAAGAAAAAGCTCTCACCATTAAAGGAGGGATCCCATTAAAACACAAACTTCAATGTTATTAAACAAATTGTTATGGATGTGGGTAAGCTCCAGATATAATGCACTGTTGACTAAATTTCAAAAAACAGAAAACACAACAGATTTTTGCGAAATTTTCAGCATCTGTTCTTTATGATCTTTACATATTGTAGTTGAAAACCACAAAAAACTTACAAAAAATTCACCGTGTTTTTGCAAATCTGAAAAAAAAAACTTGAATTTTTTTTTTTAATCTTTGATACATTCTGTCTGGAGCTTACCCGGCGCCAATTGTTATTGCACAACAGCATACAAGAAAAAAAAACCCTACAAGCCCATATTATAACTTCTCAGCTTACAAATACTTCTTTTACGCCCTTCCAAAACGAAACATCTCCATGACTGAATCATGTGTTTAGTCCTCACTATTGTCAACAGAGCTCAGTCTATTCATGTCATTTAGGATGTTCAGAGCAGCAATTAAGTTACTATATACAATCTGATCTTTCTCATTGTCTAATAATATCTCTCTCATAATATTACCCCGATCCTCCTCCTTATCTCCAGAGAACACAGAATAGATGAATGGCACGATGCTTTGGCAATCACTTATAAGGCTTGTGAGAGTTTCAGAAGAAAAGTTTGACATGATAATATTTTCCCCCAGTACAGCTCGTATTCTTCTACGGTATTTCTTCAAGATCTTCCTTAGCCCTACACACACAATACCAAGCTGTTAACAATCATATCACATTTTTAAGTTAGAAACCATCTCCTCCTCCTAGTGCTCTTGTACACCAATGAGACTATCTTTTTCTTTTAGTGTTCTAGTGCTTTTGTGTATAATGATTTATTGCCATTATCTTTATTTTAGATAGTACAGATCCATTTGAATTTCTTGGCTCTGATTTTTTCAATCCACTATGTAATTTTAATTTATAAATGATAATATAGATACTTATTCATCATGGTACCTGTATAATTCCATACACTACAATTCTCAAGAAGGACTAACTCTCCATGCAAGTTCACCAGATCTTTGACAAGCACAACTATTTCCTCCCTTCCATTGGCTTGTGCACAACCATTCTTAACCTTATCAATCCTAACTTTCAGTCCCTGAACAAGATGTAAACAGTCAGAACATATTGTTCACAAAAAGTATCCCTAGAGAAACTATGACTGAAATCTACCCATCTCTCATGAATCATGCCAAAGGAGATTCCGACTCAAAACTTGATGACCCAAATGGAAATCATGCATAATTATGATAGCTAATACCTGTAAACGAATACTACAATCCTTAGCTTTGTCCTCCATGAATGTGTTAAGCTTGTCTACTTCTACCTTGAGCAAACGGATGAAGTCCTCTTCATATCTATCTAAACATTCTTCATTTGGGTTTCCTGTATTTGTGTTATTTTTCTCAGATTCTGAGAGTTTGATTAGAGTTTTGAAAAGGCTGTAGGAGAGATAACGATCTCTCCATTCTGGAAAAGTTTGCTCCAGAAGATATCCCAGCCATTTCTCAAACTTCATCTCTAATAGGTTTGGGTTAATGCTTCAATATTTCAGCCTATATAAAAGAAACAATCCTAGGAATGACCATTAAGCCAAGAGCATTATGACAAATGTCAAGGTTTCTCCATCACCTAATCAACTCCGCCCCTATCTATGTCGTTTTATGTTTGGATGATTACTATGAAAACTTTCCTCTTGGGTATTCCAACATATGAGGTTGTCTCTAGTATGAAAACTTTTCTGTGGGCATTCCAACACATGAGGTTGTCTCTAGTATTGTCATTTTGGAATATGCTCCTTTCAATTAGTCCATAGCATAAGAGATAACTATGGTTTTGTTTGGTTCTTTATCTTTACACTTTTTAATTGAAGATTTGTCTCACATATGCATACATTTTGTCTCCGACATATAGGTACATACATATACATACAATAAAATTGAAATGTTTAGTAAATGAAACTTAGAAAGAAAAGTGAAATAGAAAGGTCATTAAATTTTTAAATTATAACAGTTATAGAAGTAATAAGTCATAATACTTAGAGGGTTTTCTTCAATCGTTTATGAGATCTTGATCATCAAGAAATGATTCTTACCATATGATATTGATTTTTACAATTTCTTTTTAAGCTGATTAGCAAATCTCATAACAGAAATAACTAATATCAATTAATGAACTTTTTCAATATTGGAACACCAAAAAATATTCCTATCACATAGCGAACAAGTTATAGAAGGACCATATGTCTAAGGCCATCCATGTCCTAATGCTAAGGAAAAATGTGATTATCCTAGTTGTGGCCACATCTATGCCCTAAAGCAAGGGATGTTGAGATGCACATAATGATACAAAGTGCATTAACCTAATGTTGAATAAGAATTTACAAATGGACAACTTATAGGATAACTTTTTTCACTTGCAATTCAATCTAAAAAAGACTTTGAAGAAAATGATAGATTTAGTATATAAGAAAATTTATAAAAATATATAAAGACATAAAAACAAATCTAGTTTCTATTTTTCTAAATGCCAAACAAAATATCCACTCTAAAATTATGTCAAATTTAAGTGAACTTGGCTACCATTCATAACTAATTACCTAGAGGAATCATGAGCCAAGAAAAGAGCTAAAAATTAGTAGGCCTTAAAAAATATGCATTCATTCTAGTTAAGACAACTTGTGACCATTGGTAGAAGTAGGAAAGATGCTTGAGTGCTTTTTATATGACCACAAGAAATAACAATGATTGAAAGCATCCAAATATCTAATCAAATGAAATCTAATGTGGAGAACCAAATAGAGATTGGGTGTGTGCAGGATCATGGTATGCCAAACTATGGCCTTAAGTGACAATGAAATTTCAGCAAAACAAGGTTAGGCAACTTGATGTGAAAAATTGAACAAGTTATCAACCTTATTTCAAAAAGATGTAAGAAGAGAATCTGTAATAAATTGAATTTAGTTTCTAAGCTACTAGATTTCTTTTAAAAAAAAATTAATCTATTTGGTGAAAAATTAAAATTTCAATATAGTTGTACGTAAATTTCAAGAAAAAGATATGAAGTAGGTGGTCATATATATATATATATATATATATATATATATATATATATATATATATATATATATATATATATATATATATATATATATATATATATATATATATATATATATATATATATAACCTTATTTCAAAAAGATGTAAGAAGAGAATCTATAATAAATTGAATTTAGTTTCTAAGCTACTAGATTTCTTTTTAAAAAAAATTAATCTATTTGGTGAAAAATTAAAATTTCAATATAGTTGTATGTAAATTTCAAGAAAAAGATATGAAGTAGGTGGTCATATATATATATATATATATATATATATATATATATATATATATATATATATATATATATATATATATATATATATATATCATAGTATGTGATGCATGTTTCAGATTTGAAAAATTTATGTTATACCATTTCAAAGTTATAGACGTTTTGAAATTAGCCTATTAATCAGGACTTTAGATGTAATCTAATTAGAAAATAAATAATATTTATTTGTTAAACTCAAAATTTGACAAAATTTATATCAGTGGAAATTTGAGAATCTGCTTAAGAAATCCTCTTCGTTTCATCAATTTTAGATAAAAAGGAGTAAACTACAAGGTTGAAGTCTGAAAATGTAGGGAGATTCCTAAAACACATTTTTTGGTTTGACTTTCCAAGTTTGGTATTCCCAAGCCAAAACCCAAAGAAATCCTGAGGCAGATTTGTGGGTTGGTGATTTTTGTTAGAGATATTCAATATTAGATACGTATATGATATTAGATACGTATGCAATATTGGATATTAAAAATATGAAATTACAAAGGCACCAACGCAAATATTTTTATAGTTGGTGCCAACATTTTTACCTAAAGTATCTGATATTGAATGCATTGTCTATGCATTACACTTGCATATCTAATGTTATATATATATTTGAGATGAAATGTATTAGATATTTAATGCACTATGTATGGAATACTGAGAGAGAGACATAGAGAGAGGGAGAGCCAAGAGGAGAGAGAGGGGGGAGAAGAGAGGGAGATGTACATAAAGGACATTGTCAGTAGGGTACGACATTGAGCATTCTAGTGTGTCAAGAGGAAATGTGGGACCATGCCTAGGGTAGATCCACCTAACCGGATGTGATCGAGGTGTCTATTTGTGCCCACAAAGAATAGAACATGATATGAGCTACTTCACAACTTTACACTAAGTGCATCTGACAATTTTTGCATAAACACAAAAATTGTTGCCCTACAAAAATAACTCTCGAGTCTTCAAAACTTAGACATATTATTGTAGAGGTGCCTAACATCACCCTATAGGTTCAAACAGATTGTGTGTAGGTGCTACAATTTGCAAGAAATAGTCTGTCAAAGTTCGATAATTTTTTGCACTTATGGAACTCAATGGACATCGTTGGTAGGTATGTCATTGAGCGTTCTAGCATTCCAAGAGGCAAAGTGGGATAATTCTTAGGGTAAACCCACCCAATCAGACGTGATTCAAGTGTTTGTTCTTGCCCATGATGAACAGAGCATGATATGGGCTACTTGAAAACTTTGCACTAAGTGTGTCTGACAATTTTTTCATGAATAGGAAAATTGTTGCTCTGCAAAAATGACTTTGAGTCTTCAAAAAATGAGATAGGTTATTGTAGAAAGGCCTAACAAAACCCTATAGGTTCAAACTGATCATGTGCAGGTGCCAAAAATTACAAAAACTGGTTCGTCAAAGTTTGATAATTTTGTGCACTTAGGGTACACAAGAGACATCGTCGACAAGGTATGTCGTTGAGCGTTTTGGCATATTGAGAGGCAAAGTGGGACCATGCCTAGGGTAAAACCACCCAACCAAACATGATTGAGGTGTTTTTTTGTGCCCATTGCGAAAAAAAGACGATATGGGCTACTTGGCAACTTTGCACTAAGTGCATCTGACATTTTTTGCATGAATAAAAAAATTGTTGCTTTGTAAAAATGACTCCAAGTATTCAAAAACTAAGATAGGTTATTTTAGAGGGTCCTAACATGACCCTAATGGTTAAAATAGATTGTGTGAAAATGCCACAGATTGCAAGAAACATTCCATCAAAGTTTGACCATTTTTTGCACTTAGGGTACACAAGGGGCACTACCAATAGGGTATGGTGCAGAGAGTTTTGACATGTTGATGGGAAAAGTGGGACCATGCCTAGGGTAAAACCACCCAACTGGACGTGATCGAGGTGCGGGTTCATTTCCGCAATGAACAAAATGCGATATGTGCTACTTGACAACTTTGTACTAGAAGTGCATCTGATAGTTTTTGCATGAACAAAACATTGTTGCCTTGCAAAAATGACTCTGAGTCTTCAAAAACCAAGTTAAGTTATTATAGAGGAGCCTAATATGACCCTATAGGGTCAAATGGCTTGTGCACAGGTGCCACAAATTGCAAAAACTAGTTCGTAAAAGTTCAACAATTTTGTGCACTTAGGGAAATTAAGGGACATTTTCGGTAGTGTATGGCATCGAGAGTTTTGACGTGTGGGGAGGAAAAACAAGATCATGCCTAGGGTAAACCCGCCCAACCAGACATTTTTGTACTGACAATTCGACCCCATGATGAACACAACTCTTTTTGGGCAACACAGTGAAGGATTATGTAAAAAATGTATGTTACGCATGATAAATAGAAAACATATTATAGATCATTCATTGTTTGTTAATTTTATTTGATTTTAACATATAGTGATATATGTGTATCATTGAAAATTAACAAACATCAAATATTATGGAAACACATGAAATAAAATATTGAAACAAATATTTTCCAAACACATCAAATGTTATTGAAACATAATAACAATGACACTCACATTAGAAAAATCATGTAATGATTCCATAAACAATTACTATGTTTAGTGCACATAAGGAACAAATTATATCAAAAATCATATTCTATATATATGAAATTGTTTAATAAGTATGTATGTCCATATATAATATGGCATAATGTCATCTAGAACAAATTTTTACAAAATGTGGCATATGCCATCTCAAAATGTGTAAAAAAATACATATGATGACTGAATGTATCTATGACATCCTAGGCTATTGATGGATCATCAAAATGCAGCCTCTTTGAGGCACTCTTCAACTCCAAAGGATTCTACACAAAAAAAAAAGTTTAAACCACAATTTTTATTATTTAAATTTAATTATAATTAAAATTTCAAACTGAATTCTTCTATGTACCTTGTTTCTATGTCTCCTAGAGTAGTTAGGAGTCTTGGAATATGTCCTTGTAGTAAATGGATGTTGCCAAGACTAGGAACACAAGTGTATATATGTTTACAGGCAATAAATCATCCTATAAAGTTGTTTTTGGTAGGAACACAAATTTACTAAGGTGCTAAATTAAAATAAAAATGTTCCTGTGTGGGTGTGTCTTCCTCTGGCAGTGTCGGTGTAGTAAAAAAGGATGTAAATCCCTTTCTCTATACCTCCCTCGCACTTGGCATTACCTACAAGAATAAAATAATATCAAAATTCTAGTTAATATAGATTTAAAATAATGACAATCTAAATGACAAACAAGTACAAAGTTCAAGAATGTAAACAACTAAGTACACAAATACATACCACATGGCTATCAAGGCCAAATAAAATGGCTAAAAGGTTGGGCTCTTCAACCTATGTCATGCCCTCCTTGGACATCAAGCACTATTAAATAGAGATTGAGAATAAACATTAGCACACTCGAATGATAAGTACATGCATAATCATTCTCAAACTCTTCATTACATTTCCCTTCTTAGTGTGTATCGCTACCCACTTGCATTGCACCCCCTGGTAGTAGGTGACACGTGCACGAGTAAAATAAGATGAAAATATTAATTAGTATGTGATTTAAATAACTATAATGATTTAAATGGAAAGCATGTCTATTAATATAAACAAGTAAACAACTAAGTGTAAAAATATATACTGTGTACTAGAAAAAGTACCTTCATAGGGTTAGTATCATCAATAACTCAAAATAACAACTAAATTATCACAAATAGCAATCTAATTAAGCAAATAATTGACAATTAAGAACTCTATGGATCTCTATTTAGGGATGCTAATGCAAAGCTCTCAATAAGTTTCCATTAGTGATAGTCCTAAAATGAGAATGAATGATAAACCAAGCTAAAATTTCAATTCCAAATGAAAGTACAACTAATTAGCTCTAAATTTGGCTTTCTAGCTCTAATTTGCAAGAGGTTTGATGCTATTCTCAGATTTGTGGATGATTAATGAGTGAATTATGCCTTGCTTTTATAGATTTTGGTAAGGATAGGGGGTGTAGTTGAGTTGATCATGATTAAGTTTGAGTTGAGTCCATGGTTCTACCTTTGGAGACCATTTAAATATTTTGTCCTCAAAGCTTGGGACAAGAAGACAAAATGAGTGGACAAGATGCATTCTCCAAGTGAGTGATTGAGATTCGATTTAGTCTTGATCCATGTGAGCTTGGTCCTCGATTCCTATTGGTTGATTTATTTTCCTCCCATTTGGTGGTTGACAGAAAATAGGAATTAATTAATCGAATTTATTTAATTTGTTTAGCTATGTGCACCCCTTGAATGGGTTGATTTGATTTAATTTGAACTATACAATTAATTAGATTAATTATACAATTTATTGATTAATCATGTTTTATTAGGTTTAAATTGATTTAATGGCTTTTGATTTTCAATTAAAATTTGGATTAAGGTTTAATTGTAATTTATCTTTGATTTGATTTGTTTTGATTTAATTGCATTTAATTGTATTGATTTTTGTCTTAATTTCTCACTTAAATGATCTTGTCCAATTTTTGGTGATTACAAATGCTCATCTTTGAGTGGACATGTGAAGTGTGTCAATTCAAAGAATGTCCTGATTAGTTGATGTAAAGTCCTGATTTCACTGATGGTTGATTTCGATGTTCGGTATAAGATGCAGATTCTGATGAAGTTTGATTAAAATTTTGATTGGAGTTTTTGATGTTTGTTTTGATGATGGTTCATTGATTTGATGCCTACTTTGCTATTTTGATGCCCCAATTGATTGTTAGTGAAAATTTTTATGTTAAAAGATTATGCTCTGATTTGATGGTCATGCCCCTGATTTAATGATACTATTGTTGTTTCTGATTATCCGAGTGTATGGTCCCTTGGAAATGAAATGAAATTCGATCATTGTTTGAAAATGTTGATGATTTAGGTCATTTTACGTTAATTAGGTCAATTTAAAAAATAAATTTTGATTTCATTTCTAATAATGATTTTGCGTTTGTTTGATGACAAATGCCCCTGATTTGGCCGATTTGGTGAAAATTTTGGGTCACTGGTCATTTTCTGGTCAAAGATGCCTTTTTTAGGTCAAAATGGCCTATATAAAGGGGTAAAAAGTCAATTTTACTATTCATTTTCACTTTGTCCTTTTTGACTTTTTCTCTTTGACGTCTCTGAGCTAATCACGATGGTTATCCAGATACGAGAGCATAGATTTGAGCGTGGGCGCCGATACCTACGGCCACCGACCTCTGGACCTTCGGTAAGTACCTGATCAACTTCCTTTGTCAATTTACTGCATTTAATTTCAAAAAAATTGAATTTTTCGTGCTAAACCCCTCATTTTTTTCATTTTTTAATTTAAACAGTGCTTTTAATAATTTCTCTAGCGGTTTTACAATTCTTTTTGTGCTTCCGCACTTTCAAATAGCACTTCCACAAGTTTAAATAGTGTGTTCACACGTCTAGTTTAGGGCCTCTTTTGCTTTCAAATTTTTCTTTAGCACTTTTAAAGTCTTTTGTGCTTTTGATGTTTCTATTAGCACGTTCAACATTTCTTTTAGCACTTTTGAAACTTATAGTGCTTTCACCTTAGAACAATGCTTTCACCAAATTTACTAGCACTTTTAATAATTTGAGTTGCGCTTTTTTCTTTGAGCACTTTTAATCATTAAAATTTAGCACTTTTACCCTGTTAGGAAAAATGCAAATGACTTAGTCAGTTTTCCGAACCGTTCAGTGTCATCAATCAGTTGATTGGCTTAGGTAATAAACCTGATTTGGTAGCAAGTCATAGGATGTCAGTTTGAATCAATTTAGTTTGAATTTTTTATCATCAATCTAGATTTAGATGATGGGGGATGATAAATTTTTTGTCTTCTCTGAATAGAATCAGGAAAATTGATTGTGGCTTGATATTTTGTAAATGTTTGATTGACTTAGGATGATTCAAAAGATAATTGATTTCAAAACTGATGTGATTTAACTTGCTTTTTGCAGGCCATGCTTAAGTCACTGGTCGTTCGAGGTCTATATCCTCTTCCCTTTAGCATGATCGATGATCTGAGTGCTCCAGATCGTTAGTAGATGTGGTTTGTCTTTCTTGCTTGTCCTGCCTTGATTTCAAGTGAATCGAGGATTGATCGTAGCTATGGAAAAGAGGTGGCACTCTGACCATAATACTTTTCACTTGCCCATGGGAGAGATGACCATCACTCCCGAGGATGTGTACCACATCCTGCACATTCCTACTCGTGGAGAGCTTGTATACTATGATCACGTTTATGATAGTACAACTTGTCGATGGGTATTCCAGGACCTGACAATTGGTGATGACCACATTCAGTGGGCTTAGTTCCCTTCATTCTCGGTTCTTCTAGCTGTTTTGGGTGCTTTGATTGGAGGCTTCCTCGCTCTTGATCATTGAGGGAATGGATTTGTAGTCGGTTGGGGACATATCTTAGAGGATGTGATGGCTCAGCCCCAGTGGTTTGATTGGGGTTCCTTGTTTTAGTGCAACTATACCATGAGCTGCATTCAATTGTTTATTTGCATTCTACAACTCTATCTACAGGAGTCATTCTGCTGCAGTTATGGACATGGGAGCATCTCCCAGTTACTAGGCCGATTGCAATTCATCACCATGATCCTAGGTGGCCATTTGCCTGGATGTATGAGGGCATGGTAGTGCAGGCCCATTTGGGCAAGTTAGATTATTGGCACCACATGATAGATGACATGGATCAGGTCATCTAGCGACCATACATTGGATGTGAGGTGTGGCCCAAGGACACTTCAGAGATTCCTTTTATGTGCTACCCATGATGGATGATAGGGCGGTCTCTGCACATTATTGAGAGATTTTGTTTCTGAAAAGTGCTATGAAAGTATGGGCATACACAAGACATGTCACAGGGTGTAGCTATGTATGCCTGTGTTCAGGCTGAGCAATCACTATGGGGGCCACAAGTCGATTATAGGACGGCATGCCTGGAGATAGAGCAGCTTGGTCATCTATCATGGGAGATGAGGGATCATGTGATAGATGTAGGCATGACTGATGAGTATGCAGATTGGTTCACTCGGAACCCTTTTTCGAGGTTCACTGATCCAATAGAGCGGATACCTAGGATCAAGGAGGAGTCAGATGATGATGGTGGGGATGGAGATGATGGTAGGGGTGGTAGGAGACGGGCTCATCGGGGATGACCGGGTCTTCACGAAGCTAGAGGAGGTAGAGTTTTGATACCGGTTATTGTTGCTACTCCCATTCCTCCTAGGGGTGGTGGTGGTGTTTAGATGAGGGGTGGTCTTGTTGGGGTTCGAGGTGTGGATAGGGTTTTGCATTGGGTTACTATGGATCCTGTAGCTAGACAGGAGCATCGTAGGGCTAGACGTTAGAGACAGGTGGATGCACATGTAGCTACTGATATTGATGGTCAGGCCACACATATTTTGTTAGATTAGGCACAAGGAAAACTAGCATAGGCTCCTCTTCCAAAGGCTCCTCCATAGGTTATCCCATAGGTTATCCCATAGGCTCCTTCAGTACAAGCTCCTGCTTCTTCTATGATACCATCTTCTTTAGTTCTTCCATCTTCTTCATCTTTCGTTCCATCTTTATCTATTCCATCTTCTTCTATGCCATCTTCTTCCATGCCTCCACCAAAGACTCCTCCTGCACAGGCTCCCAGTTCAAAGGCTCTAGCAGCTGCATCAGATGTTTGAGCCTTGCAGTCAAATGTGTCTGAGATTATACAACAGGTTAGCCAGCTTAGCAATATGATGCAGGCTTTTATGGCCGCTATGAGTCAGCATGGGCTATAGGCTAGTTCGAGCAAACCTCCTAATACTGGTCCTAGTCATGATGGTTCTGATGGTGTTGGTGGCTCAGCCAGTTGATTCATTGTTGTTGAGATGATATATTCTTTTATTCATTGATATACATGATGATCTCATTTTTTATTTCGAGACATTGGACTCTATTCTATTCTTTTGATCAGTGGATGTTCCCTTATGTGTTGATACTTGTTGATACTTTGATGGACTTTGATTTCTTGATGTTTCATGATGATATCGTAGACTTTGATACTTTGTTGATTTATGATGATGATACCATGGACTTTGATTTCTCAGTTGATAGATTTACTTTATGTGATGTCATCATGTGTTGGACCTTATTTTTGAGGTGATTTACTATGATATGCAGATCTATATGGGTCTATCTCCTATATGCTTAGTTTTATGCTTTTCAGAATGCAGTTTTATGATATGGATGCACATGTTCTATTTATGCTTAAATGGTTGTCTTATGTATGACATAGAATGGGTGTGATATGAATTGAATGATGTAATTTATGATATTTGATGCTTTATGGATGCAAATGGCATATAAATGTGTTAGATGATGATGTAATGATTTAATGAATAATGTGATGTAATGACATATATGTATATATTTATTTGGATAATATGGATATATGTAATGGATATGAATATAAGGGATTTATGGTATGCAAATGCGATGTAAAATGTGATGGACCTATATGATGTAATGAATAATGATTATAGATATTTAATGATCAATGATTTTAAATGTTATATGTATATATAGATGAATGATGCAAATGTAATGATATATAATGTAGGATAAAAATAAATGAATAATGCAATGTGCAATGATTTTGAATGAACTAAATGATATGCACCTAATGATGAATTTATGTCTTTTTGAATTAAATGACTTAATGAATGCAATGAACATTAACTAATGAATGCAATGGTAAATGCACTTAATGGATTTATATGAATGATTTAAAGAA
Source organism: Chamaecyparis obtusa (assembly GCA_027943335.1). NCBI lineage: Eukaryota > Viridiplantae > Streptophyta > Pinopsida > Cupressales > Cupressaceae > Chamaecyparis > Chamaecyparis obtusa. The sequence continues at coordinate 458,124 of BSBK01006324.1, read as the reverse complement.
TGCATACTAAATGAGATGAATCTTTAAAATGAATGCAACCTAATGCAATGTTATTTTATGAAAGTTTAATGCTTAAAATGAATGCAACCTAATGCAATGTCACTTAATGAATTGGATTTAAATGATGAATGCAACCTAATGCAATTAACTTAATGTAAGTTTGATGTAAGCTAAACGTAATGAACTTAGATTAAAATGAATGCAAACTAATGCAAAGAATCTAATTGGTACTTTATGGTGGAAATTCCTAAATGAATGTAAGATAACATGGATCTAACAAATGCTCATGAACTAATGTAATGCACCCTTGTTTTTTATTTTGGATTTCCAACACACTTGATCACATACAGTTTTTGATGTTCCTTTGATTTTTTATTTGACTACACCCCCTTTTTATTTTCCTCTTGAAATTTAGTTTTTAGGCTAAGAAAGGCAAATATGTTAAATACATTTAATCTAAGATGTATGCAACTAACTGTCACTATTCAAAAATTTGGAGCTTATATTCATCATTGAGCAATTTTTGGAATCCTGATTTAGTACAACCATCACTAGCTCAACCATGATGATATGAATACCTCTTTCACCTCATACATTGTTTTCCCATCCTGTGGTACAACTTTCACTGATTGAAGTCAATCATGAGAGTATGAATACCAATTTTTTTGGATTCTATGTTACAAGTGGATGTTGGTATTATGATATTGAACATCAAAATATCCAAGGTATCCTTTTGCGTAAACAAACAAAAATCTTAGTTTTGTCGTATGTATAAGTCCATGATGATTCTTTGATGATCACATCCTTAGAAAAATAATACATGCTTTAAAAATTTGATTTTAAGACAGTCATTCAGAAACCAATAAAATATCATGCTTTCATCATAGCTTGTCTAGTTTAAAAAATTTCATCGATTCATTAGAAAGACATGATTTCATCAATCAAGTCAACACTTTAGAAAAAAAAATTTGCAATGTTTTTTCAAATCCATATATCAAGTGTAGTTCCATCCATTTCATACTTTTAATCCTGATAAAGATAGGGTCGTGTAAGATCTTGGATCAAATTTTGCATTTGGTTCAAATTGGATTAGAATTAGGATTTGATTGGGTGTTTTTCTTGTGTTTTGATGAATTGATTCGATGACTGATTGAAGTTTTCTTTTGATGAATCCCTCCTCCTTTAGAGTAAATTTCCCCTGGTTTGATATGATTATGCTTGTGTGGCTTAGGAAAATTTGCAGATTAGGTGACAAAAATATCTAGGTACTTGCAAATGTAATTGTGGGGTTTTATTATGCAATATATACAAATGCTAGCAAATGCAATATTTACAAGGATGATGGTTAGGTATGCGACTGACTTGGACTTTAAATGGCACTTGTTTACCAGGTTTTCATCGATTGAATGGATCTTGCTTTCTTTTTTTCTTTTTAAAGCTTTTTTCCTTTTTTTTCTACCAAGGTGCCTATTTGCTAGGTTTTCACCAAGGCACTTTTTCTCTTTTTAGATTTTTTTTGTATTTTCTATTTTTTCAATTTTTTTTTCTCATATCGTAAAGGTGCCTATTTGCTAGGTTTTCACCAAGACAACATCTTTTTGAGGATCATATATGAATGTTTTTGGCTTTCTTCATGCTCAATTTTCCACTATTTTTGATCTTTTCTGCATTTCTGATTTGTTTTCTCTTTTTTGCTTTTCAATATTTTTGGTATTTTCAAGATCTCTTTTGACTATATACAATAAATGGGATACTTTCCATCTAATTTTCTGATACTATTTTTCTCTTTATACTCTTTCATTTGTTTCATATGTAGAACCTTTTTAGATGAATGCTATTGATAGGTTCTTGTAATTCTTCTCCATCACAATCAGCTAATTTATAGGTGCCTGTCCCAAAAGATAAAGTGATCACAAAAGGTCCTAACCAGTTTGCTTCCCATTTTCCTTTCTTTTTTCTTTCTACTTGATTCTTGGGATTTTCTTGCAAAACTAAGTCACCTATTTGGAATGTTCTTGACTTAATATGCTTGTTATAGGTCCTTGACATTCAATTTTGATATACTTTCAAGTGATCAAAGGCTTGTTGTTGTTTTTCATCTAGCAGTTCTAGTTCATGCAATTTAGCAACTCTATAATCTTCCTCACTTATCAAACCATGTAAAGATACTCTTCAGGATGGAAGTTCTACCTCCAAAGGTAAAATTGCTTATGTTCCAAAGGCTAAGGAAAATGGTGTAGCTCCTGTTGGAATTTTGATACTTGTCTTATAAGCCCATAAGGTCGGGTTTATTTTTACATGCCAATCTCTACCTGAATTATACATGGTTCTCTTTAATATCTTTAAGATGTTCTTATTTGTTGCTTCTGCTTGTCCATTACCTTGGGGATAACATATTGAAGATGAGTGATGTATCATGTGGAATTTTGTGCATAACTCCTTTAAATCCTTGTTTTTTAAGTGCTTGGCATTGTTGGTTATGATGGCATGAGGGACACCATATATGGTTTAGAATAAACAAGGATATCTGCTTTCCTGTGGCAGTTGACAAGGGTACAACTTCCACCCATTTGGTAAAGTACTGTATTGCCATGATAATGAATTTATGACCATTTGAAGATGGTGGATAAATCATCCCTATTAAGTCTAAACCCCATTGATAAAATGACCAAGGTGTTATCATAGGATGAAGCTCTTGTGCAGGTACATGGATCAAGTTCCCATGATATTGACACTTTTGACAAGTTTTAGCAAAGTGACAAGTGTCCTTTTCCATGGTAGGCCAAAAATATCCTATCCTAAGAAGTTTCTTAGCTAGGGTTAAACCATTCAAATGTGACCCACAAATCCCCTCGTGAATTTCTCATAAGGCTACGTTTGATTCCTCTTTCTCTAGACATATTAGAAGCATTCCATCTAGACTCTTATGATATAATGTGTCAGATATTAAGGTATAACGAGAGGCTTGTCAAATAAAGCTTTTCTTTTCATTCTTGGTTTGGTCCATAGGTAGGATTTGGTCTTTTAAGTAGGTATAAATGTCTCCATACCAAGGTGATTCATGACCGGTTAGCAAACAAATGGTATGAGGATGGGTAGGGTCAAATGTGGGTTTCTCAACTTCTTCTACTAGGAATTCAAATCTGGCACTTTGATCTAGTATTTGGAGAAGTGATGCCAAGGTAGCCATTGCATCTGCTTCTTTATTCTTCTCTCTTGGTACTTGCTCATATGTGATGAGAGTGAAGCATTTCTTGAGATTCTCAACCATATTTTTGTAAGGTATCAACTTGTCATCTTTCATCCGATATTCATCATTGATTTGATTGATAACTAATTGTGAATCTCCATAGACTTGTAGCTTTGTCACTTTCCATTCTAATGCTAGTTTTATCCCAATGACCAATGCTTCATGTACTCAGCTATATTATTTGTTCATGGGAATAGAAATTTGTATAATTTCAAAATTGTAGATCCTTGAGGAGTAATCAAAAGTATGCCTGCTCCTGATCCATGTTGTGTATAGGAACCATCAAAATATAATTGCCATAATTTTTCTTCCACATTTACAATTTCAGAATCTAGAAATTCCACTTGTATTGGGTGGTCATCTTGTAATGGGGATTCTGCTAATTGATCAGCTATGACTTGGTCCTTGATGTTAGCTTATGGTGACTAATCAGGAAAGTACTATACACTTTTCCTCCCGACCTCACCGGGGTTTGGGGCCGGGCCGGGCCCTGAGTGAGGGTTTGGGGGCGGCAGCCCCCAATAGCAGGGGTTCGGGGGCGCAGCCCTCGAGGAAAATTTTTTGAGGCCGACTACTTTTTCGGCCATTTGGGCCGACTACTTATAACTCATTCTAACCCTAAAGCGGGAAAATATTGTATAATATGGCTTAGGGTTAGGGATTTTTATGATGTATGATTTTAGTACTTGTGACAGAATTGGGCTGTAAGGGATTACGGATTGTAATCAGGTTGTAATCACTGGATAATAATAATATTGGACTCGCTGTTGGTGGACGTAGCCCAGGGATTGGGTGAACCACGTTAAATCTGTGTGTCTTGTGTTCTATTTTGTATGGTTTATTATTTTCTGATATTAGTTATATTTGCACATAATTGTTATTTCTGCCTTGTTAATCCTAACAAGTGGTATCAGAGCCAGGTTATTTCATTCATTCTTTCATCTATTCTCTGAAGCAGGTCTCACAAGTTAGTGGGAGAGTCTCTCGGTTAAGTGAGAGAAATGGCAGATGAGGGTAGACTGAAGGTTGATAAGTTTAATGGGCAGAACTTCTAGTTATGGAAGATGCAAATGGAGGATTATCTCTATCAGAAGGATCTATGGCGGCCATTAGAGGGAGTAGCCAAGAAAGAGCAATCAATGTCTCAGGAGGATTGGGATATTTTGGATAGGAAGGCACTGGGGAGTATTCATCTATGCCTGGCACAATCAGTGGCATTCAATATTAATGAAGCAAAGACAGCTAAAGATCTGATGGAAACCCTAGCGAAGTTGTATGAAAAGCCTTCAGCTTCAAACAAGGTATTTCTTATGAAGCGTTTATTTAATATGAAAATGGTAGAAGGTGGATCAGTTACTGATCATTTGAATGAGTTTAATACAGTTACAAGTCAATTAACCTCAGTTAAAATTACTTTTGATGAAGAGGTTAGGGCTCTCTTGATTTTGTGTTCTTTCCCAGAAAGCTGGAATGGCTTGGTAATGGCTGTTAGTAATTCTGTTTCTGGTTCTAATACCCTAAAGTATGATGATGTTATTGGTGTTATATTGAGTGAGGAAATTCATAGGAAAAGCTCAGGGGCATCCACATTGGGTAGTGTATTGAACACAGAAAGCAGAGGCAGAACAAGAGATAGAGGAAACAACTCTGGAAATCGTGGGAAATCAAGAGGAAAATCAAAGGGAAAGAGGTCCGAATCTAAAGGGCCAAATGATTGCTGGTACTGTGGAAAACTAGGTCATAAGAAGAAAGATTGTTGGTCTCGGAAGAAAGATCAAGGAGACAAAAATGATGGAAACAAGGAGGCAAATGTGGTAAGTAACAAATCTGAGGAGGATGCTTTGCTCTTGTCCTTAGAAAGTATTGATGATTCATGGGTTTTAGATTCTGGGGCTTCATTTCATGCTACACCCCATAGAAGTTATTTTGTTGATTATGTCCAAGGGGATTTTGGGCTAGTTTATTTGGGAGATAATGAACCCTATCAGATTGTTGGAAAGGGAAAAATTAAGATTAAGTTGCAGAATGGGAATCATTGGCTACTACAAGAGGTAAGACATGTTCCAAGGCTGAGTAGGAATTTAATTTCAACAGGGAAACTGGGTGATGAGGGTTGCACAGTTACTTTTAATGATAAAAATTAGAAGGTTTCAAAAGGTTCCTTAGTAGTAGCAAAAGGTGTGAAAGTAGGCACCTTATATCTTTGTACAGGTCATATTGTTCCTTCTACTTTAATTGTTTCAGAAGATAATGAATGTTTAGGAACAGTGGCTGCAGTTGAGCAGGAAGAACATCAAACTATTGCTGTAGATTCTGACACAGCACTGTGGCACAACAGACTCGGGCACATGAGTGAAAAAGGTATGAAATTACTTCATTCAAAGAAAGTTTTACCTGGTCTGAAATGTGTCAATATGGATTTCTGTGAAAGTTGTGTTTATGGAAAACAAAAGAGAGTTAGTTTTGTGAAGAGTGGGAAGGAAAAGAAAAATGAGAGATTAGAGCTTGTGCATATAGATGTATGGGGACCAGCTCAGGTATCTTCCCTTGGTGGCTCTCTGTATTATGTTACATTTATAGATGATGCAACAAGAAAAGTATGGATTTATTTCCTTAGACAGAAATCTAATGTATTTCAAACTTTTAAGAAATGGAAATGCTTGGTTGAGAATGAGACTGATAAAAAGTTAAAATGTCTCAGATCTAATAATGGTGGTGAGTATTGCAGCACATAATTTGAAGAATATTGTTCCTCTAATGGTATTCATAGGCAAAAAACTGTACCAAGGACTCCACAAGAAAATGGAGTGGCTGAATGCATGAACAGGACAATAATGGAGCGTGCAAGGAGTATGAGGTTGCATGCTAGGCTGCCCAAAAATATGTGGGCAGAGGCAGTGAACACTGCTATTTATTTAATCAATAGAGGCCCCTCTACTCCTTTGGACTGTGGTATTCCAGAGGAAGCATGGAGTGGTAAGAAGGTGAGTTATTCTTTTCTCAAAACCTTTGGTTGTGAAGCTTTTGCACTTATAGATTCTGAAAATAGAACCAAGCTGGAAGCTAAGTCAAAGAAATGTGTATTTGTTGGGTATGGCATTGATGAATTTGGTTATAGGCTTTGGGATTTTGAAAATCATAAAATTGTAAGAAGCAGGGATGTCATATTCAATGAGAAAGTATTGTACAAAGATCTGTTGCTGCAGCATGAGAAGAAAGAAAATGACTATGTAGTACTGGATGATACTCCACAAGTTCACGTTCCAGTAGTTCCTTATGCTCCGCAACAATAGCAACAACAAATACCACACACCCCAGTGAGTGTTAGACGGTCAACAAGGCTAAGTAGACCTCCAGAAAGATTTTCTCCATCTTTGTATTCTATTCTGTTAACAGATGCTGGTGAACCTGAATGTTATAATGAAGCTGTGCAGGTGGATACAAAGCTTCAGTGGGAGTCTGCAATGACAGATGAAATGGACTCTTTGCTGAAAAATCAGACATGGGATTTATGTAAGTTACCTGCAGGTAAAAGGGCTTTACAGAATAAACGGGTTTACAGGATCAAAGAAGAGGATGGAGGTACGAAAAGATTTAAAGCCAGATTAGTCGTAAAAGGATTTGCACAGAAACATGGTATTGATTTTGATGAGATATTTTCTCCAGTTGTTAAAATGACTTCTATTCGTACTATTTTAAGTATTGTGGCTACTGAAGATTTGCATTTAGAGCAGCTTGATGTTAAAACAACCTTTCTTCATGGTGATTTGGATGAAGAAATATATATGGTTCAGCCACAAGGATTTGAGGTCAAGGGTAAGGAGAATTTGGTGTGCAGATTGCAGAAAAGTTTATATGGCTTGAAGCAAGCACCTCGGCAATGGTATATTAAATTTGACACTTTTATGAATGGGCATGGATATAGTCGGTGTCATTCTGACCATTGTGTTTATTTTAAGAGGTTGGATGATGATAGCTACATTATTTTATGTTTATATGTTGATGATATGCTTGTAGCTAGGTCTAACATGGATCACATTAAGGGGTTGAAACAACAGTTAGCAAAAACTTTTGCTATGAAGGATTTGGGGGCAGCAAAACAAATCCTTGGTATGAAAATTTGTAGAGATAGGAAAAATAGGAAATTGTCTCTATCTCAGGCTAATTATATTGAGAAGGTGTTGCAACGTTTCTCTATGGAAAATGCCAAAGCTGTCAGCACACCTTTGCCTGGTCATTTGAAATTGACTAAGGATATGTGTCCCAAGACACCAGAAGAAGAGACTAAAATGTCTAAGGTACCTTATGCTTCAGCTGTAGGGAGCTTAATGTATGCTATGGTATGTACTAGGCCAGATATTGCACACGCAGTGGGAGTCGTTAGCCGTTATATGAGTAACCCTGGTATTGAGCATTGGAATGCAGTCAAATGGATTCTCAGATATTTGAGAGGCACATCCAGTAAGTGTTTACACTGTGGGGGTTCTACTACTACTGTACAAGGCTATGTTGACTCAGATTTGGCAGGAGATATAGATAGCAGGCGAAGTACTACAGGTTATATATTTACTGTTGGTGGGACAGCAGTGAGTTGAATTTCTCGACTACAAAAGGTGGTTGCTTTATCCACTACAGAGGCAGAGTATGTTGCTGCTACAGAGGCAGCCAAGGAGATGATATGGCTTCAATTCTTCATGGAAGAATTGGGACATCCACAAAAGGATAATTTTCTACATACAGATAGCCAAAGTGCCATTCATCTTGCAAAGAATTCTGCTTTGCACTCAAAGACAAATTCTGATTTGAGTGAAATTATGGTACTTTTCTGCTAATTGAGAGATAAATCTTCGAATGGATTGGATCCTACCTTGAAGAGATCTCATCTAGATTATGTTTCTAGGTGCCCCCATTTCCATGATGGCTTTGAATTTGGAGGGTTCTACCTCTATTCCTTTTGGTAAAATAATGTATTCTAGTAGCTTTCCTGATTGAACACCAAATGCGCACTTCTTTGGATTTAACCTTACTTTGAATTGCTCCAATCTAACAAATATTTTCTCTTAAATGGGTAGATGTTCTTCTCTTGAGTGAGATTTAGCAAGTATATCATCTACATAGTCCTCCATGAACTTATGCATCATGCCATGGAATATGGTCATCATGGCTCTTTGATAGATTTCTCCAGCGTTCATTAGACCAAAGGCATAACATTCCAACAAAATGTCCCCCATGCGCATGTGAATGTTGTCTTGTCTTGATCTTCAGGTGCTATCTTTATTTTATTATAACCACTAAACCCATCCATAAGTGAGAACATTGAATGTCCTACTGTCAGATCTACGATGGCATCTATGCTTGGTAACGAAACGTCATCTTTAGGACATGCAAGATTAAGATCACTAAATTTCGTGCAAATTCTGATAGATTTATTTTCTTTTTAAACTGGCACAATGTTTGAAATCCATTGGGAATAATCAATGGCTCTTATAAACCCAACTTTCAACAATTTTTCTAACTCCACTTTTACAAGCAAAGCTATGTGTGGATGCATCTTCCTTAGTTTCTGTTTTACTGGTCTTACTCCTTTTATGTTCAAATGATGCATGACTAAATTTGGATCTAATCCAAGCATATCAGCATATGACCATGCAAAATTGATTTTTTTTTCCTTGAAAAATTTGATGAAGTCCTTTCTTTCTTCACTAGATAGAGATGCTGCTAAGTGTATGATCTTTGGTTCTGTTTTTGACCCAATATTTACTTTCTCTGTTGGTTCAATCAAGATAGGTGATCTTTCTTCATAGTGCTTAGGTAAAGTATCCAAACTCCCTTCATTAGGTGCCTCTATTGGGTTTTCACCTTTGGAATCATTCTTTATTTCATTCTCTTTTTGATCTAATGTTGCCACAACGTGGTTTTCAACATTAGATTCTTTCCATTTTTAAATTTTTTTTTCATTTTTTATTGAATTGAGAGTTTGGATACTTTCCTTTGTCACTCCTTCCTGATATTCCATGGTAGAAGAAGGTTCAACCACATTTAGGTATTTGGACACCAAGTTATCATTCAAAAATGTAGGGAGAATGGTAGGATCAATGGAATCCCATTCAATTAATTCTGGATAGATAAGGGTCAAAGGATCAATTTTTTGGTTTAGTTCAATGGGATTTAGGGACAAGACTTCGTTTGAAGGTTCAAAAATTGTATCATTTAAATCTATAATATGTGCTTCTTCAGGATGTTCTAGAGAACTAGGGTCAAAATCCTCGTCACTAGAATCCTCTAAGATTTCTATTGGGTAAAAATCTCATGGATTAAACCTAATGTTAGATTCTTCCATAGTAGGTCTCCATGATGGTATGTAGGGTTCTCCTACCCATTGATTTATTTCAATTTCTTGAATTGGTACATTATCTAAGACCACTTGACTAGAACTTGAGGCTTGATTCTGATTTGATTCTGAGGCTTGTTCCTTTCCTTTGCTAGGAGTGTAGGTGTGGATGACATCAACTTCCTTATCTTGACATGACTCACTTGAAAATGAGTCCCATTCCCAATTGTTGGAATCCTCGTCACTTTGAGGACCTAATTGTAAAATTCGGTCATAGACCTTAGGATAGTTCTTTTGCATGTGCCCTTGTTCTAGGTACCCTAATCTAGTCTTTTCTTTGCTATCTCTCCATGTCATTTCAATGGGTTCAATGAGTCATTCATTTCTTGTTCCTAAAGGTCCCATTCCTTTGTATCCCATTTTTTTCATTATTTGAAATCCTTTCCCATATTGATGTGTGGGAATGCTTAGATTTTGGATGCATTTTTCATGTGCACTTGACTCTTCATCTTTATATAGCCAATTTAAGATTTCATTGTCTTCTTCCTCCATAAATGAAGATGTATTTTCCCTCAAAAAATGATCATTGTGTTTATGAGGTAGATTGGATGGTCTTCCATATGATTTTTGAGATAAGGGTAGGTCCATCATAGATAAGGAGTATTCCCCTATTCCTTTTTGTTTAATTTGACATTTCTTTTCAAAGTTTTTCATCATATGATCCATTTTCTGGTAATCAGCATCTTTAGTGTAAACTTGGATGTATCTAGCTTCATCTTCTTTTTGCTTCTCAGGAGCACTCTCCTCACTAACCTTCTCTTTTCCTTTTGTTGATGTAGTTAGGTTAGTAGGACTTTGGATGATTTCAACAACAATTTCTTTTTCTTCTTTTTATTTTCTCTACAAAGATGGAATATCCTTTGAATTTTTACCTTGCTCTATTCTTTGAGGAATAGACCCTTCTACATTATGCGGGACTAATGAATCATTGATAGGCTTTATGCCATTACAATATTGAAAGGGGTTTGAGTCCTTGCTTACCATGATTTCTTGTCCTAGATAGGGGAATTTGAGGCATTGGTGGTAAGTCGAAGGCATGGCCTACATTTCATGGATCCATGGTCTCCCTAGTAAGATATTGTAAGTCATCTTTAGGTCTAGGACTTGGAAAATGGTTTCTTTCTACATTGGATCAACTCTGATAGGAAGTATTATGACACCCTTAGAAGATCTCTCTTCATCATCGTAGGCTTTTATGGTTATCTTTTTCTTTGGATCAATAGCCTCCTCAAAAAATCCTAAGGCCTTTACCAAGTTTAGGGTACAAATATTCAAGCCTACTCCTCCATCAATGAGGACCCTTTTTACTCTATTCTTATGAATTAGAACCTCTATATGCAAAGGCAAGTTTTGTGGGTGATTCAATGACATGTCATCTTGCTCTGAAAAATATAGGCAATGAGGTGCAATAAGATGTCCTACCATGTTTTGAAATTTTCCTGCATCTAAATTTAGAGGCACATTAGTCTCTACTAAGGATTTTTCTAGAATCTCCTTGTGAGTTGGTGAGAGCTTGATCAATTCTAAAATAGAGATCTGAGAAGGGGTTCATTGTAGTTATTATATTGTTTTGATGATGAAGATGAAGTTTGATTTGGTAGAACAATTCTTGGAGCATTTCTAGGTAGAGTAATTTTTTATGCTTGCCCCCTAGTTACAATATTAGATGTTGCTTCCCTTGGCTTCTCTTTTACCATGATAACATTTATGGTATTTTCATCACTATCTAAAGTATTAATGATGTTATCATAGGTATGGGAAAAATTGAATTTCTCATTACCTCTTTTATTATTTTGATTGGTGTTTGATGACTCACCCTTTTCATGGTTTAGGAAAGGGTTTTTGAAAGCTGTATGATCTTCATTGTTTTGGGGCCCTTCGACCTTTATCATCCCATCATCAATTAGATCTTGCACAAGGTGTTTCAATTTCATGCATTCATTAGTTTTATGACCCTTATTACGATGGTATTCATAATGGTGAGAATAATTCCACCAATTTAGCTTATCTTGGAGTTCATATGGCCTTAACTCAGGTGAGGTAATGATTTGGTCACCAAAGTCCTTAACACATTTTCCAATGGTTCACCTAAAAAGGTGAATTTTCTCTTTTGATACATGGAAAATAAAGGCTTGGGTTTGTTAATATTAGCATTATTGAAGGGGTTATTATTATCATTGTTTTTGTTATTGTTGGAATTGGTATTATTGAAAGGAGCTTTGTTCATTTGATTCACATTATATGTAGAATTTTCTCCACTTGATAAATTAAAGGGGGTAGCTTTTAAGTTGTGCACCTCCACACCTCCATCGTTCACAAGATTTTTGTTATTGTTTTTCAACCATAGTTTAGGTTTATCATTGTGATTATTAGCTCCTTTATTGTTGTTATAATTAGATACATAATGATTATTATTAGTGTTGGTATAGGGTTTATTGTCTTTGAACAATTTTATTTCTCCCCTTTTGACCAACACATCTTCAATTTTGATCCCATTCTCAATAAGTTTTTCAAATGTAGGACCATTGAAGTTGGAGCCTATAGTTCATCTCCACATTTAAGTTGTTCATAAATATCTCCATTTTCTCCTTCTCGGGGATACTTCGTAGATATCTTGCAAAAATTGTCCTCCACCTTTGAAGGAAACCTAGGAAAGATTCACCATCTCTTTGTTTCGTATCACATAGTTTGAGCATGGTAATCTCATGTTCGATGTTGTAAGAATAATGGGTTACAAATTTGGAGGCTAACTCCTCGAAAGTCTTTATCCCTTGCGAAAGTTTGGAGAACCATTCCATGGCTTTCCCTCCTAAACTTCTTGGAAAAAGTCTCATTAGGTATGTGGTATCATGCATAAATTCAATGCTTAGAGTGCAAAACTCTCTAAGGTGATCCTGTGGGTCTGATTTACTTATGTATTTATCATACTTAGGAAAGACTACATTGATCGGAAAAGGTGCCATAACCAAGATTTTGTCAAAAGGGAATGAGCACAAGGCCTCGATAGAGAATGGCTTAGGTTCAACGGTCTTTTTCATTAAGTCAATCTGTGCTTGGAACATTTTCAATTTTTTAGTCATAGCACTCATCAAATTATCCTCTTCTTGGTTTTTCTTGAGTTAATCCACATCATAATCATGTGGGAGTTTTACCCCTGCTTGGGCTAGGTTTAGGAAAAAATTCTCCCTATCCCTATCTATTAGTTTATCCATGACTTCAAGAAATTCATTATCTTGAGCCACTCTATTAGCCCTTTCTTCAAGTGTCTCCTTAGGCCCTTGGTTGGCATTATTGATATTGTCATTGTTTCCTCCATGATGATAATCATGAAATGTGGAGTTTCTACCCATTGATTCGACTCTCTTTTCAAATAGATTTGGGAGACTATCCCCTTGGTTGTGATTGTTGAAAGAGATTTGATATTCAAATTCAGGGACCTCTTTGGCAATGCAAGTGCCATATTCTTGTAAAGATAGTTTAAGTCGATGAGAGTGTGTCGGCATCCAACAAGGTTTGATTTCGAATCATTTTCCCCAATTTGGTAATTGTTTGTTTTTACGAAGAGATTTAAAAATATAAGATGAATTTTCAAATGGACGTCTCTTACTTTTTCTATGTATTTTTCAAAAACAACCACATGAAACTTGTTCTTTTTAACCCTCTACCCAAAAAGTGTTTGAATTTGTAAGGACATTATCAAGGGTTTTTACACAAAAAGATACTCCAAGAAATCTACCTAGCTCAAAATTTGGTTCATAAACATGGCTGTATAAGGTAGTATTTTCTAAGTTAACAAGGTATTTAATCAAGCTTCCATTCAAAATGGATATTAAAATTCCATCCTCCAAGTATATTAAGAGGCTTCCCACCACCGGTACATCAGAGTTTTGCGCAATCCCGAAGGACTACTTGAGGAAGTTAAAAAATTTAACACCCTTTTGTCACACACCCCATTAAGGATGCATGAATTTTGTTTTATAGTGGGTCAGATTATTGTGGAAAAGGAAATTGTATCCCACTTTGGGTTGTCCCTCTCACCGGCCTCATTAAGGAAAATCTCGGGAGGTGAGCCCACTATAGATCTTGCATGTTCATTTTGAAAGCAATAAAGTGGAATAAAGAGATAGGTTTTGGGAGTTTGATTCACCAAAAGGTGAAGAGCATATCCCTATCTATTTCTCAATTCCCAAACACTTTTAACAAGGTTCAATTACCAAACCCACTAACTAATGGGAATTGAGTATTTCTACTCGTTTCCACAAACAAGGGGTTGTTCAAATTTAGTGCTTGATTTACCTAGCCTTTCTTTTAATCAAGGAACTTGATATTTCTAGCATTTTGATTCACTTAGAAAGTGAAGAGCATAGGCCTAGTATCAAATCCCTCAAACAATAATAGGCTTCTTTAATTACTAGATTTTGAAATTGACAAGGCCATAATTTAAGAAAAAATTAACCAAGTTTTAGGCTTACCTTGTTTCGAAGCTAGATAAGGCTAGGGGCATTTTTGATGAATTTTCTATTTTTATGCTCACCTAGTAGAAATTGTTCCTTTCCATTCGCTTCTCCTCCAACAAGTTAGTCAACACAACCAACCAAAATGAAGAAAACAAGGATAACTTGGAATTTAAGCCTTATTTATCAAATTTTGACAAAAATTGACTAAGGCAAGTAAATCCAATTTAATGATATGAACTTCAATTTATAAGCTTCTACAAATTTCAAGTATTGTTCATATACCTCATTTTCTTGCTGAGAATTCTCCAAAACCAACTTCATGTGTGCGATATTCTCCTCCTTAATCCATTTTGTCAAAGATTTCCCTTCGTTGTTAAATCTGGTTTCTGGTTTTTTTATTTTTTTATGACCAGTCATTTTGCAGACACAGAAATCATTTTCCACAAATTAGATTCTATCAATTCTCAATTTAATTGAAAGCACAACAGAATCTATTGAAAGTGCTATTGAAATGCTTAAAAGCGATGTTGATCAAATTAAACGCGCTGCATAAATATTTAAACGTACTGGTATAGAAATTAAAAGTGCTAAAAAATTGAGCAAAGGAATTAAGAAAATCTTAAAAGCGTTGGAGAATGATTTAAAAGCACTAGAGAGTCAGGGTAAACACACTGAAAGAAATAAGACAAAAGCTAGAAGAAATCAAAAGCGCTAAAACTCCATGTAAAGGCGCAAGACTTTGTCATAGAGGCATTGTTTCAAACCTCAAACGCTCTAGAGAATCAATTAAATGCGCTGGAGAAAGTCTCAAAAGCATTGTTTAACCTGCAAAATAGAGAAGAAAACAAGATTTGTAAGAAAATTTTTACTTCTTTGAATTTATAAATTTATGAGGCCTAATGCCCCACGGTGGGCACCATTTTGTGTACTAGAAAAAGTACCTTCATAGGGTTAGTATCATCAATAACTAAAAATAACAACTAAATTACCACAAATAGAAATCTAATTAAGCAAAGAATTGACAATTAAGCACTCTATGGATCTCTATTTAGGGATGCTAATGCAAAGCTCTTAGCAAGCTTCCATTAGTGACAGTCCTAAAATGAGAATGAATGCTAATATATTATATAATATATAATATAGATAATATATATTATAGTATATATTATATATTTTGTGATTTTTAACATAACTTCATATAATATATAATTATTATATATTATAAAATATAAAATATATAATATAGATAATATATATTATATATTTTATAATATGATGCAGGTAGAACTCAGGAGAATAGAAGAACACAACAAGAAATATACTTTCTATTATTTGTATAAAGATGATTATTACATGAACATCACAATCAAAAAGCAAAACTACATGTCTCACAGGCTACAACACTTTCAGATCTTGGAGAAAAGCCCTTTTTCCAATACATCCTCTCCAAAAACTGCCTTCCCCCCTTAAAGATGGGTCTTAAATAACCTATTTTTAGTTTTGGATCCAAATTGGAATATACATTTTGAAATTTGGTGACTGGGCACCAAAACTGGGAATTTGATATTCAATTTTGCATCAAGTTTGAAAACAAGGTAGTTCTCAAAAATTGGTCCAACTTATGGGAGGCATAACTTTTTATTCAAGATTCTAATTATGAACCATTTACATTATGGGAAATATCTCTAAGCGCTCTACAACCTTATGGACCATCTACAAAATTCTCCCCATTTTCAAGGTCGTACAGGTCCATTTAGTGCCTTACACTTGACTTTGAAGATTTTTCGACAGGTTTTCATAAACTTAAAACTATAATAACTTTCAAATGGTGAATGATCTAGACCTAATTATTTCACCAAAGTTCTTAATATTCTATTTATAAGAATCCCTTTAATTCATTCCCTTGTCCGCCTTATAATTCAAACTAACCTACAAAATAGCCTATTTTCTCTAAAATGTAGCAACTTCCTAAAAATAGAAAGTTGACCTAGAAATGTAGTAGTGGGATTCTGAGAGTTGAAATCTCTATTTTTCCAAAATGGGTGTCCAGAAATATAAAAAAAATCAAACACAAAACTAGAAACAAATAATATTTTTAGGTGATGCAGGCTTGCCCTGACACCGCTGGATGCTCCTACATCAGACACCCACGATAATTTGAAAAGTGGTTTTGTCACTTCTCAGCTGGTTGAGGAAAAACCAAGCGATCAACCTCTACTTTGGAAAAACTTGTTGAGTCTTCCAAAGGTCTTCCCTTCCACTTCACTAAATATTCATCATACTATTTTTTTCTAGTACTCCTTCCCACATGGCTATCCAAGGCTGCTTCAATCTCCTTCTTTGTCAAAGTAGAAAAAAAGATGCTACAGTTCTCCAATTATTTTTCATCCTCTATTCCACCTTCTTGATATTTTGTTAAATCTTCAATATTGAAAATAGGAGAAATTTTGATTCCATCTAGAAACTCCATCTCATCTGCACTCCCTAAATCATTCTTCTTCATAATATTGCAGGGACCAAATTTTTTCATGTTTGGCTTTTTGTAGGTTCCTACTTGAAACATTTCTTTCCTCAAGTACACCATGACCTCATCCCCAACTTGAAGCTCCTTATGCCTCCACTTCTGATCTACCTTAGCCTTATACTGCATATTCATCTTGTTGATGTGTTCTCACATTTCCTCATGTATATTCTTGATGTGTTCTACAAAGTCTTATGCTTCAGCATTAGTCCTTCTTCCTTGGTCCATCTTCCTTAATTTTGGTGCGGTCCTTGGACTACCTCCATACACAACTTCAAATGGTGACCTACAAATACCCCTATTCATAGAATTATTGTAAGTAAATTCTAATTGTGGTAGGATTAAGTCCCATTCCTTATGTTTATCTCCTACTAAGAATATTATCAGGTTATCCAGACTCTTATTCACTACTTCATTCTCCCCATTAGTCTTTGGGTGGTGTGCAGAACTAAACTTAAACTCGGTCTTTAATTTATTCCACAAGGTTCTGCAGAAATATACGACAAACTAGGTATTATGATCTAAAACTATACTCATTGGAAGACCATGTATTCTTGCAACCTCTCTGAAGGATAAATCAACAATGTGAGCTGCATCATGGGTATTTTTGCAAGGAATGAAATGTATCATCTTTGAAAACCTATCAACCACCACAAATATTGAATCATTACCTCTCTATGTCCTTGGAAATCCAAGAAAGAAATCCATACTTATATCTTCCAAGGGCTTTGATGGTACAGGTAAAGGCTAATAAAGTCCTTTATTCTAACTGAATTCTTTATCCATCTAGCATACTCGACAACTCTATGCAAATTTCTTCACATCCAGTGACAACTATGACCAATAATAATGCTCACTAACAATAGAAATGGTCTTGTCTTGACCAAAGTGTCTGGCCATTCCCCCACTATGCTTCTCTTTGATCAAATTCTCCCTCATGAACTCTTAGAGATGCACAATTGACTTCCCTTAAAAAACATACCATCTTGAATCATGTAGTCCAACCACATTGTCTTGTCCAAAGTGATAGGTTCCTTACAATCCTTCCAAGCCTCTGCAAAATCAAGATCCTCAAGGTATAGGGTCTTGAGTTCATTAAACCCAACCACTTCAATATGTATTTCTATGAGTAATATTTTCCTCCTACTTAAAGCATCTGCAACTCTATTAGACCTCCCTCTCATATGCTTCAAAACAAAGGTATAGCTCTGCAAAAACTCCACCCACTTCAAATTTCTATGATTCAATTTACCCTAGCTATTTAAGTATTGTAATGCTTGATGACCAGTATACAAAACAAAATCTTTTGGCAATATATAATGCCTGAACTATTGCATAGAATTCATGATCATAAAAAAAATACTTCTAATTTGCATCATTTAACTTCTCACTGAAATATGCAACGAGCTTACCTTCTTGGCTCAAAACAGCTCTAATGGAATTACCACTAGCATCACAATCCACTTGAAACACCTTCTTGAAATATAGGAGGCCTAAAATAGGTTTCTCTATCACTTTCTTCTTTAACATTTCAAAAATTCTTGTAGTTCTTGTAAACCATTTGAATGATTTTCTATCGCCCCTCATTTTCTCAGTTAGGGGTGCATAAATACTACTGAAGTTTCTAAAGAGCTTCCTATAAAATCTAGGTAGAGCATGGAAATATCTCACCTCAGTAGCACTTGGGTTAGACCATTCTAGAATGACCTTCACCTTCTTTGGGTCCATTTTGAGACCGTCTAGTGAGACACCAAACCCTAAGTATACTAGTTCCCTTTTTACAAAACTTCATTTATTCAAATTAATCAAAAATTTCTCCTCTCTTAGGTTCTCAAAGACTCTATGAATATGCATTAAGTTCTCATCGTGTTCCTTACTAAAAATTAAAATATCATCTAAATACACAATAACAAATTTTCCCATAAATTCCTTAATTACCTCATTCATGAGCCACATGAAGGTGCTTGATTCATTGGTTATCGCAAAAGGCATGACTAACCACTCATACAGACCTTCTTTTGTCTTAAATACAATCTTCCATTCATCACCCTCTCTGATTTGAATCTGGTGATAAACACTCTTGAGGTGTATCTATGTGAGATATTGAGCTCCACTCAAGCAGTCCATGAGGTCGCCCATCCTTGGTAGGGGAAATTTGTATTTGACTATTATCTTTCTTATGGCCCTAGAGTCTATACACATCCTCCACTCCACATCTTTCTTTAGTGCCAGTTTTGAAGGTACTACACATGGACTCAGGCTCTCCCAAACTAGTCCTTTCCTCAACAATTCTTGAACTTGTCTTTTTGACTCCTCATTCTCAGTAGGAGTCATCCTATGAGCTTCCTTATTTGGAAAACTGGCTATGGGGATTAAGTCTATTTGATGATTAATCTTCCTTACTAGTGTTAATCCCTCGAGGACATTATCAGATAGAATGCCCTAAAACTCATTCAATAGACTATAAACCTCTATTGTAACTTCCCTTATATCCTCTTTATCCATTCTAGGAACTAAAGCATAACATAGGTGCTCATGATTCATGTCTTCTATAAATTTTCTCCCATCAACAAAACATACTCTAGCACTACTACATACATTTTCTTCTTCTTTTGTGAGGAGTTTCATCTTATGAAGAACTTTATCCTTTTTCAAAGAGTATGTGTTTGCTCGACCATCATGTATGGCTCACCTATCAAATTTCCACAATGCCCTAATAGAATAAGGCACACATCCATGTGTATTATGTCATAGAATACCTCATTTCAGTAGCTTCTAATCTTGAACTTCTCCAGCAACTACTCATTGACAAAGAATTTGTGGCCATTTTACAACCAGGAAATCTGATATAGATGTGGGTGTCTCTCCCTCTTGATCTTTAACTTTGTGACCATCTATTCTAATACCATATTATCAGTTCTTCCACTAATAACCACATTAAAAAACTTATCCTCGTACTTGCACCTAGTGCAAAATAGGCTCTTCCTCTGACCTAACTCATTTTCTTCATTTAATAGGGTTCTACTGACAACAAGGATTTCTCCCCTCTCAGCATCATTTGAGTGCTCTAATTGATCTTCTTCATCTTCATGCATAACTCATTCTTGTCCTTTAGTCCTTCTATCCATCCTTCCTTCATGTTGTGAAAATTCATAGGCTCGATGCCTTTCCTTAGAACAATGGAAACAAGTTCCTCTAAATCCACCTCTCCCAGATCTTTTTCCAAGTCTTCCTCTTCCTCTTTTCTCTCCATTTTTTTTTATCATGAGAGTAATTGAAACTACCATTCCTCTAATTTCTTTTGGTACCCACATCTTCATTTTTCCTATGCTCCCCATTCTGATTCCCAAACAATCTTCCACCACTCCTTCATCCTTGACTTCACCCTCTTTTCTTTCCTTCAAATCTATTTCTTAGCTTCTCTTCCACCCTTAAAGAAAACTAGTGTGTGCTTTCAATATTGATCATTTTGACCAGGCTTATCTCCTCCTGAATACTTCACCTCAACTCATTAAGGTAACTATAATTAGGTATAATAGGATCTATAAAAACCTACAATAACATCAAATCTCAACCACAAAGAGATTGTTAGCACAAATAGTGTTCCAAATATCAAGAAAGGATGCAAGATAAACAATAAGCATAAACATTATACATAATAAAATTAATTTAAGAACATGAATATGCAAACCATATGAAATCCTTCCTTGGTGTTCTCCTTCTCATGCAATATGGGCTCTCAGAATTAAGCTCGAGATCATGCCAACATAAGAATTCAAAACAATTATGGTTACCAAAATCATAGATTTAGCACTCTATTTATAATAATTTTAGGGGTCTCAATCAAGAATACATGATTGAGGGGCTGATTGACTGTGATTGAGGAGTTGAACTCAAAGTGAGTGGGAGTTCAACTTTTCTTGAATACCTTGATTGTGGGATTGATTGATCATCAGCAAATAGATTAGAGAGATGACTTGAATGGACTGGTGATATAACATAATAGATTGGTGAGTTAACTAATTGCATGGATGAGTCAATTGATTGCATACATTACAAGACTGGATTGATTGAAGACGTTAATTGATTGATGAGGGGGCGAATTAACAATGTGGATTGAATAGTTACGAGAGGGAATTATGGAGTGAACTGAAAGTTAGTATGAGATAGCTTTGGAGGAATAAATCATGATTAAATAAATAAAATAATTATTTACTTGCACATGTGACAATTGATAAATAATTAATTAATATTTATTTTATGAGAGAAAAAAATTAATTTAATTAAATAAATATTATTTATTTAATTGTGATAGGGATTTTGATTTAATTATTACATAAATGCAATAATTAGAAAGAGGGAGTATTAATTAAATATGGTTATTTAATTAATTGAATGCCATAAGAAATAATTAAATAATGTTTAATTATTTAATTAATTTATAGATGAATAATTGATAAAATATTGATTGGACAATAAATAATTAAGGTAATTAATTAAAATCACTTAATTATAGTATTAAGGAGAAATGATGATTTTGACTTTAGAATATGGTAGAATGACACAATTTATTGAATAACAAGATTATTAAATAAATTAAAGAGGAATGTTAGTAATGTCATTGCGTTAGAGCAATAGGCCATTTTTAAGTGTCTAAAGTAACATGCAACTTTCTCCTTGTTGGCCTCTACATGGAACACCATGATAATCATTTTGTAAAAATCTTCTGTATACTCCTTAACAAACTTGCTCTGTAGTCTTAACCCTTGGAGTTCCTTCAACAAATCAAACTCATAGTCTATTGGAATGAATCACTTCTTCATTTTTTCAACCATTCGATCCCACTTGGTGATCTTTCCCTTTCCTCTCCTATTTATTTCTAACTGGACCTCCTTCCACCAGATACTGGCATGGCCCTTTAAATTTGTCTTTGAAAATTTGACTCGATCTGGGTCCTCAATCTTCTCATACTCAAAATATTCCTCCATCTCATTTATCCATAAATGATAAGCTCTTCTAGGTTTAGATTTCTAGAGTAATAGGAAACCTCAGTCTTGGATCTTTTTCCTATCTTTGAAATGGTCCTTATTAGTCACAGATGATTTTTATCTTCAACTTCTACTTCATCCTCAATGGATCTTCAACTTCTTTTCCTCTTTACTTTCTTCCCCTCTGCTTGGGTTGAACCCTCATCTTAGCTCCTCCTACAATGTATTGATCTATCTTTGAAGGGCCCTAAAACCATCACCTGCTAGATAATTTCTTCCACTACACACACCATGCATCACTCTAGGAGGAATCTTGACCTCTAGCCCACAATCAAAGTTCTAGTGTGAAATGCCTCACAAATGGCACTCTATCCACACACTCAAGAATAACCTGCTCTGATACCACTTGATGATGGTAGAACTCGAGAGAACAAAAGAACACAATAGGAAAGATAATTTATATTATCTGAATAAAGATGCTTATTACATGAAAATTACAATCAGGAATAAAAACTACATGTCTCACATGCTACAACACTTTCAAATCCTAGAGAAAACTCCTTTTCCCAATACCTCCTCTACAAAAACTGCCTTACCCCCTTAAAGATGGGTCTTAAATAACCTATTTTAGTTTTGGAGCCAAATTGAAATTTACATTTTGAAATTTTGCATTTGGGCACCAAAACAGAGGATTTGAAATTCAAATTTTCATCAGGTTTGAAAATAGGGCAGTTCCTGAAAAAGTGATCCAACTTTCATGAGGCATAACTTTTGACCTAGGACTCCCATTGACAAACCGTTTACATTGTCAAAAATATCTCTAAGTTCTCTAAAGCCCTATGGACCACCTACAACCATCCCCCCATTTTGGAGGTCGTATAGGATCGTTTAGTGCCTCAAACCTAGCTTCAAAGATTTTTAGACAAGTTTTCAGAAACTTAAAACTGTAATAACTTTCAAATGGTGAATGATATTGACTAGATTATTTTGCTAAAGTTATTAATATTATATTTAAAAAATTCTCTTGAATTCATATCATCATCTACCTTATAATTCAAACCCACCTACAAAATAGCATGTTTTCTTTAAAATGCGCAACTTCCTAAAAAAATAGTAAGTTGACCAAGAAATGTAGTAGTGAGATTCTGAGAGAAATCTCTATTTCTCCCAAATGAGTATCCAAAAATACAAAAACATCAAACATAAACTAGAAAAAAATATTTTTGGGTGATGTAGTCTTGCCCTGACAACTTTGGATGCTCCTACATTATAATATATAATATATTATATTATATATTAATATATTGCATAATGTATCATATATTAGATACACATACTTTTTCTATTAGTATCTGATCAATATCTGATACTTATTCAATATCAGAGAGCTATCCAATATTGGATATTTATCTGATATCAGATACCAACTTTTCTTAGGTGTTTTCTTTTCCCAGGTGTACTGACACCCAAGCCTATAAAAAAGTCAACACAAATTTTCACATTCTTTAGCTGGATAAAAAATGTTTTTTTTTACATCACCACTTTTTGGCCCCCCATGATCTTGCACTAACTCAATTATTCTAATTTAAAAAACAACTTAGGCTCCAAAATTGGTTATGTTAATACTATAAGGTCCAAGATTACCGAGAGGGGGGTGAATCAATAATCTATTAGGTCTGATACATTTCCCAATTCTTTCAACCACATTCATTAACTTTAAACTTTATTCATGCAATAAATAAAGTAACCATACAACCATCCAATTAGGCAACAAAGTGACACCAATATTTTATCGTGGAAACCTTGATTTAGGGTAAAAACCATGGTGGGAATCAGCACCCACTAATAAACTACACTCTTCTTAAATGTTCCATGTTAAAGGCCTATCCCTTTTAGGAGATTACACTGATGTATGGTTGGGAGAAGACCCTGTTAGGATTCATGTGGTTAAGGGATTTACCTCTAGCCCTATTAGGACCGTCCTTATTAATTTTGGACTAACCACTAATGTCCCCCTTTGGGATTTGTGACATGGTTTCATAGCCTCATGTGTCTTCTATTAATAGGTCAATCTTTTGGTGCAATAAAAACCACTATAACTGTAACAAGTAGTATCAGAGCTTGGTCACAAGTTTGAATCCCCTTGGGTGATGCTGAGGGGGGGATTGTTGGACTAACCTCCAACATCCCCCTTTGGGATTCGTGAAATGGTTTAATAGCCTCTTGTATCTTCTATAAGTCTAGTGAGTATATTGGGCATTAACAGGTTAATCATTTGGTGCAATGACAACCACTAGTTGTAACCAGTAAAAGATTTCAAATCCTAGTTAAAGAGTTATCCTATTAAAGGATTTACAAATCAAACTTGTTAAAGTCTACCTGTTTAAGGGATTTTCTTGTAAAAACTATTACAAATCAACAAGGACAATGATATGGGTATATAACTTCTTTGCTTTGTTAGATCCAATTAGGCTCAAACATTGCTTCTCTTGTAGATAATCTTCAATCTTTACTTGACCGCATCTTCACATTCATGATCTATAGCATCATGATTTACCAATATATATATATATATATATATATATATATATATATATATATATATATATATATATATATATATATATATATATATATATATATATATATATATATATATATATATATATATATATATATATATATATATATATATATATATATATATATATATATATATATCCTCATTAGGGCCTTATCTGACTTAAAAAATGTATTATACTTGAATTAGAATCATTCCTGCTCAATCCTTGATCCCTAAAATGTATTACCAGATGTTAATTACAATTTCAAGTCCATATTGGCCTCCAGATCTGTCACACATTACATTTAAATCAAGAACAGTCAAACCTTTTGACTACTTCAACACGCTTCCAATACTTGATTAAATTTGATTACCTCAAACTGTTGGATTACAGAGAGGGGGGTAAATCAGTAATCCCTAACCCCAAATACTGTAATAACTTTTTTTTGATTAAATCGGTAGCAACTCGGTGACATACAATTCACTATTTACTGAAATCAGTAAATAACTATAACAATCAATAAATCATTCACAATATGTAACACCAATATTTAACATGGAAACCCAGATTTGGTAAAACCCACTATAGGAATTTTCACCCACTAAGAAAATACTCATTTGAAGTAAGCCTAGTTAAGAGCCAATCTAGTTAAAGATTGCAATTTACACATTGTTAGGTGTGACCTGGTTAAGGGATTTACCTCAGATCTGTTAGGATCTTCACCCTATTAGGAGTGGCCTTGTTAGAGGGATTTAAACACTCTTTATAATGTCACCTTTTACAAGGATTTTACAATAAGACTATTAAGTCTACTCTATCAAGATATTTCTTTGTTATAAATGCTAGTAACCAACAGTAATAAAATTGACCTGTAGATTTACAACTATCTTATCTCAATTAGATCAGTGTGTGCTCTTTTGTCTTCACTTCAATTCTTCATTATCCACTGGCATCAAAACTTCATCAAATCCTTCTTTTCCCACTTAGAATCTCTTTGTTCCTTCTTCTCTGCAATAGTTGGTAACCCTTAAACTATTTAGTTTTCTAGCCATTTCTCCATACAAGATCATCCTTTATATAGAATTTCTTTTCCTCTTAATGTCATCTATTACATTTTTCTTCAATAAATCTTGACCATTCAATTCATTATACCTTGAAATTGAATCTCGATAACATGTTTTATTTTCACCAAGGAACTTGAACTTTTCTAGAAACTTGGTCCATATCTTTTTTCCACTTAGATCTTGTGATAGATATTCACCTTGAATTTTCCTATCTGTAGATATCTTGTAACTAACTTTCCTTATCATCATGATCATCAATCTCATCATAACTAATCATTAAATGTCGATTCAATCCTTATTTAATATTGTTCCTTGCTCGGTGTCCATTAGAATTTTGGTTACATCAATCGGTGCCTTGAGTTCCTTTTACTTTATTGAGTGAGCTTTCTTTTTACCTTTACCTTACCCAGTGAATTTTCTGCTTGGTAGCCAAAACAACTTAACTTATCGAATTGTCAAATCTTCATCACCATGATTTACCGACTTAACATAATGTTGGTGAATAGATTTGTCTTCCTCTTTTTAGATAAGAATAAATAAAGACTCTATGTTTTTTAGGACAAACTATTCATCAACAGTTGGGTAAGCACATGAAGTTACTTCCCTCTGAATTCTTAAGGTACAGCTCCCTTGTATGATATTCAAGGAATTATCAACAATGAAATTAACTTATACACTTTTAACCTGAAAGTGCAGAAGGATCGCTCACATACTCTTGGGTATGGAGGTGATTTACAAAATTAATAGCTAAAGGAATCACCTATGAGGAAAATTAATGCCTATTAAATACTTCAAAAATATTACAACCTAAGGAATAACTTAAGAAAAATAAACTAGAAGGAAACTGAAAGTAACTGAATATGAATAATACATGCACAGATTCAAATATACAAATTTCTAAAGCAATCCATATATTCCAGATTTGATTCAAAGATCAAAATCATACTAAGCATCCATGTATTCATAAATATTAGATCAAAGTCTCATCAAAAAATCAGTCACTAGCTGTTTCGAAAAACAAAATCTATATCATCTATCTATTTCCAAAAAAAGAAAAAATCTCTACGTCTATTATCTATATCTATTTTCTAACCCTTTCTTAGTCTAATGCCCCAGCATTAATAGTTTCATGTCTGAGAAAGCCTCCAGGAAAACCCAACTTCTTAGACAACAGAAAAGAAACCGCTTAAAACCAGTTATACAAACAAAAATAGAGTTCAATGTATGTGTTTCTTAAAACATAAAACTAAGAAGAACTTGTCCTGACAACTGCAAGCTCTTTCTAGGTTCATCTGACGCGGTGGTCTTCAAAAGTTTCCATGACCTAAATACATTTGCCAACTCCTGGGCAGGCTGGATATGTAAATTCTTTAAGCCTATTAGCTTTGCCCGGGTTGCGTTCTTCTCCCATCTCAGTTCCTTGATTCTCTCCGCTTGTTTCGATAACTGCCCCCTGTTTAATAGCAACATGGACTCCATGTTGGAAATTCTAGTGAAGTCTTGAATTGTTAACATGTCATTCTCCCCGAGGGCATGCATGGTGTCAGTGAAGACCTTAACCATAGCATCTGCATCCCTATTACCTTCATCAATTTGTAGAATGCTTGAGGGGTTCACAATTTTAATATCTTTCAGAGCATCTGCGTGCATATCCAAGACTTCCTTTTCCATTACCTTGGCTTGTGAGATTGTGGCTTTGAACAGTGTATGCTTCCATCCAAAGTTTTATTTTAAAATGAAGAGCATACATGGATCAACTAGCTTCATCAGATTTTCAATCAAAAACTTAGTCACACCGTAGCTCTCTATTTCCTGAACTTGAAATACAATTGCCTCACACTTTGCTTCTTCTGCCTCCTAACTCAGAACCAGCATTTGAATCTCACCAAGTAACCCCTCTTCATCTAGATAGGTAGAAATGAATTCACGGATGAAGGCACTTCCTTTAGTGCCAATGTTGTTTACCCAGGATGTGACTACCTCCATTAGAGCTCTACCTTGCTGCACTTGTTTCACCAATTTTTGGTTCTCAACTAAATTTGGAGTGAAATCCTATGAAGACTGAGCCAACAGAAGTATCCCATCATCAACAAGCGAGGAAAGGAATTCTGCCATAGTGGAAACTAGCTGCTTCAACTCGCGTTTCTCCCTTCCATCCTTTTGTGACTACCCTAGCATGTGATCTGCCAAAAAATTTAAACAGACGATCCCTAGAATCTCTGTTTAGAACTCTGAGTTCCATTTTTGTGATCTCAAAATCTTTGGCTTCCAGTTCCTGTATCCCTTACTTAGGTTTGAATGTGGCTATTTTCGCAGTCACTTTTCCAGTTGATGGATCGGTGCATAATCTAGCACCAGTCTTCATCTTTTTTTCTTTAGGAGTCCGAGTAGCATACTTGGTAACAATTTCCTTCACGGGTAACACAACATGTTTGTAAGTGTTTCTCCTTTTTACCATTTCAGTCAGCCAGGGAGGAATTGAACTAGCAACCATCTGATTATAAGGTGTCTTGACTGGAGTATTTTCAACTTGAGAAACCTCTGTATCCATGATAAGAGTTTCTTGATCTTTATCTATCTCATCTGGTGGAAATGAGATATCCCCCTAATTTTCAACGTCCAAGTAATCCAGTCCTAAGGCTGCCATTTGTGAATTCTTCTTTGATCTTGTTCTCAGTCTTGACCTCTTGGCAGTAGGATGTCCACTTGAAGGCAACTTTTTCTTAGGAGATGTAACCTTCCCTGCATTGGAAACCGCATGAGATGCATTAGAAGTATGTTTTACATTTTTAAAGGTTGACTTTGGGCTAGATTTTCCAAGAGGGGGATTCACCGTTTCCTTCTTTTTCTTCCCTACCAACGAACTTTTTGTGACTTCTAAAATAGTTTGAGCCCTTAGTTTTATGTCATCTTCCTCTACCCTATTCCAATCTATGTTCGGAAGGCTTCCTATTTGCACATTACCATCTTCTGAAACTGTAGCTTTAACACTATCCTCTTCTACACCTTCAATATCCAAGTTTAACTGCAACATTTTAATCTGTGAGATCATAAGTTTGGACTGATCTCTTTTCCATATTGCTTCTTCATTGTTGAGGTCTTCCCATAAGTCTTCCAAGTGTGAACTAGGTGAGGGGTAATTACTTAGGCTCAAGACCTGCCTGGCAAAACTCTTATTATTGAAACCTCTTCTCATCTTATAGAACTGCAATGAAAACTCAGTAGATTGCTCCCAATTATAGAAGCATCTATCATATTATTGTAGGTCAAATTACCAATCTTTACTGGAAACATAGAAAGCCATTTTTCCTCTGGCAAGGTGCTTTTAACAACCACAAATAGCTGCCTGCAAATTTCTGCTAAAATGAAACAATCAAAGGCGAACCTCAGGAGACTAATAGGTTCATCATCAAAACCTCTGACCCAGATGTAGGTAAGGTGGGGAAACTGAGTATGGAGACTTCCATAAGTCTGAATCACTTTTTGTACTTCTAATGAAACTCTCTGATGTAGAAAGCTTGCCAATTGCTGACATAGTTTTCCCAAGAAAACGTTATGAACTCTCCTATAGTTTTCTAGAATTTTATCCTTCCTTAACAAAGGGCAATACTCATAAATAAATAAATCTTCATTCTAGGGAACATGTTGTATAGGAGACAAGTCTTGTGTGCAGGCTAAACAATATATCAGGTATGAAGACATATAGAAATTCTGCCTAGTGCCCTGGGCTTGCTTGAGTTGATCCCTTAGTGAACTAGCAATAATTTTTGCCTAGTCAATGTGTTACCTTCCTTCTAAGACTATTTCAATCAAATGAAACATCCATTCTTCATAAAGAAGAACTTGTTCTGAACCCTTAATTTGATGGAGCAGCACAATCACATCGTGAATGTGAGGTTTCATGTGATCCTTTGTAAGAACCTTAGGCAACCGCGACCATCCTTTGTAATTAGTTCCATTCCATTTCCTAGCCACATGACTCCAGTTTTTGTCTACATTTTCCCTGTATTGAGCCAAGGATTGGGTAGGAGTAAAACTAGCAAGAGACTCCTCTGGAATTTTGAAGACAGTAGCAATAGTTTTCCTATTAACTGGCATGAGGGTTTGTCCATCTGAATTCAAAATGCACTTAGACTTCACATCATACCTATTTATACATTATTGAATTAATTCTGGGCATACGATTGATGGTGGAAAAGTTGCAGCTTCTAATAGTCCACTTGACATAAACTCTTAGCTCTGGTCTTCCCCTGCATGGTTTGTGAGGTCTACTACCATTTTGTCTACCTATATTCCTAACAGGTCTCTTTCTGAGATAACAGGGGCTCAACATTGCATATTTTTAACATTTTCAAAGAAATGTAAACTAGACCTCATCTTTTTCCTAGAAATAAAAACATAGGCGCTCCCTCCCCTCTTGAATCAATGTATCTAACAACAATAGGAAATAAGAGAAGGCTTGTAGAAGCTACCTATTTCACGCAGACCTAGAATAAATCCTTCACCATAGCCGAGACTCCGCAGAAAACAAGACTAGGAAAGAAAGACTTACAAAGCTGTTTATGTTTTGTTAGAGGGTTACTGCCCAAAAGTATAGACTTAAATGAGCATAAGGCGGAGGCATTAATTTCAAATGATGTGAGAAATAATGATGCAGCAAAAGGACATCCTCGTAACCTGCCTCCTTCAATAACTTAATTAATTTTTCCTCAAATAATATCCCCCACTCATGCCAATGATCTCATTAATTCCGCTCAGCAAACTTTCATTGATTCACTTTGTGAATTCCGTCAAATCAAAAATCGCTGCTCTTTAAAACTTAAGCATTTCACTGCTAGCTCATTGCCATGGGTCCCTGCACTTGTCCTTCCACTAAGGATTCTACCCTCAAACTCTCATTGAATTCTTCAAACTACTTTGAACTAGAGTTCAAAGTGGTTGAAAGTGGTTCACCACCCAAAGCTTATGTAGGCCAGGGCTCACCTGCATAAAACAAACATTAGAAAATAAAATATTTATTGAACTACTTTGAACTACTTTGAACTGGAGTTCAAAGTGGTTCGAAGTGGTTCAAGAAGGGTATAAGCTTTGAAAAAGGTTCATCCAAAGGAAAACCGGACTTGAACTTGGCAAAGTTAAAGACTGATTCTTGACGATTTTGAAGGTCCTGGGCGCTTTGAAGGATTTCTGTATGGAAAGAATACCAAAGGGATTCATTAAATGAACTTCACATAGTGGACTTGTAAGGGTCTTTGACACTTTAATAATGGAAACTCTAACTGACACTAACATCCACTCTAACTGGGGACTGCATATTGCTCAATGTGCAGAGAACTCTGGTAAACTAGTTTCACAGAAAAAAAAAACTAACAAAGGGAAAGAAAAATAGACAACTACGACACACCAAAAAGGAAAACAGGGAAACAACCTACTATGTACATAAGAACTGACTGAAGCAAAACACTAGAGCTTGCATAACTTAAGGTCCTATCCATTGTAGGTAAAAGGCAGATTCATGCCATTTGGGTAAGATAACTGAAAATCATTGGAACCAAGGGCTTCAGAAACAGTGAATGGGCCCTTCCATAAGGACTCAAATTTTCCATGAGCTCCTTTAGGTGCTCATCTTTTGTCCCATAAAAGCACTTCATCTCCTTCCATAAAGTTACGAGGCTGCATCCTCATATCAAAGATCTGCTTCACCTTCAGCTAATGCTTTGTGATATGGTCTACTAATTCTTCCCTTTCTTCTTCCAGTCTACTCAAATGCATAACCTGTTTCTCCAGAGGATCTCTGAAGTATTGATCTTCAATGACAGCTTGAAGCTTAGCCGAGGAAAGTTCTAAAGACAAAGAAACATGTGCTCCTATCCTATATACCAATTCAAAGGGAGCCATTCCAATTGCTCTTTTCAAAGTGGTTCAATTTTCCCACAAGGCTTCAAACAACTTCTTATGCCACTCCTTGGGATTATCATCCATCAACTTCTTCATGATTGTTACCAAGTTCTTATTACTAGATTTAGCTTGACCATTCCCTTGTGGAAAATAATCAAAAGAATGTGCTAGAGAAATTCCATGCTCATAATAGAAAGCCGAGATCTCCTTAGAGGAAAAGTATGCAGCATTGTCTGCTACTCTCTTAACAGGCACACCGAACCTGACAAAAATGTAATTTAGAAGGAAATCACAAACAACCTGAGAGTTTTCTTTCTTAGTGGGAATTGCTTCCACCCACTTAGTAAAATAATTAGTGGCCATAAGAATATAAACATGTCTGGCACTAGATTTGATTATATCTGGAATATCCATCTAGCATAGACATAACTTCAGCTCCAGAAACCACTTGAAGCACATGCTCCATCATAGGTAAGGCATAATTATCTTTCAAGCTTTCCTGATTAAGATTAGGAAAATCTACATAGATCCTAATTTTTCCATTCTTCTTTCTCATAGGGACTATATTGGTGATCCATGTCGAATGGTGGATGGCATAAATGATCCTTTCCTCTAGCATTTTTTCAACTTCCTTTAATATGGCCTCCGACACTTTCGGATTGTAGTTCCTTAGTTTCTTGTGAAAAGGGGTAACACCAGGTTTCAAAGGAATCTAATGTTCAAATTGACCTCCCCTGAAGTTCTTTAAGTCTTCATACCCCCAGGCAAAAACATCTTTGTACTCCATGAGCAACCTCTTCAAGTCTTCTTTCTCAGACATAGTACAAGTCGAACCAATAGAAATCCATCTTGGATTATCTTGCTCTCCTATGTCAATATTGTCATATTCCTTGGCATTATGTACATGGGATATCTTTTCCTTAACAGTACTATCATCTTTTCTTCTAAACAAATGTTCTGGAGATACAAGACCCTTGGGGATCTTATTACCCTTCAGCTGGATCACCCCTTCACTACCTGCAACATCTTCATAGACTTCTTTGCATTCACCATATGATCCTTAAAAATAAACATTAGAAAAACCTGTAGCACATTCTAAGAAATCTCTGAGCTGAGAATCATTATCAAAAACTTGCCAATTTTCTACATTGTCAGGTACTCTAGGCTTGTAAATCATCTCAATCTGGTATTTTTGAGTCTTAAAATCTGGATGAGACAATAAAAGTGAGGCTGACACAACCAAGGCATCTGCTCTGGTATTATGAGGTCTTGGTATAAATTCTATAGAAAAAGCATCAAAGAAATCCAACTCATTCCATACCAAATTTTTATAATGTTTTAACTTCTCATTCTTGACAGCAAATTGTCCTTTCACTTGCTTCACAATTAACTCTGCATCACCCCTTAGTATCAACTTCTTGACTCCCCTCAGTTTTGCCTCCTCCAATCCCAAAAGTAAGGCTTCGTACTCTGTAGTATTATTGGTATTTCTAAAATCTAACTTGAAGGATAGAGGGATACACTCTCTATTAGGAGGAAAAAGAACTACCCCTGCAAAAGAACCTGAATTAGAACAATTGCCGTCGAACTCCATCTCCCATATATCTTCTTCTTTCTGAGGAGAAATTTCACCATCTTCTCTGAGATCAGCTAGAATAACATAATTACCAAAATGGCACTCCTCATATAGGATTTGACCTTTTGGATTGTCTGAGGGCACCATAGTATACTTACTTTTAGGCTTAGGTTCAAGTTTTACTTTCTTTTTACCACCTGGAATCATGGCCTCTAACCAGTCCATCTTAATGTCACCTCCTAAATCTTTGCAAGATGTTCTACTAAGCAGCATGTCATAGCTGGTTGGGATATCTGCTACTAGAATAGTCAATTTTAGATGCTTGTTAGGGTTAGCAGTAAGAACGACTTGGGCATCTTTGACCTGACCCATTAACGATACTTGTTTCCCATCCATAGAATAACAACGACCATAAGTTTTGGTTAAAGTAACACCAAGGGCTCTAGCTACCGGGGTTGGCATGATATTATTTGACGCAGCAGAGCCAATAATGCAATTACGGAGTTTTTGGCCATTTAGCAGTAAGGAGATATAGAATTGATTTGGCTTTCTTTCTTCTATTTCACTCTCAATAGAATTAACCAAAGGGCATTCTTCAGGAGTCTATGGAGTATCGTGGGGTTTGAAAACTAGGGGTTCTTCAACTGTAGTCACCTCACAAACAAAGGATTTATCTATTTTGGGGTCCGAACTTGACTCCCCTTTAACATACTGGACCAGTTTGTCTAATTCTTTAGGGTTCATTTTAAGGTATTTTGTAGGGGAAATTGAGATTGTGCTTGTTTTACAGAATTCAACAAAATCAACTGAAGAAGAAGAAGATGAACTACCTCTTGGTAAAATCTTTACTTCAGGGCCCTTTGGAATTGTAGGAGTCTCCCCACTTCTAGCTTCTTTGCGCCTAGCATTAGCATTAGCAGTAATCAAACCCGGGACAAACATCTGTGTTCTCTAATTTCTTGTCAAGATCACACAAGTAGGATCTTGCAAGGTGGCCAAGACACTTCCCCCTCTATCAGAGCCCGGCTCATACTCCAAATAAAAGGAACTAGATAAACCAATATCAGGCAAATAATTCTCCTCTCAAACTTCTTCTATTTCGATGGTATCCTTCGTGGCATTAATTTGAAGACACCTTAACCAATCTGGACAAGATTCACCATCATGATCAGTTGTTAGATGAAAGGAACACATTGTTTCTCTAGGTGCAGGTTTAATCTGCAACCTAGGTTGTGAACTCAGCAAGAGAGGAGTCTTTCCTGAAGGTTGATTATATTGTCTTCGGCTAACATCTTGATAAGGGGACTGATATGGAGAACTCACCTTATTTTGTTGTCTCTTGAGCATAGCCATGTCATTCAGTAACCTCTGCATTAGAGGATATGTTTTCGTAGAAGAAGAAGTATTTCCTAGAGCCTGAACCTCTCTCTTTCACTTCCTAGCTATTATGAGAGTATCTTCTAACTGAATAGGTTGTGTTTGAGCAGCGGCCAAGTCTGCCACTCCATCTTTCAACAAGTGGAAACTTATGTCAGGTGGAACTACATTTAAGAAGAAAATCTTCTTATTTTCATCACTTGGTGCAGAGTTGGCTGGTATCCTTTGCAAGGTTCTATTAAACTTAGCTATGAACTCATGCATAGGCTCATGCATCTCCTTCTTCATCTAACTAAGCTGGAGCAATAAAGATATTTCATTATCAGGTGTTTTGAATCTCCTTTCAAAAGTAGTTTTCATGTAAATCCAATTTTTGATCCAACCATTGGGTAAATGACTGAACCAGTCCACTGTAGTGTCGAACAAGGTTCTGACAAAAAGCCTCACTGCAACTTCTTCAGTGGGAACACTTATAACACTGCAAGTGGTGTGAAAGGTGCTTAAATGATCATCAGAGGTTACTTTTCCATCTCCATTAAACTTGGGTAGAACTTGATTAGCACCTTTAGGAAAGTCTGGAGATTGATTAACTCCTATGTTTAGTGGGCCAATATTTTGACCCCAGGGTTGATTGGCAGCCATGTTAGGTAACTAAAAATTCAAGGGTTTAATATTGAGGACAGTAGGTACCATAGTACCAAGTGTTATAATAGCTTGAAAAAGAGGTGGAACAACTGGGCTAGGTGGAGGTGAAGATGGTCTACTAAAATTTTGAATTTTCTTCTTCTTACGAGTATTAAGATTAGGTGTGAAACTAAGATTCTTCAAAGCTTCAAAGTCTTCATCAACCAACCCTCTACTCCTATCGCCTCTCGTGTATCTCTTTTCTACCAATTTCAATGTCCAGGAAAGATCTTAATTTCTTGCTAGGACTTGTGCAAGTCTATCTACTATGACTGCTTCATGAGCAACTGGTATTCCTCTCAGTCACTTTGCTATTTCTTCTTCCTTCTCAAGCACTTCTTGAACTTGATGAAATTGTTGGTTACTATGTCTGAACCTCCATGCTACTTCAGCAAGGCTTGAGATTATGTCTTCTTGCATGTCTCCAAATTCTAGGTCAGGTTGAACCATAGGAAACACATTATTATGTGGCAACACCATCTTGTAGAATTGTAATAAATGGAGAATCTGATATTTAATATTGGACTCTCCCCAGTAGAGTCACCAAAAATCTGTTGGCGAATAGATTTGTCTTCCTCTTTTTAAATAAGAATAAATAAAGGCTCTATGTTTTTGAGGACAAACTATTCATCAACAGTTGGGTAAGCACATGAAGTTACTTCCCTCTGAATTCTTAAGGTACAACTTCCTTGTTTGATATTCAAGGAATTATCAACAATGAAATTAACTTATAACCTTTTAACTTGAAAGTGCAGAAGGATTGCTCACATATGCTTGGGTATGGAGGTGATTTACAAAATTAACAACTAAAGGAATCACCTATGAGGAAAATTAATGCCTATTAAATACTTCAGAAATATTACAACCTAAGGAATAACTTAAGAAAAATAAACTAGAAGGAAGCCAGAAGTAACTGAATATGAATAATACATGCACAAATTCAAATATACAAATTTCCAAAGCAATCCGTATATTCTAGATTTGATTCAAAGATCAAAATCGTAGTAAGCATCCATGTATTCATAAATATCAGATCAAAGTCTCATAAAAAAATCAGTCACCAGATGTTTCGAAAAACAAAATCTATATCATCTATCTATTTCCAAAAAAATAAAAAGTCTCTACGTCTATTATCTATATCTATTTTCTAACCCTTTCTTAGTTTAATGCCCCAACATTAATAGTTTCATGTCTGAGAAAGCCTCCAGAAAAACCCAGCTTCTCAGACAATAGAAAAGAAACTGCTTAAGACCAGTTATACAAATAGAAACAGAGTTCAATGTATGTGCTGCATAAAACATAAAACTAAGAAGAACTTGTCCCGAGAACTACGAGCTCTTTCTAGGTTCATCTGACGTGGCGGTCTTCAAAAGTTTCCATGACCGAAATACATTCACCGACTCCTCGGTCAGCTGGATATGTAAATTCTTTAAGTCTATTAGTTGTGCCCGGGTTGCGTTATTCTCCCATCTCAGTTCCTTGATTCTCTCCACTTGTTTCAGTAGCTACCCCCTATTTAATAGCAACATGGACTCCACGTTGGCAATTCTAGTGAAGTCTTGAACTGTTAACACATCATTCTCCTCGAGGTCATGCATGGTGTCAATGAAGACCTTAACCATAAAATCTGCATCCCTGTTACCTTCATCGATTTGTAGAATGCTTGAGGGGTTCACAATTTTAATATCTTTCAGAGCATCCATGTGCATATCCAGGACTTCCTTTTCCATTGCCTTGGCTTGTGATTTTGTGGGTTTGAACAGTGTATGCTTCCATCCAAAGTTCTATTTTAAAATGAAGAGCATACATGGATCAACTAGCTTCATCAGATTTTCAATCAAAAACTTAGTCACACCGTAGCTCTCTATTTCCTGAACCTGAAATACAATTGCCTCACACTTTGCTTCTTCTACCTCCCAACTTAGAACTAGTGTTTGAATCTCACCAAGAAACCCCTCTCCATCTAGACAGGTAGAAATGAATTCATGGATGAAGGCACTTCCTTCAGTGACAATGTTGTTTACCCAGGATGTGACTACCTCCATTAGAGCTCTACCTTGCTGCACTTGTTTCACCAATTTTTGGTTCTAAACTGAATTTGGATCGAAATCCTATGAAGACTGAGCCAACAGAAGTATCCCATCATCAGAAAGTGAGGAAAGGAATTCTACCATAGTGGAAACTAGCTGCTTCAACTCGCGTTTCTCCCTTCCGTCCTTTTGTGACTGCCCTAGCGTGTGATATGCTAAAAATTTAAATAGATGATCCCTAGAATCTCTATTTAGAGCTTCAAGTTCCATTTTTGTGATCTCAAAATCTTCAGCTTCCAATTCCTGTATCCCTTAGGTTTGAATGTGGCTATTTTTGCAGTCACTTTTCCAGTTGATGGGTCAGTGGATAATCTAGCATCAGTCTTCATCTTTTTCACTTTAGGAGTCCGAGTAGCATACTTGGTAACAATTTCTTTCACGGGCAATGCAACAGGTTTGTAAGTGTTTCTCCTTTTTACCGTTTCAGTCAGCCAGGGAGGAATTGAACTAGCAACCATCCAATTATCAGGCATCTTGACTGGAGTATTTTTTACTTGAGAAACCTCTATATCCATGATAAGAGTTTCTTGATCTTTATCTATCTCATCTGGTGGAAATAAGATATACCCCTCAATTTCAACATCCAAGTAATCCAGTCCTAAGGCTGCCATTTATAAACGCTTCTGTAATCGGGTACTCGATCTTGACCTCTTGGCAGTAGGATGTCCGGTTGAAGGCACCTTTTTCTTAGGAGATGTAACCTTCCCTGCATTGGAAACCACATGAGATGCATGAGAAGAAGTATGTTTTACATTTTTAAAGGTTGACTTTGCACTAGATTTTCCAAGAGGGGGATTCACAGTTTCCTTCTTTTTCTTCCGTGCCAACCAGCTTTCTGTGACTTCTAAAATAGTTCAAGCCCTTAGTTTTATGTCATCTTCCTCTACCCTGTTCCAATCTATGTCTGGAAGGCTTCTTGTTTGCACATTACCATCTTCTGGAATTGTAGCTTCAACACTATCCTCTTCTACACCTTCAATATCCAAGTTTAACTGCAACATTTTAATTTGCGAGATCGTAAGTTTGGACTGATCTCTTTTCCATATTTCTCCTTCATCGCTAAGGTCTTCCCATAAGTCTTCCAAGTGTGAACTAGGTGAGGGGTAATTAATTAGGCACAAGACCTACCTGGAAAAACCCTTATTATCAAAATCTCTTCTCATCTTGTAGAACTGCAAATGAAAACTCAGTAGATTGCTCCCAATTATAGAAGCATCTATCATATTATTGCAGGTCAAATTACCAATCTTTACTGGAAACATAGAAAGCCATTTTTCCTTCAGCAAGGTGCTTTTAACAACCACAAACAACTGCCTGCAATTTTTTGCTAAAATGAAACAATCAAAGGTGAACCTCAGGAGCTTAATAGGTTCATCATCAAAACCTCTGACCTAGATGTAGGTAAAGTGGGGAAACTGAGTATAGAGACTTCCATAAGTCTGAATCACTTTTTGCACTTCTAATGAAACTCTTTGATTTGGAAAGCCTGCTAATTGCTGACACCTTTTGCCCAAGAAAATATCATGAACTAGCCTATTCTTTTCCAAAATTTTATCCTTCCTTAACAAAGGGCAATACTCATAAATAAATAAATCTTCATTCTTGGGAACATGTATAGGAGACAAGTCATGTGTGCAGGCTAAACAATATATCAGGTATGAAGACATATAGAAATTCTACCTAGTGCCCTGGGCTTGCTTGAGTTGATCCATTAGTGAACTAGTAATAATTTCTGCCTAGTCAATGTGTTGCCTTCCTTCTAAGACTATTTCAATCAAAGGAAACATCCATTCTTCATAAAGAAGAACCTATTTTGAACCCTTAATTTGATGGAGCAGCACAATCACGTCATGAATGTGAGGTTTCATGTGATCCTTTGTAAGAACCTTAGGCAAATACAACCCTCCTTTGTAATTAGTTCAGGTCCATTTCCTAGGCACATGACTCCGGTTTTTGTCTGCATTTTCCCTGTATTGAGCCAAGGATTGGGTAGGAGTAAAACTAGCAAGAGACTCCTCTAGAATTTTGAAGACAATAGCAATAGTTTTTCTATTAATTGGAACGATGGTTTGTCCATCTAAATTCAAAATGCACTTAGACTTCACATCATACCTATTTATACATTTCTGAATTAATTCTGGGCATACGACTGATGGTGGAAAAGTTGGAGCTTCTAATAGTCCACTTGACATAAACTCTAAGCTCTGGTCTTCCCCTGCATGGTTTGTTTGGTCTAATACCATTTTTTCTACCTGTATTCCTAACAAGTTTGTATCCGAGATAATAGGGGCTGAACATTGCATATTTTTAACATTTCTGAAGAAATGTAAACTACACCTCATCTTTTTCCTAGAAATAAAAACACAGGCACTCCCTCCCATCTTGAATCAGTGTATCTGACAACAACAGGAAATAAGAGAAGGCTTGTAGAAGCTACCTGTTTCATGTAGACCTGGAATAAATCCTTCACCGCAGCCGAGACTCCGCAGAAAACAAGACCAGGAAAGAAAGACTTAAAAAGTTGTTTATGTTTTTTTGGAGGGTTACTGCCCGAAAATATAAACTTAAATGAGCATAAGGTGGAGGCATTAATTTCAAATGATGTGAGAAATAATGATGCAGCAAAAGGATGTCCTCATAACCTACCACCTTCAATAACTTAATTAATTTTTCCTCAAATAATATCCACTGCTCGTGGCAAAGATCTCATTAATTCCCCTTGGCAAACTTTCATTGATTTACTTCGTGAATTCGGTCAAATCAAAAGATGTTGCTCTTTAAAACTTAATCATTTCACTGCCAGCTCATTACCATGGGTCCCACCACTTGTCCTTCCACTAAGGATTCTTCCCTGAAACTCTCATTGAACCTCTTCGAACTACTTTGAACCAGAGTTCAAAGTGGTTTGAAGTGGTTCACCACCCAAAGCTTACGTAGGCTAGGGCCCACCTGCATAAAATAGACATTAGAAAATAAAATATTTATTGAACTACTTTGAACCAGAGTTCAAAGTGGTTCGAAGTGGTTCAGGAAGGGTATAAGCTTTGAAAAAGGTTCATCCAAAGGAAAACTAAACTTGAACTTGGAAAAGTTAAAGATAGATTCTTGATGATTTTGAAGGTCATGGGCGCTTTGAAGGATTTCTATACGGAAATACTACCAAAGGGATTCATTAAATGAACTTCACATAGTGGACTTGTAAGGGTCTTTGACACTTCAATAATGGTGACTCTAACTGATGCTAACATCGGCTCTAACTAGGGACTGCATATTGCTCAATGTGCAGAGAACTCTGGTAAACTGGTTTCAGAGAAAAAAAAATTAACAAAGGGAAAGAAAAACAGACAACTACGACACACCAAAAAGGAAAACAGGGAAACAACCTACTATGTACATAAGAACTAACTAAAGCAAAATACTAGAGCTTTCATAACTTAAGGTCCTACCCATTGTAGGTAAAAGGCAGATTCACACCATCTAGGTAAGAAAACCAAAAATCATTGGAACCAGGGGCTTCAGAAACAATGAATGGGCCCTTCCATAAGGACTCAAATTTTCGGTGAGCTCCTTTAGGTGCTCATCTTTTGTCCCATAAAAGCACTTCATCTCCTTCCATAAAGTTATGAGGCTATGTCCACATATCAAAGATCTGCTTCACCTTCAGCTGATGCTTTGTGATATGGTCTACTAATTCCTCCCTTTCTTCTTCCAGTCTACTCAAATGCATAACCCATTTCTCCAAAGGATCTCTGAAGTATTGATCTTCAATGACAGCTTGAAGCTTAGCTGAGGAAAGTTCTAAAGGCAAAGAAACATGTGCTCCTATCCTATATACCAATTCAAAGGGAGCCATTCCAATTGCTCTTTTCAAAGTGGTTCAATTTTCCCACAAGGCTTCAAACAACTTCTTATGCCACTCCTTGGGATTATCATCCATCAACTTCTTCATGATTGTTACCAGGTTCTTATTACTAGATTCAGCTTGACCATTTCGTTGTAGAAAATAATCAGAAGAATGTGCTAGAGAAATGCCATGCTCATAACAGAAAGTTGAGATCTCCTCAGAGGAAAAGTATGTAGCATTTTCTGCTACTATCTTAACAGGCACACCGAACCTAACAAAAATATAATTTAGAAGGAAATCACAAACAACCTGAGAGTTTTCTTTATTAGTGGGAATTTCTTCCACCCACTTAGTAAAATAATTGGTGGCCGTAAGAATATAAACATGTCTGGCACTAGATGGTGGGTTTAAAGAGCCAACAAAGTATATTCCCCTCTGTTTGAAAGGTTCATCAAAAATCACTGGTTTAAGAGGTAGAGTAGTAAGATGAGGTCTTCCAGTAAGAAGCTGACATTTCTCACAATTGTGAACATATTGGTATGCATCCTTGAACATTCTGGGCCAATAAAATTGATTCTAAAGAATCTTAAATACAGTCACAGTTGAAGAATAGTGGCCTCCACAAGCCTCATCATGAAACACCTTCAAAAGTTCTTTCTGTTGTTAACCATCCACGCATCTTAGAAAGGTTCCATCAATGCCCCTTTTGTATAGTGTCCCCTGGGATATCACATATTTACTTGCTTTTAACTTCAGGTTACACCTCTCCTTAGGGTTTAAATGACCAAGACACTCACCATAAGTAAGAAAATAGGCCATGTCTGAAAACTAGGAATCAGTTAGACTAACAAGTAATGCCATGGGTACTTCATCAATTTTCTCAGATGGGTGACCATTTTCTGCTATCAGCTTGCATAAACCTTTCCCTCTTACCAAATTGGTTGGCTTTACTAGTAAGTCATATTCTTAAATTTTCGCTATCCAAATAGCTCTGTTATTGATACCAATCTCCTTCTGAGTCAAAATACTCTTCACCATGGTATCGGGTACAAGGACTATACAATGGGAATGCAGAATATGATACTTGAATTGTTTCACCACTTTCACCAGGGCAAAGGCATGTTTTTCCATCTGGGAGTACTTGAGCTCATGCCTTTTTAGGGGTGTGCTCATGAAAGCTATTGGTGCTTCTTGCCCTTTCTCATCTTTCTATGTTAATATACCAGACAGTGTGTGTCTGGAAGTGTAACAATATTGACAAAATCCTTCTTGAAATTAGGACTCTTCAACATGGGTGCATGAGATATCGCATCCTTAATGTCTTTGAAAGCTTTGCACCCATTATCATTCCACTTAAAAGGAATTTTCTCACTCATCATATCAATCATATGTTTAGTAATTTTTGAGAATTCGGGAACAAAAGCATGCAGGAAATTCACCTGGCCAAAAAAGGACTTCAATCCACTTCTACTTAATGGCAAGCTGAGCTGCTGAATCACTTTAACCCTTTAAGGATCAATGTGGATACCATTGTTTGAGACTAGATGACCTAGTATTTTTCCTTCCTCCACAAAGAATATTGACTTTTGGGGGTTCAGAGATATGTCGTGACTTCTACATCTCAAAAGCATTGTTTCAAGATCTTTTAAATGTTGAGTCCTCTTCTTAGAAAATATAGTGAGATCATCTAAATACACCACTATGATTTTATTCCAGAGATCCTCAATAGAGGAGTTCATTGCCCTTTGGAAAGTGGCATCCACATTGATCAACCCAAAGGGCATACAATTATATGCATAAGTTCCCCATGGGGTGATGAAAACTATTTTATGTTGATCACTTTCTGCCACACTGATTTGATTGTATCTGGAATAGCCATCTAACATAGACATAACTTCAGCTCTAGAAACCGCTTGAAGCACATGCTCCATCATAGGTAAGGCATAATTATCTTTCAAGCTTGCCTAATTAAGATTACAAAAATCTACACAGATCCTAATTTTGCCATTCTTCTTTCTCACAGGGACTATATTGGCGATCCATGTCGAATGGTGGATGGGATAAATGATCCTTGCCTATAGCATTTTTTCAACTTCCTTTAATATGGCCTCCGACACTTTTGGATTGTAGTTCCTTAGTTTCTAGTGAAAAGGAGTAACACCAGGTTTCAAAGGAATCTGATGTTCAAATTGACCTCCCCTGAAGTTCTCTAAGTCTTCATACCCCCAGGCAAAAACATATTTGTACTCCATGAGCAACCTCTTCAAGTCTTCTTTCTCAGACATAGTACAAGTAAAACCAATAGAAATCCATCTTGGATTATCTTGCTCTCCTATGTCAATCTTGTCATATTCCTTGGCATTATGTACATGGGATATCTTTTCCTTAACAATACTGTCATCTTTTCTTTTGAACAAATGTTCTGGAGATACAATACCCTTGGGGATCTTATTACCCTTCAGCTGGATCACCCCTTCACTACCTGCAACATCTTCATAGACTTCTTTGCATTCACCATATGATCCTTAAAAATAAACATTAGAAAAACCTGTAGCACATTCTAAGAAATCTCTGAGCTGAGAATCATTATCAAAAACTTGCCAATTTTCTACATTGTCAGGTACTCTAGGCTTGTAAATCATCTCAATCTGGTATTTTTGAGTCTTAAAATCTGGATGAGACAATAAAAGTGAGGCTGACACAACCAAGGCATCTGCTCTGGTATTATGAGGTCTTGGTATAAATTCTATAGAAAAAGCATCAAAGAAATCCAACTCATCTCATACCAAATTTCTATAATGTTTTAACTTCTCATTCTTGACAGCAAATTGTCCTTTCACTTGCTTCACAATTAACTCTGCATCACCCCTCACTATCAACTTCTTGACTCCCCTCAGTTTTGCCTCCTCCAATCCCACAAGTAAGGCTTCGTACTCTGTAGTATTATTGGTATTTCTAAAATCTAACTTGAAGGAGAGAGGGATACACTCTCTATTAGGAGGAAAAAGAACTACCCTTACACCAGAACCTAAATTAGAACAGTTGTCATCAAACTCCATCTCCCATATATCTTCTTCTTTTTTATGAGAAATTTCACCATCTTCTCCGAGATCATCCAGAATAACATAATTACCAAAATGGTACTCCTCATACAAGATTTGAGGTTTTGGATTGTCTGAGGGCACCACAGTATACTTATTTTTAGGCTCAGGTTCAAGTTTTACTTTCTTTTTACCAACTGGAATCATGGCCTCTGACTAGTCCATCTTAATGTCGCCTCCTGAATCTTTGCAACATATTCTACTAAGTAGCATGTCATAGCTAGTTGGGATATCTACTACTAGAATATTCAATTTCAGATGCTTGTCAGGGTAAGCAGCAAGAACAGCTTGGGCATCTTTGACCTGACCCATTAACAATACTTGTTTCCAATCCATAGAATAACAATGACCATAAGTTTTAGTTAAAGTAAGACCAAGGTCTCTAGCTATCGAGGCTGGCATGATATTATTTGACGCACCAAAGTCAATAATGCAATTACTGAGTTTTTGGCCATTTAGCAGTAAGGAGATATAGAAGG
Organism: Chamaecyparis obtusa; assembly: GCA_027943335.1. Classification (NCBI taxonomy): domain Eukaryota; kingdom Viridiplantae; phylum Streptophyta; class Pinopsida; order Cupressales; family Cupressaceae; genus Chamaecyparis; species Chamaecyparis obtusa. The sequence continues at coordinate 413,840 of BSBK01006324.1, read as the reverse complement.
GATTTGGCTTTCTTTCTTCTATTTCACTCTCAATAGAATTAACCAAAGGGCATTCTTCAGGAGTCTATGGAGTATCCTGGGGTTTGAAAACTAGGGGTTATTGAACTGTAGTCACCTCACAAATAAGGGATTAATCTATTTTGGGGTCTGAACTTGACTCCCCTTTAACATACTGGACTAGTTTGTCTAGTTCTTTAGGGTTCATTTTAAGGTATTCTGCAGGGGAAATTGAGATTGTGCTTGTTTTACAGAATTCAACAAAATCAAATGAAGAAGAAGAAGAAGAACTACCTCTTGGGAAAATATTTACTTCAGGGCCCTTTGGAACTGCAAGAGTCTCCCCACTTCCAGCTTCTTTATGCCTAGCATCAGCATTAGCAGCAATCAAACCCGGGACAAACTTATGTGTTCTCTGATTTCTTGTCAAGATTGCACAAATAGGATCTTGCAAGGTGGCCAAGACACTTCCCCCTCTGTCAGAGCCGGGCTCATACTCCAAATAAAAGGAACTAGATAAACCAATATTAGGAAAATCCTTCTCCTCTCGAACCTCTTCTATTTCGATGGTATCCTTCGTGGCATTAATTTGAAGACACCTTAACCAATCCGGACAAGATTCACCATCGTGATCAGTTGTTAGATGAAAGGAACACATTGTTTCTCTGGGTGTAGGTCCAATCTACAGCCTAGGTTGTGAACTCAGAAAGAGAGGAGTCTTTCCTAAAGGTTGATTATATTGTCTTTGGCTAACATCCTGATAAGGGGACTCATATGGAGAACTCGCCTTATTTTTCTCTCTCTTGACCTTAGCCATGTCATTCACTAACCTCTACATTAGAGGATCTATTGTCATAGAAGAAGAAGTATTTCCTGGAGCCTGAACCTCTCTCTTCCACTTCCCAGCTATTATGAGAGTATCCTCTAACTAAATAGCTTGTGTCTAAGCAGTGGCCAAGTCTGCCACTCCATCTTTCAACAAGTGCAAACTTATGTCAGATGGAACTACATTTAAGAAGAAAATCTTCTTATTTTTGTCACTTGGTGCAGAGTTGGCTAGTATCCTTTGCAAGGTTCTATTAAACTTAGCTACGAACTCAAGCATAGGCTCATGCATCTCCTTCTTCATCTAACTAAGCTGGAGCAATAAAGATATTTCATTATCAGGTGTTTTGAATCTCCTTTCAAAAGTAGTTTTCATGTCAATCCAATTTTTGATCGAGCCATTGGGTAAATGACTGAACAAGTCCACTGCAGTGTCGAACAAGATTCTGACAAAAAGCCTCACTACAAATTCTTTAGTGGGAACACTTATAACACCGCAAGCGGTGTGAAAGGCACTTAAATGATCATCAGAGGTTACTTTTCCATCTCCATTAAACTTGGGTAGAACCTGATTAGCACCTTTAGGCAAGTTTTCAGGTTGATTAACTCCTAAGTTCAGTGGGCCAATATTTTGACCCCAGGGTTGATTGGCAGCCATGTTAGGTAACTGAAAATTCAAGGGTTGAATATTAAGGATAGTAAGTGCCACAGTACCAGGTGTTATAATAGCTTGAAAAAGAGGTGGAACAGCTGGGCTAGGTGGAGGTGAAGATGGTCTACTAAAAGTTTGAGTTTTCTTCTTGTTACGAGTATTAAGATCAGGCGTGAAACTAAGATTCTTCAAAGCTTCAAAGTCTTCATCAACCAACCCTCTACTCCTATTGCCTCTCGTGTATCTCTTTTCTACCAATTTCAATGTCCGGGAAAGATCTTAATTTCTTGCTGGGACTTGTGCAAGTCTATCTACTATGACTATTGCATGAGCAACTAGTATTCCCCTCAGTCACTTTGCTATTTGTTCTTCCTTCTCAAGCACTTCTTAGACTTGATGAAATTGCTAGTTACTATGTCTGAACCTCCATGCTACTTTAGTAAGGCTTGAGATTATGTCTTCTTGCATGTCTTCAAATTCCAGGTTAGGTTGAAGCACAAGAAACACATTATTATGTGGCAACACCATCTTGTAGCATTGCAATAAATGGAGAATCTGATATTTAATACTGGACTCTCCCCAGTAGAGTTGCCAAAAATTTGTTGGCGAACATATTTTTCTTCCTCTTTTTAAATAAGAATAAATAAAGACTATGTTTTTGAGGACAAACTATTCATCAACAGTTGGGTAAGCACATGAAGTTACTTCCCTCTGAATTCTTAAGGTACAACTCCCTTGTATGATATTCAAGGAATTATCAACAATGAAATTAACTTAGACACTTTTAACCTGAAAGTGCAGAAGGATTACTCACATACTCTTGGGTATGGAGGTGATTTACAAAATTAATAGCTAAAGGAATCACCTATGAGGAAAATTAATGCCTATTAAATACCTCAAAAATATTACAACCTAAGGAATAACTTAAGAAAAATAAACTAGAAGGAAACTAGAAGTAACTGAATATGAATAATACGTGCACAGATTCAAATATACAAATTTTCAAAGCAATCCATATATTCTAGATTTGATTCAAAGATCAAAATCATACTAAGCATCCATGTATGAACATAAATATCAGATCAAAGTCTCATCAAAAAATCAGTCACCAGCTATTTCAAAAAACAAAATCTATATCATCTATCTATTTCCAAAAAAAGAAAAAGTCTCTATGTCTATTATCTATATCTTTTTCCTAACCGTTTCTTAGTCTAATGCCCCAGCATTAATAGTTTCATGTCTGAGAAAGCCTCCAGAAAAACTCAGCTTCTTAGACAACAGAAAAGAAACTGCTTAAAATCAATTATACAAACAGAAACAAAGGTCAATGTACGTGCTGCATAAAACATAAAACTAAGAATAAATTGTCCTAAGAACTACGAGCTCTTTCCAGGTTCATCTGCCATGGCGGTCTTCACAAGTTTCCATGACCAAAATACATTCGCCAACTCCTGGGCCGGCTGGATATGTAAATTCTTTAAGGGTATTAGCTTCGCCCGGGTTGTGTTCTTTTCCCATCTCAGTTCCTTGATTCTCTCCGCTTGTTTCGGTAACTGTCCCCTGTTTAATAGCAACATGGACTCCACATTGGCAATTCTAGTGAAGTCTTGAACTGTTAACATGTCATTCTCCCTGAGGGCATGCATGGTGTCAATGAAGACCTTAACCATAGCATCTGCATCCCTGTTACCTTCATTGATTTGTAGAATGCTTGAGGGGTTCACAATTTTAATATCTTTCAGAGCATCCACATGCATATCCAGGACTTCCTTTTCCATTTCCTTGGCTTGTGAGATTGTGGCTTTGAATAGTGTATGCTTCCATCCAAAGTTCTATTTTAAAATAAAGAGCATACATGGATCAACTAGCTTCATTGGATTTTCAATCAAAAACTTAGTCACACCATAGCTCTCTATTTCCTATACCTAAAATACAATTTCCTCACACTTTGCTTCTTCTACCTCCCAACTCGAAACCAGGGTTTGAATCTCACCAAGTAACCCCTCTCCATCCAGATAGGTAGAAATGAATTCACGGATGAAGGCACTTCCTTCAGTGACAATGTTGTTTACCCAGGATGTGACTATCTCCATTAGAGCTCTACCTTGCTGCACTTGTTTCACTAATTTTTGGTTCTAAACTAAATTTGGATCAAAATCCTATGAAGACAAAGCCAATGGAAGTATCCCATTATCAGCAAGTGAGGAAAGGAATTCTACCATAGTGGAAACTAGCCGCTTCAACTCGCGTTTCTCCCTTCCGTCCTTTTGTGACTGCCCTAGCATGTGATCTACCAAAAATTTAAACAGATGATCCCTAAAATCTCTATTTAGAACTCTGAGTTCCATTTTTTTGATCTCAAAATCTTTGGCTTCCTATTCTTGTATCCCTTAGGTTTGAATGTGTCTATTTTCGTACACTTTTCCAGTTGATGGATCGGTGCATAATCTAGCATCAGTCTTCATCTTTTTCACTTTAGGAGTCTGAGTAGCATACTTGGTAACAATTTCCTTCACGAGCAATGGAACAGGTTTGTAAGTGTTTCTCCTTTTTACCATTTCAGTCAGCCAGGGAGGAATTGAACTAGCAACCATCTGATTATCAGGCGTCTTGACTAGAGTATCTTCTGAAACTGTAGCTTCAACACTGTCCTCTTCTACACCTTCAATATCAAAGTTTAATTAAAACATTTTAATCTCTGAGATCATAAGTTTGGAGATCTCTTTTCCATATTGCCCCTTCATCACTGAGGTCTTCCCATAAGTCTTCCAAGTGTGAACTAGGTGAGGGGTAATTACTTAGGCTCAAGACCTGCCTAGCAAAACCCTTATTATCGAAACCTCTTCTCATCTTGTAGAACTGCAAATGAAAACTCAGTAGATTGCTCCCAATTACAGAAGCGTCTATCATATTATTGTAGGTCAAATTACCAATCTTTACTGGAAACATAGAAAGCCATTTTTCCTTCGTCAAGGTGCTTTTAACAACCACAAACAACTGCCTGCAAGTTTTTGCTAAAATGAAACAATCAAAGGCAAACCTCGGGAACTTAATAGGTTCATCATCAAAACCTCTGACCTAGATGTAGGTAAAGTGGGGAAACTGAGTATAGAGACTTCCATAAGTCTGAATCACTTTTTGTGCTTCTAATGAAACTCTCTGATTTGGAAAGCCTGCCAATTGCTGACACCTTTTGCCCAAGAAAATGTCATGAAATCTCCTATATTTTCCAGAATTTTATCCTTCCTTAACAAAGGGCAATACTCATAAATAAATAAATCTTCATGCTAGGGAACATGTTGTATAGGAGACAAGTCTTGTGTGCAGGCTAAACAATATATCAGGTATGAAGACATATAGAAATTCTGCCTAGTGCCCTAGGCTTGCTTGAGTTGATCCCTTAGTGAACTAGCAATAATTTCTACCCAGTCAATGTGTTACCTTCCTTCTAAGACTATTTCAATGAAATGAAACATCCATTCTTCATAAAGAAGAACCTGTTCTGAACCCTTAATTCGATTGAGTAGCACAATCACGTCATGAATGTGAGGTTTCATGTGATCCTTTGTAAGAACATTAGGATATCATGACCCTCCTTTGTAATTAGTTTGGGTCCATTTGCTAGCCACATGACTCCAGTTTTTGTCTGCGTTTTCCCTATATTGAGCCAAGGATTGGGTAGGAGTAAAACTAGCAAGAGACTCCTCTAGAATTTTGAAGACAACATCAATAGTTTTCCTATTAACTGGCATGAGGGTTTGTCCATCTGAATTCAAAATGCACTTAGACTTCACATCATACCTATTTATACATTGCTGAATTAATTCCGGGCATACGACTGATGGTGGAAAAGTTGTAGCTTCTAATAGTCCACTTGATATAAACTCTAAGCTCTGGTCTTCCCCTACATGGTTTGTGAGGTCTACTACCATTTTTTCTACCTGTATTCCTAACAGGTCTGTATCCGAGATAACAGGGGCTTGACATTGCATATTTTTAACATTTTCAAAGAAATGTAACCTAGACCTCATCTTTTTCCTAGAAATAAAAACACAAGCGCTCCCTCCCCTCTTGAATCAATGTATAGATAACAACAACAAGAAATAAGAGAAGGCTTGTAGAAGCTACCTGTTTCATGCAGACCTGGAATAAATCCTTCACCACAGCCAAGACTCTGTAGAAAACAAGACCAGGAAAGAAAGACTTACAAAGCTATTTATGTTTTTTTGGAGGGTTACTACCCAGAAATATAGACTTAAATGAGCATAAGGCGGATGCATTAATTTCAAATGATGTGAGAAATAATGATGTAGCAAAAGGACATCCTCGTAACCTGCCACCTTCAATAACTTAATTAATTTTTCCTCAAATAATATCCCCCGCTCATGCCAAAGTTCTCATTAATTCCCCTCAGCAAACTTTCATTGATTTACTTCATGAATTCCATCAAATCAAAAACCACTGCTCTTTAAAACTTAATCATTTCACTGCCAGCTCATTTCCACAAGTCCCACCACTTGTCCTTCCACTAAGGATTCCGCCCTCAAACTCTCATTGAACCTCTTCGAACTACTTTGAACTGGAGTTCAAAGTGGTTCGAAGTGGTTCACCACCCAAAGCTTACGTAGGCCAAGGCCCACCTGCATAAAACAAACATTAGAAAATAAAATATTTATTGAACTAGTTTGAACTACTTTGAACCAAAGTTCAAAGTGGTTCGAAGTGGTTCAGGAAGGGTATAAGCTTTGAAAAAGGTTCATCCAAAGGAAAACCAGACTTGAACTTGGCAAAGTTAAAGACAGATTCTTGACGATTTTGAAGGTCATGGGAGCTTTGAAGGATTTTTGTACGGAAAGACTACCAAAGGGATTTGTTAAATGAACTTCACATAGTGGACTTGTAAGGGTCTTTGACACTTCAATAATGGCGACTCTAACTGACCCTAACACATAATTATATGTTAGGTAGAAAACAATTATATCAACATAATCTAATCATTATTTGATTTGTATCAGTTTCCCATAAGTTCTTCAACTTCTCAACTTCTCATTTCTTCTTCTCCTTAACTCATTCATCTTATATTATTACCAAATGATATGGAAACATAATATAAACTAGAAATCAATTTCTTGCTATCAATGACAAGACAATAACTGATCTAATATCATGTATTCCTCTAATCTTGGTCGGTCTTCATCATCAGCTCCATCAGAAAATAAATCTTCAATTTTACTATCAGTTATAGTAACACAAACAATGTAAAATCAAATAATCATTACAAATATATTATACCATGTCACCTTGACATTTGGATTATAACTAGATCCACTGCAATTGACTGCATTGATAAACTAGAACTGATTGAATATCTGAATGAAATAACTTAGAAATAGTGATTAGAGATCACCAAGTACTGAAAGATATGTAAGATGATTAAATCACTCAATATGTTGTCATTGATGTCAACTAGTCTTTACATTACTTATCATGTTACTTACAAGCATTTGAACATCTGTTGAAGGAAGAAAAGATGAAGAACTGAGATATCTACATGAGGAAAGATGGATATGACAGATAAGGATAAGGAAAACATTGGGTAACTTATTGATGAGTCTATGGCTTTATATTGTTGACATGAGCATGTTACATTAATCTATTATGAAGAAGAGATTTGAAATTGAACATGTTAATGTGGTTGGTAATTGAAGATTTCTGTATACACTGAGCCAGTGCAGTGTATAACGACTGACAGTATTAACTGAGCTAGTTCAACTAGTTATCGCTGATGCATTTCTATATCAACCGAGTATGGATGAAAACATTAAATGCTAAGTACATCTAACTGAAATTGATGAGCTAGATATTGGTATAATTTCAAGATTAAGGATGAAGTTTGTTATGAGATCCACGACTGACAAAATTCAGAGAAGATCTAAAGGATGAGATTGAAACATGATATGGACACATCTGTCGAGGAAGGTTTAAGAGGCAAAATGGACAAAGGAGATTAAGTGACAAAATATAATGGCTAATATAAAAATGGTTTACTTGTCTATATAAGAGATATGAGTTTCATTATTGAAACATGCCAGAAGGAGACTGTAGAGAATTTGCATGAAGACTATATTCATGCATGCCTGATCAAACTGGTTAGTTAAAGAACCAAGACTGCAAAGTTTACTGAGCATCAAAGAACCATTTACCGAGTGAAAGTAAGTTGAAGAATATTGAGGAAGTGAATTGATTAATGATTGGAGGATTTTTATGGGCTTAGCATAGATATGAATATCTACAATTGAGTTGTATTTGAATCAGATCATTACTATATCAATTTAACCATTGATTCAGAAAATATCTTAACCGAGTGGACTTAATTGTCTTATATTCTACCCTATGTCATTCAGAGAATGTACATTGTTATCTTGTTGAGCCCATAGTGAATGTTGGTCAAAAGTTAACTTTTAGTGATAAATCCTCTAACCAGGTCACACCTAACAGTGTGTATTGTAACCTTTAACAGGGTTGGCTCTTCACCGAGCTCACTTCATAAGAGTGAATTATTTTGGGTTACCAATCCCAGGTGGTTTTTCCCTTAATAGGGTTTCCATGTTAAATCATTGTGTTATGTGTTATTTGTGATGATTTCTTTGCTATCATAATTTACATACTGCATAGTTGATTTAGTCGGTAATCACATTTGGATATTTACTAGTAATCGGTATATTGGATAGATAGATTGATATTTTATGTTACCGAGCTGCATAATTTATTGGAATTATTTCATAAGGTACATCTTTGTATTTGGGACTGTAGGATAACTAATCTAACTAATTCACCCCCCTCTTAGTTATTCTAACAATTGGTATCAGAGCATATTGGTTTCTTGGAAGAAAATTTTAAGGACTTGAGCATAAATATTACAAGATGTATAAGAGGGAAGTGTTGAAGCTGAACAAAGACAACTTTACTACATAACAAAGCCAGATGAGACTTCATATATATGGAATTGGAGAATCTTCTATACACTTACTGAATAATGGCTACTTACAACCGAATGTTGGTCCTTTGACTCTTGATGAGTTGAGAGACCGTCATGAACACAATATTACTATGATAGAGATTTTTGTTGCTCTATCTGATGCTGAATTTGAGGATGTCAAGGATTGCACTACAACGAAGCAAATGTAGGATAAAATTGCTCTAGTTTATGGTGGTGATGTGAATGTGATGAGAGCCAAAGCTGAAATCCTGAGAGGTAGATTTGATGACATGAAGATGAAGGAAGGAGAGAATATTATATAGTACACAAACCAAATCAAAGAGGTAGTTAATGCTATATCAGGTGCTGGTTGTATTATTTCTAAAGATATAGTGGTAAGTACGATACTAAGAACCTTGTTTCCTATCTATGCAATCAGAATATCTTCTATTCATGAAATGAGGTATGCACCTAATAGCACTCTTACTCTTGATAGTCTGATTGGAAAGTTAACAACTTTTGAGCTAAATAATTTTGACAATAGTGTTGTACCAAGTGTTGAGTCCACTTTTATGTCTTCTTTGAAGATTGGTAAATCTAGCAGTAAGCATAATATAAGGAATGAAAGTGATAGTAATACTGATGATGAGCTTGATGAGCTTGAAGCACTTATGGACCAGAGACTGCATAAAGGTAAAGGTGCATATAAGGGTAAGTTACCTTTAGCTTGTTTTAATTGCAAATAAGTTAGCCATATTGCTATAAGATGTCCTAACAAGAAAGAAGATGATAAAGACAGAGACCGATCTGGTGATGGGAAGTATAGAAGAAGAAACAATAGAGGTTACCGACATTACAATAGAGAAAACTGAGATCACAAAGATAAGGGAAAAAAGGCTTGTCACCTTGTTGAAGAAGATGACTCCGACACCGACACTGATGATGATATTGAGGTGGTATTTGTTGCAATGAAAGATGATTCAGAAGAGGAGGAAAGGTATGTAGAAAAAACACTCATTTCTAAAGTTAGTAAGAATCATACTTGGATCATTGATAGTGTCTATACACATCACATGATTGGTGATGAAGATAAGTTTTATCATCTTAAGCATTATAATGGAGGTTTAGTAAAAATGGGAAATGACACACCTTGCATGGTTAAAGGAAAAGGATCTATTATATTAAATTATAAAATTAGATGTGATAATGCATACTGGGTAAAAGGACTTAATTACAATTTGTTAAGTGTAGCACAGCTGAATAACTCAGGTCACCGAGTTGCATTCGAGAGAAAGAAGGTGAAAATCTATGATGAAAATGGAAAGCTTGTCGAAATAGGTGGACAATCAAAAGGTAATTTATTTTATCTTGACAATGCTAAGACTTCTTGTTTGTTGGTGAAAAATGAAGATGCATGGTTATGGCATAAGAGGTTATCTCATGTAAATTTTGATAACATGATTAAGATCAGTAGAAAGAGAAAAGTTAGAGGATTTCCTAGTCTAACCAAACCTGATCATGTTATGTGCCATCAATGTCAGAAAGGGAAGATGACAAAATCTAGTTTTAAAAGTAAGGAATATCTAAAGGAATTTTGGAGTTGGTTCACACTGACTTATGTGGTCCCATAAGAACTCAAAGCTACTATGGTGATAGATAATTTATTTTGTTTTTTTATGACTATACTAGATTGATGACTATTATGTTCTTGAAATAAAAATCTAAGGCATTCAAATTGTTTAAATGGTATAAGGATAAAGTTAAAAAAGAAACCAAAAAAGAATTGAAATGCTTAAGGTCTGATAGAGGAGGTGAGTTTGTTTCTAATGAATTCACTAACTTTTGTAATGAGCATGGTATAAAAAGGAAGGTTTCTACACCTAGAACACTGTAGCAGAATGGAATTGCTGAAAGGAGAAATTGATCCATTGTTGATTGTGCTAGAACATTGATGATTGAGAAAAATGTTGCATAGATGTACTAGAGAGAGGCAGTTAGCATTGCAATATATGTCCTACACCAAGTTCAACTAAAGAAAGACACAAACAAGACACCTTACGAGTTATGGTTTGGATACACAATGTGTGTAAGTTATTTTAGAACCTTTGGTAGCAAGTGTTATATTCTGAAAGATGATAGGAATGGAAAATTTGACTCTAAAGGTGATGAAGGTTTATTCTTAGGTTATTCTACTAAGATTAAAGCTTACAAATGTTTGAATAAGGTTACTAATAAGATGATAGAGAGTACTAATGTTGGAGTTGATGAGTTTGCTGAAAAGAATGAAGAATAAATCATGAAGGAGATAGAAGATTATGGTAGGTTTAATTATGTTGAAGATCTAGACTATCTATCGAAGCCACAAGCTGAGTCTACCAAGCATCAAGAAAATGCTACCGAGAATTAGTAAATGAAAATCGAGAATCAGGAAGAAGCTATCAAGTAGGAAAATGTACCTAAACAAAATTATGAGCAGAGGAGAGATCAAGTGCTAGCAAGATTTGTTAGAAGACATCATCTTGAGAACCAAATCATTGGAGATAAGCAAGCTAGCATGATGACCCAAAGTAAGTTAAGACAAAATACATGCTTAGTTTGTGAGTTTGAACCTAAGAATGTTAGGGATGAACTTGAAAATAAGGAATGGATAAATGTTATGAATGAGGAAATTGAAAAAATTGAGAAGAATAAGACATGGACATTGGTACCTAGACCAAAGGATAAAAATGTTATTGGTACTAAGTGGATTTCTAGGAATAAGCTGGATGAAAATGGATAAGTTACAAGGAATAAGGCAAGACTTGTTTGCAAAGGATATGCACAAGAAGAAGGTATTGATTATGGTGAAACCTTTGCACTTGTTTCTAGAATGGAAGGAGTTCTCATATTAATTTCTTATGCTACACATAAGGGATTTAAGATATATGAAATGGATGTGAAATCAGCGTTTCTGAATGGAATTCTTGAGGAGGAGGTCTACATAGAACAACCGAAAGGGTTTGTTGATCAAAATTAGAAAGACATGGTATGTAGATTTCACAAAGCCTTGTATGGATTGAAGCAAGCACTGAGGGCATGGTATGAAATATTACATGCTTATCTTATAAGTATTGGTTTTGTAAGAACTAGTGAAAACAATAATTTGTACATGAAAGGAGGATCTGATGATAACATTTTGATTGCTGAGATATTTGTTGATGATATAATCTTTGGAGGACAAGATCTAATTTGTAAATATTTTTTTGATGCCATGAGAAAGGAATTTGAGATGTCTATATTTGAAGAGATTAAATTCTTTCTAGGTTTGGAGGTTATACAACAGAAAGATGGGATTTTAATCACTCAATCAAAATACATTAAAGAAGTATTGAAAACTTTTGGCATGGAAGATGCTAAACCAGTGGGAACACCGATGGTAACTGGTTGTAAATTGACAAAAGATGATGAATCTAGAGAAGTAAATCAGACTCTATACCGATCTATGATTGGTAAAATTATGTATGTTGTAGATAGTGGGCCTGATATTGCACATGCAGTGGGGATTGTCGCTAGATTTTCTACCAATCGTAAAAATTCACATATGGTCACAGTGAAAATAATCTTGAGATACTTGAAGAAAATAGAAGACTATGGATTATGGTATACATTAGAAGGAAAATTTGAACTTAGAGTTTACACCGATGTAGATTGGGCTGGAAACATAGATGACTGGAAGAGCACAGTCGGTGGAGCATTCTTTTTAGGGGAAATTCTTGTGAGTTGGATTAGCAAGAAACAAGCATGCATTTCTCAGTCCACTACTGAAGCAAAGTATGTTGTTGCTGCTACAAATTGTTCAAATATAGCTTAGATTAGACAAGTGTTGTAAGGAATGAATGAGGTAATCACTGACCCGGTGATTATATACTGTGACAACAATAGTGCTATAAATATTTCAAAGAATCCTGTGATGCATTCGAAGACAAAGCATATATCCGTTAAGTATCACTACTTGAGGGAAAAAGTTCAAGAGAAGTAAGTGAAACTGGAATTTGTAACATCTAAGGAACAACTTGCTGATATCTTTACTAAACCATTACCGAAGGACACATTTGAATATTTGAGGACTAGACTTGGGGTGTGTCCCCTGTCTACTGGTCACTAAGGTGATCTGGAGGTTGCATCAAGCTATACTTATCAGAAGATCATTCATGTTGATGCACATAGCTCACACTTTGGATTTTGTCTATGGTTGTGAAAGATTGTAGAAGCTGGAACAAAAATTTGTTTATCTATACATTGAAGGTACGTGATATGAACTGAACAATAGAGAATTACTTGGCTACTGCAGAGCTATTTGTATATTTTTTTGGCATTGTTGTCAAAGGGAGAGAGACTGAATATGAAAAGGAAAATCAGTTATTGAGAACATAGAGAAAGGGAGAGACATATTTGTTGCTGAGAACAAAGGGAATCTAAGAATTGAAAAGATCAAATTTGTAGGGAGAGTCTGCACTTGTAATGCTGTTATGTTTTGTAGTCATTAAACATATTAAATTTGAGCTTACCAAGATACAACATTTTCTTACATAGTTGTAGAATACATGTTTGGTATGCATATGGAATATTTTCATATTACTTATGTTTCCATCAATGCCAAAGGGAGAGATTGATGAACTACAACTGATTGAATATTTGAATGAACTGAAGAAATAATGATTAGAGATCACTGAGTATTGAAATGATATGTAAGATGATTAAATCAGTCAATATGTTGTCATTGATGTCAACTAGTCTTGACAGTACTTATCATGTTAGTTAAAAACATCTGAACATCTATTGAAGGAAGAAAAGATGAAGAACTGAGATATCTACATGAGGAAATATGGATATGACAGATAAGGATAAGGAAAACATTGAGTAATGTATTGATGAGTCTATGGCTTTATATTATTGAATTGAACATGTTACATTAATATATTATGAACAAGAGATTTGAAATTGAACATGTTAATGTGGCCGGTAATTGAAGATTTATGTATACACCGAGCCAATGCAATGTATAGAAACTGACAGTATTAACCGAGCTAGTTAAACTAGTTATCACTGACACATTTATATATCAACCGAGTATGGATGAAAACATTAAATGCTAAGAACAACCGACTGAAATTGATGAGCTCGATATTGGTATGATTTCAAGATTAAGGATGAAGTTTGTTATGAGATCCATGGCTCAAAATTTTTGAAGAAGATCTAAAGGATGAGATTGAAATGTGATATGGACACATCTGTCGAGGAAGGTTTAAGAGGCAAAATAGACAAATGAGATTAAGTGGCAAAATCTAATGGCTGATATGAAAATGGTTTACTTGTCTATATAAGAGATACGAGTTTCATTATTGAAACATGTCGGAAGGAGACTATAGAGAATTCATGTGAAGACTATATTCATGCATGCCTGATTAGACTGGTTAGTGAAAGAACTGAGACTGTAGAGTTTACCTAGCGTTAGAGAACCATTTACTGAGTGAAAGTAAGTTGAAGAATATTGAGGAAGTGAATTGATTAATGATCAGAGGATTTTTATGGGCTTAGCATAGATCTGAATATTTGTAATTGAGTTGTATTTGAATCAGATCATTACTATATCAGTTTAACCATTGATTCAAAAAATCTCTTAACCAAGTGGACTTAACCGGCTTATATTCTGCCCTATGTCATTCAGAGAATGTACATTGTTATCTTGTTGACCCCATAGTGAATGCTGGTCAAAAGTTACTGTTAGTGATAAATCCTCTAACCAGGTCACACCTAACAGTGTGTATTGTAACCTTTAACAGGGTTGGCTCTTCACCGAGCTCACTTTAGAAGAGTGAATTATTTTGGGTTATCGGCCCCAGGTGGTTTAACAATGTTTCCACGTTAAATAATTGTGTTATGTGTTATTTGTGATGATTTTTTTGCTAACATACTTTACATACTACATAGTTGATTTATTCAGTAATCACATTTGGATATTTACTGGTAATCAGTATACTGGATAGACAGATTGATATTTTATGTTACCGAGCTGCATAATTTGTTGGAATTATTTCATAAGGTACATCTTTGTATTTGGGACTATAGGATAACTGATCTAGATGATTCAACTCCCTCTTAGTTATTCTAACATGCATCATCATCGTTCACTAATCTAACATCACATGTTTAAGCCTATTCAAGCATTTTTATCATTTTCAAAAAATAAACTTCTATCCCTTGAAACTATGTCTTGTGGTACTCCAAAAAACTTGTGATCATAGCATCTACAACATATCCTAGTCAAGATAAACATATCATGACCACACTACTGGAATCCACACCAATTTGATAGAACAATCAAATCACTCATCCTTTGTCACCATTTGTTCTTCCTATTCCTTTGTCACCATTAAATTGATCATAAATATTTCCATACTCATTACTAGCCATTGAGATCATACATACAACATCTAGAGACATCGGTGAGTCTCCCATAAGAACCACACACTCTAATTCCATCACAAACTTACCGCACATTGGATTCATCAAAAAACTATTTATCAACTCACTATCAACCAACACATCACTTCATTGACATTAATGACAACATAAATAAATTATATCCCTATCATCAAACCTATAGCAAAACACTCTCAATAATATTTGTAACATTTATGCATCAGTTATGTCAATAGGTTGATCACACTTTTTAAATATTACTTGTCTTAAAGAAGCTACGGATTGCAAAAACCATCTATATTAATTAAAATTTTAAATCAAAGTTAGATGAAAAAGATCCATGAATATCCTTTGTGAAGATTGTAGTTACAATAATGAGTATTTTAATATTTCTAATCCTTCCAATTTAATTCAGTGCACCTAGAACCAATATTTTGCAACACTTTAAGAAAAATAAAATCAATAAGGGTTTGAAAATATTTGAAATCCTAGTTGTGATAAGTACATTTGACCGTGGTCTCAAACCAAGATAATTAATTGTTAAAGTATTAAGGATCAATGAAATTTACCAAAATAATTTCAACAAGAGAATGGAAAGAAGATTTTAGCACAATTTAAGCTTGGTCATATTGCTAATGAACATGTCAATGTACAAAATGAGCCTTTCTTATAAAGGAAAGGCGAATATGGGGGATTAGACAAGATTATAGCAAGTGTCTTAATCCTATGAAATTGATAACCTATCACACACATAAGGTAAAAAGTGAAGTGTGATAAGTCCACTAAAGGTGGAAAATATACTAAAGGTAGATAAGTGATAACATGATAAAACCACCAAAAGTGGAGATTCTCCTTGTTGGATCACTTGAAATTTTTCTTTTTGAAGCTTGAAAGAGTGCCAAATTTTATGTTTGGTAAAGGAGAAATCTTATATTTGAAAAATTATAATGAAAATAATTTTAAAAAAATGAGTCAGAAGGAGCAATTTTTTTTATATTTTGCGAGTCCTCAAAACATTAACTGTGAAACAATGAAATCTCTCCATTGGGTTGGGATGAGGTTTAGGGTGTGCGAAATGGAAAATTTTCACTATTTCACAAGCCACATTGATGACAATCAAGAAGTGTCAAAATTTTGATATTTTGTAGTAAATCAAAGGGAGACTAGCGAACTGGCAAAAGGCATGAAAATTTGATAAGATAGATATTAACTAAGAGGTGGCTAATTTGATGATGTGGAATGTACATCTCAAGTACCGAGAGGATCTGTCAGAAGATTTGAAATTAAGGCTTGAGGGATAAATTGGCACAAGGTTGATGAGTGGACACATTGATTCTTGGTATGAAAGGACAATTAGTACACAATTATATTCCCAAGGGAATGTATGAGGTATAAAACTAGGTTGTTAAGTGTGTAATGTCCTTCAGACATGAGCATCATTACATTAGAAATAACCAGGAGTAAATTTTTTAGTTAGGTTTCTAAAGATGGGTAAAACCAGAGTTAATATGGAGTAACATGCAATCTTTTTATAAAAGGGGTTAGGATTATTCTAAAATTTATATTGTACGATTAAGACATAAGCATCATTCATAAGGATGGGTTTGCCAACTATTATAGATCCTTTGAATGAAAACCCAAGGCTTCAACTAATATTGTAGCTTGACTTGATAGGCTCAGAGGAGGACCAAAAGGATTTGTTGATAATTTTGATGGATGCAGCATGGAGACATCATACTAGTTACGTTGCATACCAGAGTGACCTATTTGAGTTAGAGGCCGAACATGACAAAGAAGAATTGGCTCACATGATGATAGCCATACAGATGAATGTCGATGGTTGGGTTTCAGATGAGATGGAAGATGAACTGCTACATATGTTGTGCTTAGTCCACATACAGTGATATAATTTTCTTGATAAAATATGCTCTTTTACAAAATGTACATAACGGTAAAATTTTAGTTATTACTTATGAAGCATCACGATGGTCTGAAGCTTGTATGCATCCTTCCATTTTTTATAAGAAAGATACCAAGACAAGTCACATAAGATACAATAGGATAGATATAATATATGATAAGAAATCATCTGAAAATGATTAGATAGGGAAATGCAACTGAATGCACAAATCAATTGTACCTATGTTTTGAAATTAATATAAAGACTCTTTTCTATCAAAATTGAAGAATTGTTCATTGAAATTGATTAGGTTGGTCCTCTAGGATATTGATTCAGATTCAATTTCTACCTTTTAATTTATTTATTGAAAAGATTAGTGTTGTAGTATACTTCTTGGATTATCAAAGATTGCATGCAAAGTGTTGTCCATGTAACTTTGTCTAATTGGTTTTCCCTAAGAAATTAAATTCAATTGGACTAATATTTGTACTGTAGAAGATCCTTTTCATATATATGTGTGGTAGTGGATGGTGTATGATGTCTCCCAAGAGTTGTACATGAAAATCTGACAAGGAATGACTCTATTGGCCCAATATTAGATAGGGACTAGTCTAAATATTATTTCTTAATGATGCAGGAGCATCTTGGGTGTAAGAGCAATCTTGCATCACCCAAAAATATTTTTATTTTTGTATTCAATAAGGGTTATCTGGTGCAGAGCTGCTATTTATGGAAACTTGATATTTTTAGTGAGTTGGTCATCCGATCTTGCAATGTTCTGATTTCTTCCCTGGAGGTTCATTTTGGTCATATCAGCCTGCCAGTAAAGTTTCATTGACAGATCAAGTCTAGCTTTGTAGATATTAAAGATTTTCGATATTGGCAATAGGGTACAGAAACTTTGAACTCAGTTTTGAAGGCTTTAGAGGCCCTAGATGAGGTCGAGAATTTGGGTGATAGGTGCTTGTGTGAGTCAAGCTTGTAGAGTGCTTCGTGGCCTTTTCAGAATGGGGTTATAATAGTCAACCGGGTCAACTGGCGATGACTTATGGTCTTCGAAAGTTGGGTCACCTGAAATGGCAGAAAATGATTTTTCCTTCAAAATTTCTGTTTGGGTTTCAAAAGTTATTTTGAGGTGAATTTGATGTAATAAATTGTAAAATAAAATAATTCTAAGTTTGGTTGGCCTTGTTGGCTAAATTTTTGGAACCTTCTCAGGGGGTGGAAATTGCCTATATAAGAAAGGTTGTAGTGTTGTCTTAAGCAGTTGGGGACAGTTCTGGGTAGTAGATCTAAGTATTGATTTGAGGCTTTGTCCTACAGAATATTGTAAGGAAAATGCCCATGTGGCTTTGCATATTGTAATTTTGAAAGTTTTTAATTCCACATTTGTGGAGATAATAAGAAGCCAATTTACTATTATTGCATATTGTTGTTGTTTCTCTATTTCTGTTATGTGTTTATGGTATTAAAGGGAGCACCCTTCATCAAGAGAGAACCCTTCATCAAGTGGTATCAGAGCAGGAATTCTTGAGTGTGTAAACAAATCACCAATTGTGAGGTTATTTTCACTAGGACCATGGGTTAGGGTTTCTATGTAAATAGATCACCGACTGTGAGGTAGTTTGCACCAGGACCATGGTTAGGGTTTCAACGAGAAGTGCAAAAATGCCTCCATGAAGGGAACATGGTGGAAGAGCTGGTGTTGTAACACATAAGGTTAGGGCACTGCACAGACAAGTGCGGGCATTGCAAGAGGAGATTCACAGAGGAATGAATCTTAATGTCAGAGATGAAAGCGAGGATGAACCCGAAGGACAAGATCAAGAAGGAGAAGTCAAAGTTGTGAACCATGAGGAAGAAAGATGTTTTCAAGCCATTTCAAAGATCGGGAAGAGACCTAAGATTAAGGTTCTGACATTTTTTGGAAATCTTAACCCAGAGGAATTGATCGACTGGATCAATGAATGTGAAGAATATTTTGAGTATGAAGATATTGAGAATCCTGATAGGGTCAAATTCATAAAAGCTAGACTGAAAGGTCATGTGAGATCTGGTGGCAAGAGATTCAATTGGAGTGAAATAGAAGAGGGAAAGATAAAATCACAAGATGGGATATGATGGTGGATAAATTGAAGTGGTAGTTCATTCCTGTTGATTATGAGCTTGACCTACTGAGGAAAATGCAAAGTTTGAAGCAAGCAGGAAGATCTGTTCGGGAGTATACAGAGGAGTTCTATTGAATCCTCATCAGAATAAGACATGCAGAAGCTGAAAAGGAGAAAGTTTCCCGTTACCTTAATGGGTTGAGGCCGAGCATTCAAGAGAAGTTGAATTTGGTTCGAATGAACAGTATTGAAGAGGCATACCAATTTTCCCTAAAAGTAGAGGAAAAGTTGAACAAGAAGTTTGAAAGAAGACAAAGTGGAAGAGGTCATGATGGAAGATATGGTGGACAATCATATGGAGATCGAGATTAAGATCTGAAAAAGTAGGATGAGGCCAGTAACAATAAGAATTAGAGAGGAGATAATTTCAATCATCTCCATGATCAGAATAATAGAGATCAGAGAGGAAGAGGAAGAGGACAAGGATTTGGAAGAGGAGGCTTCCGTGGAACATGTTTTCAATGTGGAGAAGAAGGTCATAGGGAATTTGAATGTCCTCAATGCCAAAGAAGGATGGATAGGAGGAATGAAGGTTAGGCCAGAGTTGCACATCTAGATAAAGATGCCAGATCATCACATTATGAAGATGCTGAAAGAGGAGAAATGCTGATTAACAGAAGAGTCCTATTGAGTGGTGAGAATGAACCTGAGCAAAGGAGGACCCTATTTCACACTAGATGCAAGTGTGAGGGTAAGTGTTGTGATGTGATTATTGATAGTGGAAGTACTGATAATTTGGTGTCAGAAGAGATGGTGACAAAGTTGAAGCTCAAGAGGTAGAAACATCCACATCCATATCGGGTTGCCTGGGTGCAGGATGACCATAAGGTCATCGTTGGTGAACAGTGCCTAGTAAAGTTCAAGATTGGCAGGTACCATGATGAGGTACTATGTGATATCATATCTATGGATGCATGTATATTGTTGGGTAGAACTTGGTAGTTTGATAGATGTGTTGTACATGATGCTCGTGTGAATACCTATTCTCTAAAAAAGGATGGAGTGAGACATAAGTTAAAGCCATTGAAGGAAACAAAAGAAAAAGTATGTGGTAATGCAAGAATAACTTTTATTTATACAAAAAATTTCTTAGATGGTATGCGGCATGAGCATATGTGTTTTACCATAATTCAAAAGGCTGGGAAAGAGGAAGTAGAAGATGTACCTGTAGAAGTTGCAAAATTATTGAATGAGTTTCAGGTTATTGTATCTGATAATGTGCCTGATGGATTACAACCAGTAAGAAAGATCAGTCATCAGATGGACTTGATTCCAGGAGCCAGTTTGCCAAATAAGGTAGCACATAGAATGACACTAATAGAAAGTGAAGAGTTGAAGACAGATTTGAAGTTTAGTTTATCACATCATCCACAGATTGTATATGGAAGTAGTCCAAGAAATGCATCTGAGTTGAGAAAGATAGATAAATGAGAAATAAGTAGTGCTGAAGCTGAAGATTTTGTAGAACATTGGAAGAACATCCATGAGGAGGTGATGAAGCATATTACCAAGATGAATGTGTAGTATAAGGCTAAGGTAGATGAGAAAATGAGACATAAGGAATTTCAGGTTGGAGATGAAGTCATAGTTCTTTTGTAGAAGGAGAGATTTCTAGTTGGTACATATAACAAGTTGAAAATGAAGAAGTTTGGGCCATGTAAGATACTAAAGAAGCATGATTAAGGAAATGCCTATAAGGTAGAATTGCCTACTGAGCTGAATATTTCACCAATGTTTAACATTTCAGATTTAATAGAGTATCATGAAGGATGTTTTGAAGATGAAATCACAGTAGCAGAGTGGAGTATTCCAGCAACCAATTTAGATAACAAGGAGATTGAAGACATACTGGATAGTCGTGTTGGTAGAAGCACAAGGAACAAGACATATGAAGAGCACTTGGTCAAATGGAAAGGATGACCTGTTGAAGATTCATCATGGCTAACGAAGGAGGAGGTTAACCATCTTGGTTTTTCTCTGCACACCTAAGCTGTGATAGGGTCACTTCTCAAATTACCCTAGTTGTCTGATGCAGGAGCATCCTGGGTGTAAGAGAAATCTTGCATCACCCAAAAATATTTATGTTTTTATATTCAATAAGGGCTATCTAGTGCAAAGTTGCTATTTATGGAAACTTGCTATTTTTAGTGAGTTGGTCATTTGATCGTGGAATGTTCTAATTTCTTTCCTGGAGGTTCATTTTGGTCATATCAGCCTGCCAGT
This sequence comes from Chamaecyparis obtusa, assembly GCA_027943335.1. NCBI lineage: Eukaryota > Viridiplantae > Streptophyta > Pinopsida > Cupressales > Cupressaceae > Chamaecyparis > Chamaecyparis obtusa. The sequence continues at coordinate 392,634 of BSBK01006324.1, read as the reverse complement.
AAAGTTTCATTGACAGATCAAGTCTAGCTTTGTAGATATTGAAGATTTTTGGTATTGGCAATAGGGTACAGAAACTTTGAACTCAGTTTTGAAGGATTTAGAGGCCCCAGATGAGGTTGAGAGTTTGGGTTACAAGTGCTTGCACAAGGCAAGCCTATAAAGTGCTTCGTGGCCTTTCCAGAATGGAGTTATAATAGTCAATTGGGTCAACTGGCGATGACTTATGGTCTTCGAAAGTTGGGTCACCTGAAATGGCAAAAAATGATTTTTCCTTCAAAATTTTTGTTTGGGTTTCAAAAGTTATTTTGAGCTGACTTTGATGTAATAAATTGTAAAATAAAATAATTTTAACTTTGGTCGGCCTTGTTGGCTAAATTTTTGGAACCTTCTCGGGTGGTGGAAATTGCCTATATAAGGAAGGCTGTAGTGTTGTCTTAGGCAGTTCGGGACAGTTCTGGGTAGTAGATCTGGGTATTGATTTGAGGCTTTTTCCTACAGAATATTGTAAGGGAAATTCCCATGTGGCTTTGCATATTGTAATTCTAAAAGTTTGTAATTCCACATTTGTGGAGATAATAAGAAGCCAATTTTCTATTCTTGCATATTGTTGTTGTTTCTTTGTTTCTGTTATGTGTTTTTGGTATTAAGAGGAGAACCCTTCATCAAGAGGTATCAGAGTAGGAGTTCCTGAGTGTGTAAACACATCGTCGATTGTGAGACAATTTTCACCAGGACGGTGGGTTAGGGTTTTTGTGTAAACAGATCACCGACTGCGAGACAGTTTGCAACAGGATCGTTGTTAGGATTTTAGTGGGAAGCACAAAAATGCCTCCACAAAGGGAACATGGTGGAAGAGCTAGTGTTGTAACACCTGAGGTTAGGGCACTGGAGAGACAAGTGTGGGAATTTCAAGAGGAGATTCACAAAGTAATGAATCTTAATGTCAGAGACGAAAGCGAGGATGAAGCCGAAGAAGAAGATCAAGAAGGAGAAGTCAAAGTTGTGAACCAAGAGGAAGAAAATTTTTTTTGAGGCATTTAAAAGATCTGGAAGAGACCTAAGATTGAGGTTCTAATATTTTTTAGAAATCTTAACCCAGAAGAATTGATCGACAGGATCAATGAATGTGAAGAATATTTTGATTATAAAGATATTGAGAATCACGATAGGGTCAAATTCATGAAAGCCAGACTGAAAGGTCATGCAAAGATCTGGTGGCAAGAGATTCAATTGGAGTGAAATAGAAGAGGGAAAGATAAAATCAAAAGATGGGATCGGATGGTGGATAAATTGAAGTGGTAGTTCATTCCTATTGATTACGAGCTTGACCTACTGAGGAAAATGCAAAGTTTGAAGCAAGCAGGAAGATCTATTCGGGAGCATAGAGAGGAGTTATATCGAATCCTCATCAGAACAAGACATGCAGAAGCTGATAAGGAGAAAGTTTCCTGTTACCTTAATGGGTTGAGGCTGAGCATTCAAGAGGAGCTAAATTTGTTTCGAATGAATAGTATTGAAGAGGCATACTAGTTTTCCCTAAAAGTAGAGGAAAAGCTGAACAAGAATTTTGAGAGCAGACAAAGCGGAAGAGGTTGTGATAGAAGATCTGGTGGACAGTCATATGGAGATCGAAACTAAGATCCAAAAAATTAGGATGAGACTAGTAATAGTCAGAATCAGAGAGGAGATAATTTTAATCATTTCCATGATCAGAATAATAGAGATCAGAGAGGAAGAGGAAGAGGAAAAGGATCTGGAAGAGGAGGCTTCCGTGGAACATGTTTTCAATGTGGAGAAGAAGGTCATAGGGAATTTGAATGTCCTCAATGTCGAGGAAGGATGGATAGGAGGAATGAAGGATAGGCTAGAGTTGCACATGTAGATGAAGATGCCAGATCATCACATTATGAAAATGCTAAAAAAGGAGAAACGTTGATTAACAGAAGAGTCTTGTTGATTGGTGAGAATGAACCTGAGCAAAGAAGGAGCTTGTTTCACACCAGGTGCAAGTGTGAGGGTAAGTGTTGAGATGTGATTATTGATAGTGGTAGTACTGATAATTTGGTGTCACAAGAGATGGTGACAAAGTTGAAGCTCAAGAGGTAGAAACATCCACATCCATATCGGGTTGCCTGGGTGTAGGATGACCACAAGGTCATGGTTAGAGAACAGTGCCTAGTAAAGTTCAAGATTGGCAGGTACAATGATGAGGTACTATGTGATATCATATCTATGGATGGATGTCATATATTGTTGGGTAGACCTTGGTAGTTTGATAGATGTGTTGTACATGATGGTCGTGTGAATACCTATTCCCTGACAAAGAATGGAGTGTGACATAAGCTAAAGCCATTGAAGGAAACTGAAGAAAAGGTATGTGGTAATGCAAGAATAACTTTTGTTTATACAAGAAATTTCTCAGATGGTATGCGGCATGAACATATGTGTTTTACCATAACTCAAAAGGCTGGGAAAGAGGAAGTAGAAGATGTACCTGTAGAAGTTGCAAAATTATTGAATGAGTTTCAGGTTGTTGTATCTGATAATGTGCCTGATGGATTACCACCAGTAAGAAAGATCAGTCATCAGATGGACTTGATTCCAGGAGCCAGTTTTCCAAATAAGGTAGCACACAGAATGAAACTAATAAAAAGTGAAGATTTGAAGTTGAGTTCATCACATCATCCACAGATTGTATATGGAAGTAGTCCAATAAATGCATCTGAGTTGAGAAAGATAGATAAATGAGAAATAAGTAGTGTTGAAGTTAAAGATTTTGTAGAACATTTGAAGAACATCCATGAGGAGGTGAGGAAGCATATTACCAAGATGAATGTGTAGTCTAAGGCTAAGGCAGAAGAGAAAAGGAGACATAAGGAATTTTAGGTTGGAGATGAAGTCATGGTTCATTTGTAGAAGGAGATATTTCTAGTTGGTACATATACCAAGTTGAAAGTGAAGAAGTTTGAGCCATGTAAGATATTGAAGAAGCATGATTCAGGAAATGCCTATGAAGTAGAATTTTCTACTAAGTTGAATATTTCACCAGCGTTTAACATTTTAGATTTAATAAAGTATCATGAAGGAGGTGTTGAAGATGAGATCATAGCAGCATAGTGGAGTATTCCAGCAACCAGTTCAGATAACAAGGATATTGAAGACATACTGGATAGTCATGTTGGCAGAAGAACAATGAACAAGACATATGAAGAGTACTTGGTCAAATGGAAAAGATGACCTATTGAAGATTCATCATGGCTAACGAAGGAGGAGGTTAATTGTCTTGTTTTTCCTTTGCACACCCGAGTCATGATAGGTTCACTTCTCAAATTACCCTGGGTGTCTGATGCAGGAGCATCCTGGGTGTAAGAGCAATCTTGCATCACCCAAAAATATTTACATTTTTGTATTCAATAAGGGCTATCTGGTGCAGAGCTGCTATTTATGGAAACTTTCTATTTTTAGTGAGTTGGTCATCTGATCTTGGAATGTTCTTATTTCTTCCTTGGAGGTTCATTTTGGTCATATCAGCCTGGCAGTAATGTTTCATTGATAGATGAAGTCTAGCTTTGTAGATATTGAAGATTTTCGGTATTGGCAATAGGGTACAAAAACTTTGAACTCAGTTTTGAAGGCTTTAGAAGCCTCGAATGAGGTTGAGAATTTAGGTGACAACCACTTGCATGAGCCAATCCTGTAGAGCTCTTCGTGGCCTTTCTAGAATGGGGTTATAATAGTCAATCGGATCAACTGGCGATGACTTATGGTCTTCAGAAGTTGGGTCACCTGAAATGGTGGAAAATGATTTTTCCTTTAAAATTTATGTTTGGGTTTCAAAAGTTATTTTGAGTGGACTTTGATGTAATAAATTGTAAAATAAAATAATTTTAAGTTTGATTGGCCTTGTTGGCTAAATTTTTGGAACCTTCTCGTGCATTGGAAATTGCCTATATAAGGAAGGCTGTAGTGTTGTCTTAGGCAATTCAGGACAGTTCTGGGTATTGATTTGAGGCTTTGTCCTATAGAATATTGTAAGGGTAATACCCATGTGGCTTTGCATATTGTAATTCTGAAAGTTTGTAATTTCACATTTGTGGAGATAATAAGAAGCCAATTTTCTATTCTTACATATTGTTGTTGTTTCTCTATTTCTGTTATGTGTTTGTGGTATTAAGGGGAGCACCCTTCATCAAGAGGTATCAGAGTAGTAGTTCCTGAGTGTGTAAATAGATTATCGATTGTGAGGTAGTTTGCACAAGGACCATGGATTAGGATTTTTGTTTAAACAGATCACCGACTGTGAGATAGTTTGCAATAGGACCGTGGTTAGGGTTTTAGCAGGAAGCACAAAAATGCCTCCACGAAGGGAACGTGGTGGAAGAGTTGGTGTTGTAACACCTAAGGTTAGGGCATTGTAGAGACAAGTGTGGAAATTGCAAGAGGATATTCGTAGAGGAATGAATCTTAATGTCAGAGATGAAAGCGAGGATGAAGCCAAAGAAGAAGATCAAGAAGGAGAAGTCAAAGTTGTGAACCAGGAGGAAGAAAGATTTTTTTGAGCCATTTCAAAGATCTAGAAGAGACCTAAGATTGAGGTTCTAACATTTTTTGGAAATCTTAACCTAGAGGAATTGATCAACTAGATCAATGAATGTGAAGAATATTTTGAGGATGAAGATATTGAGAATCATGATAGGGTCAAATTTACAAAAGACAAACTAAAAGGTCATGCAAAGATCTGGTGGCAAGAGATTCTATTGGAGTGAAATAGAAGAGGGTAAGATAAAATCACAAGATGGGATCAGATGGTGGATAAATTAAAGCAGCAGTTCATTCATGTTGATTATAAGCTTGACCTACTGAAGAAAATGCAAAGTTTGAAGCAAGCAGGAAGATCTGTTTGGGAGTATACAGAGGAGTTATATCAAATCCTCATCAAAACAGGACATGCAAAAGCTGATAAGGAGAAATTTTCTCATTACCTTAATGGGTTGAGGTCGAGCATTCAAGAGGAGCTGAATCTAGTTCGAATGAACAGGTATTGAAGAAGCATACCAGTTTGCCCTAAAAGTAGAGGAAAAGTTGAACAAGAAGTTTGAGAGCAGACAAAGCAGAGGAGGTCATGATAGAAGATCTGGTGGATGGTCATATGGAGATCGAGATTAAGATCTAAAAAAGTTAGATGGGGCCAGTAACAGAGAGAATAAGAGAGGAGATAATTTCAATCATTTTCATGATCAGAATAATAGAGATCAGAGAGGAAGAGGAAGAGGACAAGGATCTGGAAGAGGAGGCTTCCGTGGAACATGTTTTCAATGTGGAGAAGAAGGTCATATAAAATTTGAATGTCCTCAATGCCAAGGAAGGATGGATAGGAGGAATGAAGGCCAGGCTAGAGTTGCACATGTAGATGAAGATGCTAGATCATCACATTATGAAGATGCTGAAAGAGGAGAAATGTTGATTAACAGAAGAGTCCTGTTGAGTGGTGAGAATGAACCTGAGCAAAGCAAGAGCCTGTTTCGCACCAGGTGCAATTGTGAGGGTAAGTGTTGTGATGTGATTATTGATAGTGGAAGTACTAATAATTTTGTGTCAGAAGAGATGGTGACAAAGCTGAAGCTCAAGAGGTAGAAACATTCACATCCATATCGGGTTGCCTAGGTGCAGGATGACCACAAGGTCATGGTTAGTGAACTGTGCCTAGTAAAGTTCAAGATTGGCAGGTACCATGATGAGGTACTCTATGATATCATATCTATGGATGCATGTCATATGTTGTTGGGTAGACCTTGGCTATTTGACAGATGTGTTGTACATGATGGTCGTGCGAATACCTATTCCCTGACAAAGGATGGAGTGTGACATAAGCTAAAGCCATTGAAGGAAACAAAAGAAAAGGTATGTGATAATGCAAGAATAACTTTTGTTTATACAGGAAATTTCTTAGATGGTATGCGACATGAACATATGTGTTTTATCATAATTCAAAAGGTTGGAAAAGAGGAAGTAGAAGATGTACCTGTAGAAGTTGCAAAATTATTGAATGAGTTTTAGGTTATTGTATCCGATAATGTACCTGATGGATTACCATCGGTAAGAAAGATCAGTCATCAAATGGACTTGATTCCAAGAGCCAGTTTGTCAAATAAGGTAGCACACAGAATGACACTAACAGAATGTGAAGAGTTGAAGATAGATTTGAATTTTAGTTCATCACATCATCCACAGATTGTATATGGAAGTAGTCCAAGAAATGCATTTGAGTTGAGAAAGATAGATAAATGAGAAATAAGTAGTGCTGAAGCTAAGGATTTTGTAGAACATTTGAAGAACATACATGAGGAGGTGAGGAAGCATATTACCAAGATGAAGGTGCAGTATAAGGCTAAGGTAGATGAGAAAAGGAGACATAAGGAATTTCAGGTAGGAGATGAAGTCATGGTTCATTTGCAGAAGGATATATTTCTAGTTGGTACATATAACAAGTTGAAAATGAAGAAGTTTGGGTGATGTAAGATATTGAAGAAGCATGATTCAGGAAATGCCTATGAGATAGAATTGCCTACTGAGCTGAATATTTCTCTAGTGTTTAACATTTCAGAGTTAACATAGTATCACGAAGGAGGTGTTGAAGATGAGATCATACTACCACAATGGAGTATTCCAGCAACCAGTTCAAATAACAAGGAGATTGAAGACATACTGGATAGTCATGTTGGTAGAAGCACAAGGAAAAGGACATATGAAGAGTACTTGATCAAATGGAAAGGATGACCTGTTGAAGATTCATTATGGCTAACGAAGGAGGAGGTTAACCATCTTGGTTTTTCTCTGCACACCTGAGTTGTGACAGGTTCACTTCTCAAATTACCCTGGGTGTCTGATGCAGGAGCATCTTGGATGTAAGAGCAATCTTGCATCACCCAAAAATATTTATGTTTTTGTATTCAATAAGGGCTATCTGGTGCAGAGCTGCTATTTATGGAAACTTGCAATTTTTAGTGAGCTGGTCATCTGATCTTGGAATGTTTTGATTTCTTCCTTGGAGGTTCATTTTGGTCATATCAGCCTCTCAGTAAAGTTTCATTGATAGATCAATTCTAGCTTTGTAGATATTGAAGATTTTTGGTATTGGCAACAGGGTACAAAAACTTTGAACTCAGTTTGGAAGGCTTTAGAGGCCTCAGATGAGGTCAAGAATTTGGGTGACAACCACTTGCACAAGTCAAGCCTGTAGAGAGCTTCGTGGCCTTTCGAGAATGGGGTTATAATAGTCAATCGGGACAACTAGCGATGACTTATGGTCTTTGGAAGGTGGGTCACCTAAAATGGCGAAAATGATTTTTCTTTCAAAATTTATGTTTGGGTTTCAAAAGTTATTTTGAGCTGACTTTGATGTAATAAATTGTAAAATAAAATAATTTTAAGTTTGGTTGGCCTTGTTGGCTAAATTTCTGGAACCTTCTCGTGCGGTGGAAATTGCCAATATAAGGAAGGCTGTAGTGTTGTCTTAGGCAGTTTGGGACAATTTTGGGTAGTAGATTTGGGTATTGATTTGAGGCTTTGTCCTACAGAATATTGTAAGGGAAATTCTCATGTGGCTTTGCATATTGTAATTCTAAAATTTTGTAATTCCACATTTGTGGAGATAATAAGAAGCCAATTTTCTATTCTTGCATATTGTTGTTGTTTCTCTATTTTTGTTATGTGTTTGTGGTATTAAGGGGAGCACCCTTCATCAAGAGAGCACCCTTCATTAAGTGGTATCAGAGCAGGAGTTCCTAAGTGTGTAAAAAGATCACCAATTGTGAGGCAGTTTGCATCAGGACCGTGGGTTAGGGATTTTGTGTAAACAGATCACCGACTATGAGACAGTTTGCACCAGGACCATGGTTAGGGTTTGAGTGGGAAGCACAAAAATGCCTCCATGAAGGAAACATGGCAGAAGAGCATGTGTTGTCACACTTGAGGTTAGGGCACTGTAGAAACAAGTGCGGGCATTGCAAGAGGATATTTGCAGAGGAATGAATCTTAATGTCAGAGACAAAAGCGAGGATGAAGCCGAAGAAGAAGATCAAGAAGGAGAAGTCAAAGTTGTGAACTAGGAGGAAGAAATACTTTTTCAAGCCATTTCAAAGATCGGGAAGAGACCTAAGATTGAGGCTCTGACATTTTCTAGAAATCTTAACCTAGAGGAATTGATCGACTGGATCAATGAATGTGACAAATATTTTGAGTATGAAGATATTGAGAATCCTGATACGGTCAAATTCGTGAAAGCCAGACTGAAAGGTCATGTGAAGATCTGGTGGCAAGAGATTCAATTGGAGAGAAATAGAAGAGGGAAAGATAAAATCACAAAATGAGATTGGATGGTGGACAAATTAAAGTGACAATTCATTCCTGTTGATTGGGAGCTTGACCTATTGAGGAAAATGCAAAGTTTGAAGCAAGCAGGAAGATCTATTCGGGAGTATACAGAGGAGTTCTATCGAATCCTCATTAGAACAGGACATGTGGAAGTTGATAAGGAGAAAGTTTCTTGTTACCTTAATGGGTTGAGGCTGATCATTCAAGAGGAGCTGAATCTATTTTGAATGAATAGTATTGAAGAGGCATACCAGTTTTCCCTAAAAGTAGAGAAAAAGTTGAACAACTAGAAGTTTGAGAGCAGACAAAGCGGAAGAGGTTGTGATGGAAGATCTGGTGGATGGTCATATGGAGATCGAGATGAAGATCTGAAAAAGAAGGATGAGGCCAATAACAGTCAGAATCAGAGAGGAGATAATTTCAATCATTTCCATGATTGGAATAATAGAGATCAGAGAGGAAGAGGAAGAGGACAAGGATCTAGAAGAGGAGGCTTCTGTGGAACATGCTTTCACTATGGAGAAGAAGGTCATAGGGCATTTGAATGTCCTCAACGCCAAGGAAGGATGGATAGGAGGAATGAAGGATAGGCCAGAGTTGCACATGTAGATGAAGATGTCAGATCATCACATTCTAAAGATGCTGAAAGAGGAGAAACGTTGATTAACAGAAGAGTAATGTTGAGTGGTGAGAATGAACCTAAGCAAAGGAGGAGCGTGTTTTGCACTAGATGCAATTGTGAGGGTAAGTGTTGTTATGTGCTTATTGATAGTGGTAGTACTGATAATTTGGTGTCAGAAGAGATGGTGACAAAGTTGAAGCTCAAGATGCAGAAACATCCACATCCATATCGGGTTGCCTGGGTGTGGGATGACCACAAGGTCATGGTTATTGAACAGTGCCTAGTAAAGTTCAAGATTGGTAGGTATCATGATGAGGTACTATGTGATATCATATCTATGGATGCATGTCATATGTTTTTGGGTAGACCTTGGTAGTTTGACAGATGTGATGTACATGATGGTCGTGCGAATAACTATTCCCTGACAAAGAATGGAGTGTGACATAAGCTAAAGTCATTGAAGGAAACAGAAGAAAAGGTATGTGGTATTGCAAGAATAACTTCTTTTGATATAGAAAATTTCTTAGATGGTATGCGGCATGAGCATATATGTTTTACCTTAATTCCAAAGGCTGGGAAAGAGGAAGTAGAAGATGTACCTGTAGAAGTTGCAAAATTATTGAATGAGTTTTAGGATATTGTATCCGATAATGTGCCTGATGGATTACCACCAGTAAGAAAGATCAATCATTAGATGGACTTGATTCTAGGAGCCAGTTTTCCAAAAAAGGTAGCACATAGAATGACACTAACAGAAAGTGAAGAGTTGAAGACAGATTTGAAGTTTAGTTCATCACATCATCCACATATTGTATATGGAAGTAGTCCAAGAAATGCATCTGAGTTGAGAAAGATAGATAAAGGAGAAATAAGTAGTGTTGAAGCTGAGGATTTTGCAGAACATTTGAAGAACATCCATGAGGAGGTGAGGAAGCATATTACCAAGATGAATGTGCAGTATAAGGTTTAGGCAGATGAGAAAAGGAGACATAAGGAATATCAGGTTGGAGATGAAGTCATGGTTCATTTGCAGAAGGGGAGATTTCTAGTTGGTACATATAACAAGTTGAAAATGAAGAAGTTTGGGCAATGTAAGATACTGAAGAAGCATGATTCAGGAAATGCCTATGAGGTAGAATTGCCTACTGAGCTGAATATTTCACCAATGTTTAACATTTCAGATTTAACAGAGTATCACGAAGGAGGTGTTGAAGATGAGATCATAGCAGCACAGTGGAGTATTCTAGCAACCAGTTCAGATAACAAGGAGATTGAAGACATACTGGATAGTCGTGTTGGAAGAAGCACAAGGAACATGACATATGAAGAGTACTTGGTCAAATGGAAAGGACGACCTATTGAAGATTCATCATGGCTAATGAAGGAGGAGGTTGACCGTCTTGGTTTTCCTCTGCACACCATAGTTGTGATAGGGTCACTTCTCAAATTACCCCATGTATCTGATGTAGGAGCATCCTAGGTGTAAGAGCAATGTTGCATCACCCAAAAATATTTATGTTTTTATATTCAATAAGGGCTATCTGGTGCAGAGCTTCTATTTATGGAAACTTTCTATTTTTAGTGAGTTGGTCATCCGATCTTAGAATGTTCTGATTTCTTCCCTGGAGGTTAATTTTGGTCATATCAGCCTGCCAGTAAAGTGTCATTGATAGATCAAGTCTAGCTTTGTAGATATTAAAGATTTTTGGTATTGGCAACAGGGTACAAAAACTTTGAACTCAGTTTTGAAGGCTTTAGAGGCCCCATATGAGGTCAAAATTTTTGGTGATAGACACTTGCATGAGTTGAGCTTGTAGAGTGCTTTGTGGCCTTTCCAGAATGGGGTTATAATAGTCAATCGGGTCAACTGGTGACAACTTATGGTCTTCGGAAGTTGGGTCATCTGAAATGGTAGAAAATGATTTTTCCTTCAAAATTTTTGTTTGGGTTTCAAAACTTATTTTTAGCTGACTTTGATGTAATCACTAGTAGAATTTGGAAAATAAATGACGAGGTGACTAAAAATTTTAGTCACGTGACTAAAACTGATCATGTTCTACCATTTTTTAGTCATGTGACTAAAAATTTTAGTCACGTGATTAAAATTTTTAGTCATGTTACTAAAATTTTTAGTCACATGACTAAATTGATCATGTTCTACAAATATAAATGACTAAATAAATGACCAGTTTGGTCATCGGGTAAAATCACAACTAAAATGACTAAATAATTAGTTACCCTAATAAAAATGACTAAATGAATGATTAATACTCCTTTACACATTAACATTTGATAATATCATATACTTATATCTTAGAAGTTGCATTTCACTAATAATGTGTGTTCACCAATAGATTTATTGTGCGAACATGATTCCAGCCACTATTTGCCAATATCTCTAAATGGTAACTATATTTAAAACTCATCTATGCGTTTTGCAATTAGAATTTATATAGATGAGGTGCATATAATTCATAGACATTATCAAGGTTTTTTATAGTATTATTTGTGGTAGTAGATTGGTTACTATACTGTGGTAGCTATCAAGTGGGGAAGCATTTAAATCTCTCCAGGGTACTTCAATTAACAACTAAAATTGTGTAGCGTACATATGACATCTTATTTGTTGACATCTCCCACCTTTTTTTCCAAGGGGTCCAAAACAATCCAAAAAAGGTGATCTTTATGGTCGTGCAAAAGGGATACCCATACTAGTGCGCTCATGTGACATTATATGATTGATCTCTTTTTAGAAAGTTAAACAATACATCTCATTCAATTATGAATAGTCATTATTAACAATAAAAACTACTATTACAATATGCTTAAATACTAAATCCTTTATCTTATATTTTTTTAATTTAAATAAGAATTTCACATACAAAATTCTTGCCCAACTTTAGCTCAATTGCAAATCAAATAATACCAAATGACTTCCATCTATAAAGAATAAAAAAATCCAAGTAGATAAACCCTACAACTACCTCCCAACAAAAAAATCATCCAACCAAAAAAGAAGTGGGAAAGATATCAAGAAGTTGGAAAGAATGGAGGCATTTTTTAGATAGGTGATGCATGTTCTGACGAGACTGTCATGGGCCTTCGCGAGGGGTATTGAAGCCTCTATAGGAATAGACATTTTCAATGAATCACCTGGTGTGAAGCTACATAGGGAAAGATCATGGGATGAGGGGGCTTCCTCTCAAGTTTTTACAACCCCACTCTTTGAACTCTTTCTGGTAAGTTTTTTATGTTATTGATTCGTATTTAGGCATTTTCTATTCTTCTATTTCAAAAGATCAGAATGGCATAGTTAATGGAATTTTGTATGTTTGTTCCTTTTTTATTTCACAAGGTAAGAGAGTGATGATAGTAGGGCTTGTAGTATTTTGACTTTGTAGTTTATTTTCTCAGGTTGCTTGTAATTACAGGTAAAGGTAAGTGGTACGACAGGGTATGTGCTGCAAACATCATGGATACAAAATGGGACAATAGAAGAAAACATTTTATTTGGATTGCCCATGAACATTTCTACCACAACATCATCTGGTGGTGTGCATTGGGAAAGGATTTAGAAATGATGGAATTTGGAGACCAGACTGAAATTGGGGAGCGAGGGATTAATCTTAGTGGTGAGCAGAAATAACGGATTCAGCTGGCAAGAGCTGTCTATCAGGACACAGACATTTATCTTCTAGATGATGTTTTCAATGTTGTGGATGCTCACACTGGCTCTGAAATTTACAAGGTACAAGAGTTCTATTTTCACTGATCTTTGTTTACTCATAATGCTCATTGATTTGTTATATTGAGTTATTTATCTTAAGAGCATTTTTCTTTACACATCTCTTGTATTTTAGGGCTTCCAATTTGACAATGCTGATATATGTTTATTGGAGCTTTAATTTTTCTAATTATCCATCTCGTAGGAATGTGTCAGGGGTGCTCTCGGTCAAAAGACAATTTTACTAGTTACTCACCAAGTAGACTTCTTGCATGCAGCAAACCTTATTTTGGTACGTATGAACAATATCTTGTTATTTATTCAAGCATCAAATATATAAGGGTTCCTTTGATTTTACAGTGACATTGTAATTGTAGTTTGATATGCAGATGTTGATCCCATAGTATCCTCATGTGCTACAACTAGTGCTTCAAAATCTGTCCCTATCCCCATAAGTTCGTTATACTTTTCTGATTGCACTATCATGCCATCTCTCATTACCTGTTAGTATCCAATGTGGATAATTATTAATTTATTTCTAAAGAACAAGTCATATCATTGTGCTTATGGTCTTTGATTTTGTGCTCCATTAGCATCAGATTTTTAGTCATTCTAATATGATTGATAGTGCTATTGCTTTTGGGAAAGCTTCATTGTCATTTTTGCTAAATTGGAGAAGGAAGTTTTTTGTATGTCCACATTCCTAGTGTAAACGAATGCAGGAAATCCATGTATTGGAATTAATCTCTTTAACAGGTACCACCACAACTAAGCCTGTTTCTACATAAGGCTGCGTAAAATCCACAATCTTTGTTCGATTTGTCACAATTGAAACATCTCCAATGACTGCATCAAAATTTTGCAAGGGTCCATCTATAAATAGCCTAACTGAAGTAGCATGCATATATTTACAGTCAGATCATATGGCTTATTCTTCATTGTTGTGCAAGAATAATGGTGGGATCAACATCAAGGAAAAAAACTTTGATACCAAAATATAGGGACAAGTATGGAAATGATACAAAATTTATGGTAGATACCAACCTTTAAGGCAACCTGCTTCACAAGCTCATCATAACTAGGTGTAGCATTTCCTGTTCCATAAGATGTAAATGTGTATTGAATGGCATAAGGAATAAAGTTCACCGCAACCATAAACACATCAATGCAAAATCCTTTTGGTGTGTCGCTATAATTTACTATGGAAACAAATTCTTTAAAACCTACTTTTTGGGGCACACTGATCACAAGTTCCTTGCCATTGTTTGGAAATGTCCAGCCCCGTGGCACTAGTTTGCTTTCACTAGGCCATATGATATCATGAAGTTTTGGTTCTACATGAGATTGGTTATGGTTGATGGTAGTTGGATATTCCGGTGGTGTAACTGAGAGGACTATGTTATCTGACCAATAACTGATGCTGCAAAATCTTGTACCAGCAATATTAATAATCTCAAAAGTAGAGCCCATCATATCCCTATTTTTATCTAGTTGCACAGGACCTGAAACACCACTGAAATTAGTTTCTAACATTATCTTAGGCAACTAGGCTCCTTCTTTGAAGACCTTCAAAGCTGCTAGTTCTGAATTGTTTCCACTCTTATTTGATAGCGTGTTATGTTTTGCAAAAGACAAATTTCCTCCCTGATTCAGAAAGGCGTCAATAGAGTGGGCAATCATCAATATACTGTCATAAGCATACAACCCAAACACATTTAAAGAAACATCTAGAATGTGATCTTTTTGTAACCTTTTCCACTCTCTTGTAAATTCATTATGTTCTTCTGAATATGGAATTTGCAGTCGCAGGCCAATCACCCCTTGAAGTGATTTCATGTCATTTGTTGCAAGTACAGTTGAATCTAGAACAGAGGATAGCCAATATGTGACTATCCAAACATATCCACTGCTCAACATCCCCATTTCCTTAACTTTAGAGAAAAGATTAAGACCAGCATCTGAATTCATGTGGACTACAAAAACCCGCGTGATGCAGGCGCATCTGGGAACTCCGATCATTTCATAGATCTAAGATTCTATAGCCATTTTAAATGGTTATTTTTAATAATGTAATGGTTGGGTAGAGTCTTAGTATTTTTAATGGTTATTAATTGGGTAGATGTAAGCATTTTGATTTAATAAATATAAGGTTTGTGTAATCGTGAAGTTGACAACTATGTTGTCAACTCCACGATAGTTTACTAGTTTAGCTAATATGCTTACTCTAATCGGTCATGAAGAACCGTTAGAGGAATTAGTATGTTAAAGAGTTAGTTATGTTAGAGAGTTGGTTATTGGGTGGTGTTCGGTTGTAAAAGTTCTTTACTTATGCATTTCAAGAACCCGATAATAGAGAGTAGAGTAGTAGAGTAGAATAGAATGTTTAGTATCAACAAAGAGAAAGAAACAATGTAACAAGAATAGAATAGTGAAAAGAATGATTTAATTTCCTATTAAAATCTCTGCATCACCGCGTCTCTACTAAATCCAATTTCACTAATATATTACCCATCTCACTCTGGCTAACATCAAGAAGCATAACTACCTTATTAGTAATTTTAGCTCCCACATTTCCGAGAGCATCCCCTAATACAGAAACTCCATTTCTGCCATAGTCATCATCTATGTACACTGCTACAACTTCTCTCCATCCATAATAACCCACTAAAGCAGCAATTGTAGAAATTTGAGAAAAAACACTGTGAGCCATCCTGATAAAATATGGGTACTCAAGTGATGTAAGAGTGGGATCAATAGCTGCAAAGGACAAAAGTAGTATTTGGAGTTCCTTTGCCAAATGTGAAACAATGTGAGAAAGCCCAGATGATTGCGGACCTATTATTGCCATGACATCTTTCTTCAACAATTCCAAAGTTGCACAAAGAAAAACAACTGTAATGAAAACATCAGAAAATATGCTGTTCAATTATACTTCTCTAGAGTACAAATCATTTGGTGACATGTCATGTTAAATGGCATTAGGATAGGTGTCAGTAGAAGAATACTTGAGAGCATCATAATTTAATTTGGAACCCAAAACTACCACACACATCACAGGCTTTAGAGCTCCATTAATGCAATTATTGGGAATTTAATGAAAAATAGCTAAAACAAATGCGATGGTCAAAATCCAACAATTGAAACTATCTTCTTGTGAACGCATAATATTGAAAAACTGTTATGGACCCAAGCAATTGCTAGTGTATGAAATTCTCATAATTCATTGTTTACAGTATGTATTGGAAGAGCATGGAATTGCCAATACTCTGTTTCCTTGTCGAAGTCTGGGTCTGTGAGTTTCTTAAACCCATCTTTGACAACTTTATTTACCCACAACTAAGAAAGTTGATTGAATTGTGTTATTTAATTGTAGTTTGTTCAAGCAAATGGAGCCCAAAGAGAGAGACAGAGAGAGATCCAATCTGCAATTTTGGAGCTGATTGTAAAGTCGAATTTCAAAACAAATGCATCTCAGATCTTGCCTAGCAAAACAACAATGTTGGCTAGCATGGAATCATCCCATGGTGGAAGCAAAAGAGCTAACCACTCAAACAACCACCAAAATATGCTATACATTTAGAGAAAATAAAACTATGTGAACCTCAACTATTTTGAAATAATGTAAACTACCAATAAAGCGGACATTAAAAGAATAACCCTAAAAATTTAATTTTCTGACCTGTTGTTGTGCTTGCAAAAACACTGCAATTAGAGTCCATCATACTAAGCCCCAGCTTTGTCCCACCAAGCAGATTATAATCTCTGTTCACACTTCACAATATTCACTTTCAAGCACAACCTTATGAATCAGCACCGAAGGCCAGTAAAGGAACATCAAGTTCCTTTACAACCAATGATTCAAATCTGTAGATGAGCCAATGAATCAGCATCGAAGGCCAGTAAAGGAAGATCACTGTTGATGTAGAGGGAATCAACCAATGATTCAAATCTGCATATTTCTTATAATCTTTCTTAAATCAGTATCTGCATACTTCATTCTTGTTTCTTTAAAACTATGAATAGAGGCTCAATTCTCCTATACACTGCAATAATAACAACTTAACAATGTAACAACATTAGCTAATGTTATACTTCACAACTTAATTACTATTTCATCTTACCAATATTTGATGACTGGTACAAGTCTTACCATTTCTCCATCACGCGGGTCTGTCACAACATGAATATATATGTGGTAGCATGTCTGTCACCTCTTCTTCACTTCAAATGTCAATTTGTCAATATGCGATGTCACTCCGGCAGTGACAATTAATAGCAACTGACTATTCCAAACTACTTTGCATATAGATCTTCTTCAGGTCTCTTTCCAAATTGACTGTCAAAGTATTCCCCTTAAGTACCACACAACATAAACAACTTCATCACCACTTTATTAAGTGTTTCAAGATTCAAAAACAGAGTATTGATAGTGACTATCATACCATGATTAACAAACTCCTCAATGTCATTTACCAATAACAAACCAAAAGTGGTTTCAGATAGCCCAAATCAACCCTCGATTTTTACAGTCATTGCTTCATCACAAGACACTGTTCCATGATTTCATTATTGAATTCAATGATTCAAAAAAACTGAGATCAAAACATAAAGCTAATCCTCATAAAGTCTGATCCTTGACTAACATGAACTCGGAGGAACTGAGATCTAGAACTTTGAAATAAACATGAATCTTTCCCTTTCAGTTACATGGATAACCGTTTTGGACTAAACACATTAAAACATTTGGGACTGTTATGAGATGGATCATAAACATGAACAGATTCTAGAATATCACTGTCTTGAATCCCGATTCATATAAATAAAAAAACCAGGTTCTTTAATATCATTTTCCCATATCAAAATAACCCGTTTCAATATAACATTAACTTATTCCATAAAAAAATCAATCCAAACAAACAGAGGATCTAAAAGTTTGAATAACAATCTCAGCCTTACAAACTTCGAAGGACATGAAAAGAATCATAACAAATGATATGTCACCATGATTCTGCAGAAATGGTGGACAGTCAAGTGTTTGGATGCAAAAATATTTGTTGAAGGTTTTAAAGGGGATGGAAAGGAAGAAATGGAGAATTATCCCCACCAAACACTTATGTAATGTATCCATATATTAATTTAAAGATCATTTTATGTTTGAATTCAATTACTATTAAACTGCCTCCATGATCAGTCACGTTTTTTGTTGTTCCCAAGTACTTTTCTATATGAAAATGGATTGGGAATGAAGAGTGAATGATTTTAATATGTAAGAGGATGGATTAAATTTAATTTGGCTCCAATTAGAGGTTCTTCCATGAAGAATCCAGCGAGATCCAATAGAATTTGTGAAATCAGTTTTCAAATGCTCATTTAGAGGTAGCAGCAAGGGTTCGGTGTTTTCTTTCATTTAAACTGTTGAAAACTTATATTTATTGGCACAAATGAAAGTAGATTCAATTCAATTCCATATGAAATTGATTTCAGATTGATTGGATATGTATGTTCTTAGAAAATGATGCCCTAGCAGGCTAAAGAATGATTTTTCTGAGTCTTTTGTTTGATAGAAAAATAGTCTCTGTACGGGGGCCATAAATTTGTATCTAACCATTGGATCTTTACAATTTTTAAATATGTTGGAGGAAAACTAATTATCCACACTTTGACTGGAGAGATTTCCCTAATAGTTTCTATAATGAAATTTGTTTACTATAGAGTATAGGTATAGAAAACTCTCATCAAAATGATAGTCACATTAATGTGGACAGTCAAATATATGCTTGGACTATTGTTCTCCTACTGACAATACCATTTAAAATGATGCATCCAAGATGATAATTGTTTCCCCTTTTGTGTTTAGGAACTATGACCAATGTTTGGTCATCATTTATGGATTGTGTTATGTATGTGGACAGAGATTGTAAGACAGTCATGACTAGGACAGAGACAGTCTTAAGTTTGTATGGAAATCAATTGGTGGCTGTTGTTGTTTTTTCAATCAGGGATATATATTTTATATATGTTTAATTTTTTTGAGTGAAGGAATGGCTTGGGATGGAATTTGATCATTTTTCATGTTGTTACCATGTGTTAAAGGTGGACAATGTAGTGAATTGTGGATAGCAGGATTGACTGTCCTTACAGCAGACAGTAACTTTGTTGTTGTTTGTTTGGATAAGATATGAAGAATCATTGTGTTGAGGTTTGGTGTGTAGGTATGAATAAAAAATGGACGAGTTATGGTGGATTCCCATATGTGTAAGTTATTTTTAATGATGTAATGGATCTTGAAGTTGGTTGATTCCTTTAAGAAGGATTGTTTATTGAGTGTGCCCCTAACAAGTTGAGTTTGGTGATGGAACTTGGATTTCAACAAGGTTGAATGTCTCCTTTAAGTTTTAAGTTTGATAAGACTGAGGAACCTATCATATATGTTTTTGGTTAGTGATTTGCATGCATTAGAAGGTTTGTTTTGTCTCTAATGAATTATTGTCATGATGAAGTATGGATGGATCTATAGAATCCTAAGAAGATAGTTTAGTGTTTCAGATCCCTCTACATCAGTAACCTTTAGTCTTTCTAACCAAGAACAACACTCAATACTCCTACTGTCCAACTATGAAATTCATATATACTCATGAAAATAATCAACAAACTGACCTTACCTTGGACCCAAAGCCTCTTCTAGACACTTGGGCTTCCTCTAGACTCCTCAATGTTCTTCTTACAACCCTTGTGACACTCATACATTTACCAAACACTTGTATGGATGAATTCCTTCTCAACTACCCCTACCACTATTTTGAGACAATGTTGTAGTCACTTTTCACTGGTCAAAACACATGCCAAACCCTGCATGTTGACTTGCAACATTAGGAAGATATAATATACATCACACCCCACCATTCTACAACATTACTATTTCATTAAGCTAATGGGTAGGAAAGCTTCTCATGTTGCTTTGGAGTGTGCTCTGTAGTCACATCCTAACATGGTATTTTAAGTAGTGCGAGAATTTATCCAAAACATGTGATATAGTTGTTTTCATGAATATGATTTGATTTTTCTTTTACAAAATGTAACTTTGTAAATTTTTGTTTTTGTGTAGGTCATCCTTGGGGAGGAAGTGGCCACATCAAAGATGACACTTTTGGATTTGATTGGAAAAATTTGTGATGTTGTCTAGGCCAGGGTAGAGAAAGGTGATTCCTATGTTCTCTATACTATTGTAGAGTCATTATGTTGATTTCTGAATATGGCATTATTTCTGCGATGCATTATGGTGCAAGGGCACCCTAAATGAAATAAGTGTTCCTAGGAGCACCCTAAATGAAATAAGTGTTCCTTCGGCACTTAGGCTTTCCAGTCAAGGCCCTAAGAGGCCTCTAGTCTTGTTAGAATAGTGGGTTAATCATTGGACTCCTTTATAAGACCATAGTTCCAAGATTGGCATCCTATGAGCCCTTGGTTAACTATTGGTCAATGATTGTCCAAACCCCTAGGAATAGGTTGTTTTTATGTTTTTATGTTTGGATCCACCTAGGATCACACAAATAAGGTTGGGACCAAGTTTTGGTCACCAAATTTGCAGAATTACAAAATCTTGCAAATTTGCTCAAAGGCTGTTAAGCAACCTTGAGAAAACTTGTGTTAAAGTTTGTAAAAACAACTCCCAAATGGGTAGTTGGTTAAAATATGTTATGTAACCATTGGGAGTGGCTACAAAAGCCCTTTCAGGTGGGTGGTAGGCTAGCATGTAACTCTGGCATTCAAAATCAATAAAAATCAATCATTTTTCTTGCAATTTTGAGTAATAGTGACTTTGTATGGGCTGGCACTGAAGTTTTTGGAGGAAAGCTCAACATTTTTGAATAGCCCTATGAAGTAGCTTTCATTTTCACCCTATCTCATGTCTTGATTTGTTATATAACTCAAGTTATAGTATTTTCTCTCAAACCCTCCCAGTTGCAATCCTGAATCAGGGTTTTTCCCAAACCATCGACCAGAACTCTCATTTCCACCATGGGAATCAAGTGACCCCTAGTGGAAAGATTTCTTGGAGGATGGTCATTAAGATTGTGTAGGTCTAATTCATCAAGATGCAGGAAGATGGGAGTGCCATGAGGCCCTAGGTGTACATAACCAAGTGTGCACCTTCAAGTGACTGAGTACAGTCAACATAACTCGAGTTTGGGGATTCATCAAGACCTTAGAATTGGTATTGTAAACCCTTATGCATGCCCACATAGATCTTAGGTATTGGATTGGGCACTTGTTGAGAGGAAGTAGCACTTGTAGTGCAACTACAGGCTTAATTAGGCCTGTTTGCCTTGACCAATTTAGGTGTTAACCTGTCTTCCTTTCTGGTGCAGGAGCACCCTCTACCTCATGAACAACTCCTAGAGATTGTCAACTCTTGATACATCCAAGGTACCCTTGACCCTAAGGAGTCCAAGGAATCTTATAGATCAGATAATTAGATTTTGTTCATCCTTTTGATCCAAATGTAAGACCTGGGTACAAGTTTGGCCATTTATAAGCCGCTTGATACACTATGGTCATTGGGATCAATAAATGATTATTATTTTTCTAGGATAGCTAAGAGTTTTATAATTTTTGTTCACAATAAGATAGGTTTGTTTCTAGGGACCTAAGTTATTTTCTTAGTCATATTGCTCGATAATTGGAAAATTGCAAAAGTTGCTTAATTGCAACTTTGCTCTATGTTAGCAACTTTCAAAAAGTTGTTGTAATCCTTCCCCCCAATGGCTAATCAGTTTTTAACTATTGTAAAACCATTGGGGGGTGGCCTTCATAGTTCCATAGTTAGATGGAAGGCAAGAACAATGTAATTTTCTGCTCAATTAATAAAAACATAACTATTTTCTTGCATTTTACCTGACACTAGCAATTTGTACGGGCGTGTGTGGTCTTGGATCGGGATGAAACCAGTTTAGTCTGTAGCCCTTGTGAATTAGCTTTCCAATGCACTCGGTCTGAAGGGAAACGACGCCCTGTAACTAAATTTATCGGCTTTTCTTTGCTTGCTACCCGTTTTGATTCCTCTCTTGGGCCTGCAACATTGTTCTGACTAGCGGGAGCATTTCCACTATGGAAATCCATTCATTCTTGGTGGGAAGCTTCATTTTAGGATGGCCTTGAATATACTACAAATGTTTAGCATGAAAATGCAGGGGAATGGTTGTCTTATCGAGCCCTAGGTGGATACCTTGTGTGTGCACCAGTCTAAAAGATACATGCTAATGCATAAGTCTCATACAAACTGAGCACCAAGGCTCCAAGACTCGGGTTTAACACTGTTTTGATGTCCTCCATGCACCCCAACCAAAATCAGGGAAGAACACCATCGGGCCCAAGCAGTTACTTCTTTGAGTGTGACCTGACTCGGTCCCCTAATCAGCCTGCAATCACACACCATGATCCATGGTTAACACCTCAAGTCTTGGTGCTCTGGAAACCCATGGACCTTTAAGGAAATAATGTACTCAAATTTGGAAACTAATTCATGAGTAGTGTGGAAGCTTTTGAATTACATTCATTGTTATTGGTTGTGAGGACTGTCAGTCTATTAGTGGCTTAATTCAATGGCTAGGTTGAGAAATCATAGCTAGTTGATTGGATGCTGGATGCAGAACTAGTATGGTTCCCTCTACTCGGGTAAAGATTTCCCTTAGATTATTATGCAGGTTTGAGAATCACTTAATCTCCCACTCAACTAGTTTAGTGCTAGGAATTAGACCATTCAACATATGAAATCATCTTTGTTGTTTACTGTCCATAGACTTATGGAGTAACTTGTAGGCCATAAGAACCTCTACTCACCTAGATTTGGGACTAGGGATTAAAATAGCCCATTTATCATTGGATCTATCCACGCTATCTATCACCCATAAGTTCATGAGAAGTGATTGAGGAAATGTTTGATATCCTTGTCAAAGGTATAGATTCAGGGGTTAAATACTCTTTATAAAGAGTTAAGAAAATCAGTGTCCAAACCATCTACACTTGACTGCTTGCACCACTTTCAGTCTGAGTTTTGGCTCTTTAGCATGATCCCTCAAACCATAAAGGGTATCTGAATCCCCAACTTGATCAATGTGTTGTGTGGAAGTATCTTGAATAAGGTCAAGAAATCTTCTGACAGCAGGCTACAAGCCTGGCAATTAGTTGATACAACAACTATGTTTTATAGATTTCAAAGGATGGCTAAAACCTTTAGATCTCTTCATTAGGGACCTAAATCAATCACTTCTTAGGATATAGATCACCCTTGGTCCCTTGAATCATTCCTTGGGGATTTGAGTCAATTTGGTATGAATGCCTAGTAACCGGCCAGTTAGAGTTGGTATTGAAGACTTGTTGGAATCTAGTGATTGGATTATTCTGATTAGGGGGGGTTGTGATAACCTTCAGACAAGTTGATTCCTCCACTTGTGATAAGTGTGAGAGGCACAAACCTTAGAGATCTCCTACTAGTTCTTACTGCTAACCTTTTGAAGGTTTTGAAGGACAAATTTAGTCCTATTTGACACTTTTGCTGTCCACTTTGCATCACATTGTTTCGCCATATAATTACAGGAACATTTTTTCTTGTCAGATAAGTATCATGGAGTGATCCTTTTACCTGATGGTCTTATAGAGAATATTTGTGAAATCTATGCCCTATTATAGGTAATTGCATTGCATCTTATTTTCTATGTAAAATCATTGGTTATGCAAAACATACAAATAATGTAATCCCAATTCCATTTTAGCTCATATTGAGAGTGACTCATATAAGAGCATTCCTATTTTAAGCCTTCTTTATGAGTCATCTCTTTGAATGTCATTTCTGGTAGGAACATTTTAGGAATAACACATGCTCAGTTGTAGGTTTACTATATAGAATTAAATGAATCGTAAGAATTATTGTTGGCAATACCCTTATTTTTACCTGGTTTTATGTAAATTATTAGGAAATCCATAGTTTGCATGGCCATGGCATTCCTATTGAAAAAATTTCATCGTGACTTTCACCATGGGCATCTGCTTTGTTTGAGTTTCTACTAGCTTTCATCACGAAACATGTTTTAGCCTTGTCTACATTTCAATGCTATTGTGGCCTGTATATCGAGGAACAACAATTTTCAATAGTTCATTTTTTTAACTAACTAATGTTTTCCTTAAACAATGCTTCTCCTTCATCCTGAATCTGATGACACAACACAGTTATCACGGGTAATAATCTATAGTCAAGTTATATTCTTGAACCAAAAATTTAGCAAAAATAGAACTTATATTTCCTTGCATTGTTGTTATTGGGTATACAGATTGAGACTGAGAAGCTTATGGATCAGTTGGTGGAGACAGAAATAAACAGATGATTGGTACACAAACATTTGGTGTGATACACTAATTTTTGGATATAGTGTTGAGGTATCTTGAGTTTAACATTTTTTTCTTTGAATTTTGCAGAAATTTGGTGAATATACTGGAAAGAAATTCAATGCTATTTGTCACTTCTTTGGCTATCAAGCTCGAGGAGCTTTACCATCAAATTTTGATTGTGACTATGCATATGTATGGGAGTTATTGTTTGCATCTTTGATTTGGTTTATATTTTCTCCTTACACGTATACTTACATCTTTGGTATTATCTGTTGCAGGCTCTTGGTCATATTTCTTATCATCTCATAGGTGCTGGTTTGAATGGTTACATGGAAACTGTAACAAACCTCAAGTGGCCTGTATCCGAGTGGCAATGTGGTGGTGCTCCGATGACTATATGATTTAGACTTTTCCCCCCCTAGGAGTATTTGGCTAGAAATTGAGCACTGCAGTTCATAAACATTGTATAAAAAGCTCTGGTTAAATTTGCTCACACACTTCAGACTAGCTCTAAATGTAATGATGCACAATGTGATTTTGAATGATCACCTTTGTATCTATATATTTAGTGACTTTGGTTTATTGTGTGATGCTTTATGGGACTTAGATATCCTATTTACATTGGTTCTATTCTGTTCATAAAACTTAGCTCAATTAATCTTTTAGTATGGACAAATATATGTTGGAATCTTAAACATGGTAGTATGTTTTTTCTTCTTGTCTTTACGTGATAATACAATGTGGTTGTCATATAAGCAGGCAATGATGACTGTGAAGAGATGGCTATGGGGGCCAGGTGTATCTCCAATAGGGAAGCCTGCTATTCATCCTACTAAGGTGGATTTGAAGGGCAGGCCATATGAGTAAGATATAAAATCATGCATGTTGATTGGTTTTGTTTATTCATGTCATTTAAGTTGCCTTTATTAGTATGGAAACTGCAAATTGTTCTATAAACAAGATAATTGCATTGTTTGATTTGTTTTACATTTGGTTACAATGTATATTTGTTCTGATGTTTTGTTTGTTGTGATTTGATAATGATGAACTAATTCAAAATTTGTATGTCAACTATAAAAGAATATTTTACATTTTAATGAAATATTTATGTTGTGGGATGGAGTGCATGCATTTTGCAATTTGAAATATTTTTGTGTACAAGTGTGTTTTTGGTATCTACAACTGAATTGCAAATGCTATAAATGATCAAAAGACTCACATGCTAATTATTCGGTGAGGGTCTTTAGATGTATAACTTGTTCATGGATTAATTTCTTATTGCCCTTTCATAAAAGTCGTAAATTGATATACTTGTCTTTTTGCTATCTTTTACAGGTTGCTAATGTGCAATTCAACAAGATTTTTGATGGATGATATCTATAGGAATCCTGGTCCTCTTCAATTTGAAGGTCCTAGAGTAGACATAAAGACTATAACACTATCTGTTGAAGACCAAGATTATATTGGTAGGATTCAACTGCTGCGAAGTTACCTAGACAAGGTCAGTTTAAAGAATGATTAGTAATTTTCATACAAATTATATGCACTTCTACAAGTATGATCTTTCTAAGACACACCCCTGAGCTCTATTCATTTGTTAGATTTCAGTATATTCAAACCTCTGTATATTTTGGTGCTCCATACTTGATGTTGGTTGCATTGCGTGCATATCATGTATGTGATTTGCATACTTATTTCTAAAAACCCTTATAACATTTGGTTCAATAGTAACATAATTTATAGATTGGATCAATTAGTTTTGTTCCTTATCTTAAGTTACAGTTTTTTCTCATCTTATACAAGTATGGTGTATACTTGTGTAGAGATTATGAGATGTTTGATTTATCTTGTAGCTTTTTGAATGTTTGAGATCTTGTTAAGAGATTAGAACATGCATTGCAGCATCTTAGAATGTTTAGTGCTTTAATTTTCTTAAGTTGTCAGTTTTAAATGACTTTGTTAAATACTCTAGTCTTTAAAACATTTTCAAAAAGTCCATTTTGTGCATATCTTACAATAATTCTCTAAATGGCTCAAATATATGACAGAATGTTGTCAATAAAACTTCCAAATATATTATCCCAAAGTTGCCTCAAGCAATGTATCTCTTACTTTCAAAACTATCATTCATTGGTAATATGAAATGCATCTATACAATACGTTCGTTCACCACTTAGGGATTTTAGTAGCATTTTCCCTAAAGATTACACTTGACTTGGGACTATAGATTTTAGTAGCAGCATCTATTGAACTATAGATGGAAAAACTTGAAATCATGTTTAGTGGAAAGTACTAGTATACATGGTATGATTATTCTTTAAAGGGTATTAGCTCAATGGAAGAGCACCTACTTTACAAGTAGGAGGATAATGGTTCGATTCCATCATGCCCTAATATGACTAAATATATGACTAAATTAATGACTAAATATATGACTAAATAAATGACCAAATAAACAACCAAATAAATGACCAAATAAATGACTAAATAAATGACCAAATAAATGACCAAATAAACTAACAAATGACCAAATAAATGAATAAATATATGACCAAATCAATGACCAAATAAATGACTAAAATAGTTTAGTCATAAATTTGGTCACGAGATAAATGACCAGCAATAAACAACCAGTGGTCACGTGGCCAAATTTGGTCATTTATCTACAATTTTTGGTAGTTTATTTGGTCATATATTGTTGTTTTTGTACTAGTGAATAAATTGTAAAATAAAATAATTTCAAGTTTGGTCAGCCTTGTTGGCTAAATTTTTGGAACCTTCTCGGGTGATGGAAATTGCCTATATAAGGAAGGTTGTAGTGTTGTCTTAGGCAGTTCGGGACAGTTCTGGGTAGTAGATTTGGGTATTGATTCGAGGCTTTGTCCTACATAATATTGTAAGGGAAATGCCCATGTGGCTTTGCATATTGTAATTCTAAAATTTTGTAATTCCACATTAGTGGAGATAATAAGAAGCCAATTTTCTATTCTTGCATATTGTTGTTGTTTCTCTGTTTCTGTTATGTGTTTATGGTATTAAGGGGAGAACGCTTCATCAAGAGAGCACCCTTCATCAAGTGGTATTAGAGCAGGAGTTCCTAAGTGTGTAAACAGATCACTGATTGTGAGGTAGTTTGCACTAGGATAGTGGGTTAGGGTTTATGTGTAAACAAATCGCCGATTGTGAGGTAGTTTGCACCAAGATCGTGGTTAGGGTTTCAGTGGGAAGTGCAAAAATACCTCCAAGAAGGGAATGTGGTGAAAGAGATGGTGTTGTAACACCTGAGGTTAGGGCACCGTAGAGACAAGTGTGGGCATTGCAAGAGGAGATTCACAGAGGAATGAATCCTAATGTCAGATACGAAAGCGAGGATGAAGCTGAAGAAGAAGATCAAGAAGGAGAAGTCAAAGTTGTGAACCAGGAGGAAGAAAGATTTTTTTGAGCCATTTCAAAGATTAGGAAGAGACCTAAGATTGAGGTTCTAACATTTTTTGGAAATCTTAACCTAGAGGAATTGATCGACTGGATCAATCAATGTGAAGAATATTTTGAGTATGAAGATATTGAGAATCCTGATAGGGTCAAATTTGTAAAAGCCAAACTGAAACGTCATACGAAGATCTGGTGGCAAGAGATTCAATTGGTGTGAAATAGAAGAGGGAAAGATAAAATCACAAGATAGGATCAGATGGTGGATAAATTGAAATGGCAGTTCATTCCTGTTGATTATGAGCTTGACCTACTAAGGAAAATGCAAAGTTTGAAGCAAGTATGAAGATCTGTTCGGGAGTATATAGAGGAGTTCTATCGAATCCTCATTAGAACAGGACATGTGGAAGTTGATAAGGAGAAAGTTTCCCATTACCTTAATGGGTTGAGGCCGAGCATTCAACAGGAGATGAATCTAGTTCGAATGAACAATATTGAAGAGGCATACCAGTTTGCCCTAAAAGTAGAGGAAAAGTTGAACAAGAAGTTTGAGAGCAGACAAAGCGGAAGAGGTCGTGATGGAAGATCTGGTGGACGGTCATATGGAGATCGTGATGAAGATCTAAAAAATCAGGATGAGGCCAGTAACAGAGAGAATAAGAGAGGAGATAATTTTAATCATTTCCATGATCAGAATAATAGAGATCAGAGAGGAAGAGGAAGAGGACAAGGATCTGGAAGAGGAGGCTTCCCTGGAACATGTTTTCACTCTGGAGAAGAAGGTCATAGGGCATTTGAATGTCCTCAACACCAAGGAAGAATGGATAGGAGGAATGAAGGCCAGGCCAGAGTTGCACATGTAGATGAAGATGCTAGATCATCACATTTTGAAGATGTTGAAAGAGGAGAAACGTTGATTAACAGAAGAGTCTTGTTCAGTGGTGAGAATGAACCTGAGCAAAGGAGGAGCCTATTTCACACCAGGTGCAAGTGTGAGGGTGAGTGTTGTGATGTGATTATTGATAGTGGTAGTACTGATAATTTGGTGTCAGAAGAGATGGTGACAAATTTGAAGCTAAGAAGGGAGAAACATCCACCTCCATATCGGGTTGCCTGGGTGCAGGATGACCACAAGGTCATGGTTAGTGAACAGTGCCTAGTAAAGTTCAAGATTGGCAGTTACCATGATGAGGTACTATGAGATATCATATCTATGGATGCATGTCAAATGTCATTGGGTAGACCTTGGCAGTTTGACAGATGTGATGTACATTATGGTCGTGTGAATACCTATTCCCTGACAAAGGATGGAATGTGACATAAGCTAAAGCCATTGAAGGAATCTGAAGAAAAGGTATGTGGTAATGCAACAATAACTTTTGTTGATACAGAAAATTTCTTAGACGGTATGCGGCATGAGCATATGTGTTTTACCTTAATTCCAAAGGTTGGGAAAGAGGAAGTAGAAGATGTACCTGTAGAAGTTGCAAAATTATTGAATGAGTTTCAGGATATTGTATCTGATAATGTGCCTGATGGATTACCACCAATAAGAAAGATCAGTCATTAGATGGACTTGATTCCAGGAGCCAATTTGCCAAATAAGGCAGCACACAGAATGACACTAATAGAAAGTGAAGAGTTGAAGATAGATTTGAAGTTTAGTTCATCACATCATCCACAGATTGTATATGGAAGTAGTCCAAGAAATGCATATGAGTTGAGAAAGATAGATAAAGGAGAAATAAGTAGTGCTAAAGCTGTGGATTTTGCAGAACATTTGAAGAACATCCATGAGGAGGTGAAGAAGCATATTACCAAGATGAATGTGCAGTATAAGGCTAAGGAAGATGAGAAAAGGAGACATAATGAATTTCAAGTTGGAGATGAAGTCATGGTTCATTTGCAAAAGGAGAGATTTCTAGTTGGTACATATAACAAGTTGAAAATGAAGAAGTTTGGGCCATGTAAGATACTGAAGAAGCATGATTCAGGAAATGCCTATGAGGTAGAATTGCCTACTGAGCTGAATATTTCACCAATGTTTAACATTTCAAATTTAATAGAGTATCACGAAGGAGGTGTTGAAGATGAGATCACAACAGCACAGTGGAGTATTCTAGCAACCAGTTTAGATAACAAGGAGATTGAAGACATACTGGATAGTCATGTTGGAAGAAGCAGAAGGAACAACACATATGAAGAGTACTTGGTCAAATGGAAAGGAAGACCTATTGAAGATTCATCATGGCTAATGAAGGTGGAGTTTAACCATCTTGGTTTTCCTCTACACACCTAAGTCGTGACAGGGTCACTTTTCAAATTACCCTGAGTTTCTGATGCAGGAGCATCCTGGGTGTAAGAGAAATCTTGCATCACTCAAAAATATTTCTATTTTTGTATTCAATAAGGGCTATCTGGTGCAGAGCTTCTATTTATGGAAACTTTCTATTTTTAGTGAGTTGGTCAGTTGATCTCAAAATGTTCTGATTTCTTCCTTGGAGGTTCATTTTGGTCATATCAGCCTGCCAGTAAAGTATCATTGATAGATCAAGTCTAGCTTTGTAGATATTGAAGATTTTTGGTATTGGCAATAGGGTACAGAAACTTTGAAATAAGTTTTGAAGGCTTTAGAGGCCCCGGATGAGGTTGAGAATTTGGGTGACAAGCGCTTGTGCAAGAAAATCTTGTAGAGCACTTTGTGGCCTTTCTGGAATGGGGTTATAATAGTCAATTAGGTCAACTGGCAATGACTTATGGTCTTCAAAAGTTGGGTCACCTGAAATTGCGGAAAATGATTTTTCCTTCAAAATTTTTGTTTGGGTTTGAAAAGTTATTTTGAGCCGATTTTGATGTAATAAATTGTAAAATAAAATAATTCTAAGTTTGGTCAGCCTTGTTGGTTAAATTTCTCTAACCTTCTCAGGCGGTGGAAATTGTTTATATAAGTTAGGTTGTAGTGTTGTCTTAGGTAGTTTGGGACAGTTCTGGGTAGTAGATCTGGGTATTGATTCGAGGCTTTCTCCTACATAATATTGTAAGGGAAATTCCCATGTGGCTTTGCATATTGTAATTCTAAAAGTTTGTAATTCCACATTTGTGGACATAATAAGAAGTCAATTTTCTATTCTTGCATATTGTTGTTGTTTCTCTATTTTTGTTATGTGTTTGTGGTATTAAGGGGAGCACCCTTCATGAAGAGAGAACCCTTCATCACTTAATTAAGGGAATGTTCATCAAAACTACAAAATTTATTATCCCTTCAGTCATATTCTTAGTTTATAATATTAATCTCTTACAAAAAAAATTAATTCGTAATATACACAGTTCATTTTGATTAATCTCAAGGTCAATTGTCACCTTGGGGGATCATAAGATTTAAATTTTCTATAAAAAAATTTTTGACCAAGTGATAAGGGTTTAAGGTGAAGGTATACCCACCTAGGTTTAGAGAAGCCTAAAGTTTAGGAGAATTGTATCAAGGTACTCTTCTCGCTAGTTGGCCAAAGTTGATTGAGTGATCCTACTAGGGACTTTGCAAAGCCCTTGGATTTCCAATCTACTATTTTGGGAACCAACACTCCTTTTAAGGTGTAAAGTGTTTGAACTACATAAATTTAAGTGATATGTATAATAGGGACCTAGGTGAGGTTATCACTAGGTAAAACACCTTAATTACACCAGCACCCCCTCTTAAGAACAAAGAAGGGAGTACACTTAAATTATGAAAATATGACATGCTATGATGATGCAATATGGGTCTCAACCAAGTTAGTTACCCATGTAAAATGAAAATAAAATCTCTAAAAAGAAAATAAAAAGAGAAAACCATAAGGGAATAAAATCATTTAAATAGAGAAAGAAAAAAAATGATGATGCATGGAGGACTCAAGATGCCCTAAGGACTATATACATCATGTATATACAATCAAGCATCCCCCATAGGAAGGAAAAAGTGAGAGATGATATCCGCCTATAGTGAAGAAGCTCCAATGTTGATGAAGTATGTTTTAAAACAAAAGATGATTCAATTCCAACAAGAAAAACATCTCCCCTTAGGAAGAAACTAGTCCACCAAATGATAAAGAAGCCACTACATGTATGACTGAAATAAGAAGGAAGGAAGTTTCCAAATGTGTGATGATGTCTCTAAAAACTAAGAAGGATTCTCTAGGCTCAAAGAAGTCACAAAATAATCATAATCAAAATGAACCATCAAACATAAAATATCAAGTGTAGGAGGTGAATTGTAAATGTTTATCTCCAAAGATAATGTAGATGAATCATAAACAATTTTGAAATTATCATCAAAGGGTAGATACATACCCTCAATTATGTCTCTCAAATATGCAATATGAGACTCAATAAAAAAATCTAAAACACCTGTCTTATGCTCATCTAAAAAAGTGAGCTCTTAAACACTATAATCAACTTTTTGAAGACTAGAAATAAAAAATAAAGAAGAAAGAGGTTGAGGCATAGGAATCTCAACACTTTTCTTAAGAACACTAAGATTCAAATGACCAAACTTATCCTCACAAACATGATTAAATCTTAATGGAAGAGTGTGAATATTTGTCAAAGGAACCTCATCATCATCATGAGATAAATGAGAAGAAGAATACAATTGAGATGATTTATTAACCACTCATGTAGAAATGACATCTATATTCTCAATGTCCTTAATGGAGATGTAATCACGAGTGAACTCAACTATTTTACTTTGTGCACCATGAGTAATTTGATAAATTGGAAGGATATTAGTGATCAAGGAGGGTACACAAATAACATCATTAAATATTCCCTCCCCCATGTCAATAGAATCTTTCCCAAAAACCTTCATGTATGTGTTATTGCCCATCAATATATTAGGAGAATTACAAGGTTCAAAACAAGAGAACATATCCATAGAAGATGTGATATGATGCAATGCACTTGAATCAAGAAGCCAAAACCCATTTTAGGAATAATAGAGGTCAAGAGTGCATTATATTTTCATCTTGTCAATTCCATGTAAAAATCCTACAATTTTTTACTATGTGGATGAAGAAACTTCCATTTATGATGTTGAAGAAGGAGGAGACATTGTTGAGGGCATATTAGTTTTGTCCTTCTAAAGAAGGTGTGTGAGTTAATCAATCTTATTATTATAATAACTATTCTTATCATGTCCTAACCTTTAAAAATATGCACATTTGAAGTTCTTCTTTTTATAGGATTCCTCTTTAGAAAAGGTCCTAGAATTAGTAGTATGTTGTGAAGGAGAATCCTTAGCATGCTCAATTGACTTAAGATTATTGTTTTTCTTCTTACGTTTATCACTTGAATCCTTAGGAGTTGACCATTTTGTAGGACTTTGAAGACTTCAATATTCCCATGTGTACCAACTTTTCTTGTTCCCTTATGAGTTGAGTTGAAAATACATCAAGAGAAGGCATTTTGCATGCACTACCAAAGCATCCATAGTAACATAAAATGTAGAAACAAACATTGAATAATTAGGACCTAGCTTAGGGAGAATTGATGGAATCAACTATTCATCCTCTTTACTAAACTCAAAATTAGACAACTCTAATCCAAGAGAACTAGGCTTAGAATAAGTCTTTAATATTTTCAAAATCACTAGGATTTAGACTCGTTAGTCTAGTCTCCAACTTGAATTCACTCATCTTATTTGGCTTTCCAAAGAGACTCTCTAAGGAAGTCCAAATATCATTAGGATGTTTACAAGATACAACATGATATCTAAAATTATGATAAATAAACATAATGAGAGTATCAAGAGCTTCATCTCTTAGTCCAAACCATTTCTTGTTTTCTATAGCACCCATGGGTTCCTAGATCTTGGTCAAAAGTGATTCTATGCAATGTTAATTTTAACAGTTTAAAATCTTCATTTTGATTTGTACTCATGCTAGCTATATGGAGTTAGAAGTACAACTTTCAAAAATTCATGATACATCAAAGAGTACAATAGTAGATTAAACCCTCATTATACAGGCAATTTACCCCATTGTACACAAATTAATACTTTTTTTTCAAACTTACAACAATGTTGCCAAAAATAGTAATTTAGAAACAAAGTAAAACTATAAAACTTTGGAAACAAATATGAAAAAGTTCATGAATAGAATTGATGTGCTCCTAATATTTTCTTGATATTGCTTGAATCACAAAAAATAGAGTCCAAAACCAAAAGTTATGATTTTGGGAGTGGAAAAGAAATATATCCAACTTTAACTAGAAAAAACATCATCAAACAACAAAAACATTGAAAAATACCTTCATTATGCTAATTTGACATAATCAAATTTTCGTCAATATCTTTTTTACAAAATTTTGCCTCCATTTGCAAAAGTTAATTCAAGCAATGTATCCCTTTGTACATAAGAAATTGACACTTTGTTTGCAAACTTACAACAATGTTTTTGAAAATAGCTCAATTTAATTACAAACTAAAACTATGTAATTATAGAAATAAATCTGAAAAAAGTACATGAATAGAATTGAAGTGCTCATAAATACCTTCCTGATGCTACTTGAATCACAAAAAAATAGAGTTTGGAGCCAAAATTTATGTGCTTGGGAGTGTAAAATAAATATATCCAACTTCAACTAGAAAAAAAAATGAACAAAAAAACACTAAAAAATACATTCATTATCATGAAGTTGACAAAATCAACTTTCTCTCAATATCTTGTTTGCAAAATTTTGCTTCCATTTGCAAAAGTTATACCACTCTAAAAAAAAGCTTGTTTCAAGAACTTTTGGAGAAACATGGATACCCCTTTGGTGCCTAGGGGTTAAATTCAGTCACTCACATGACCACTATTGTGTCAGAGACAAAAAACAAATAGTGATTATATAAAATAGCTTGTGGGTGCTATTAGCGCGAGAGCCACCATTAATTAATTTTATTAAAGATTAACTGAAAAAATCACCACAAACCTTTCCACACAAGTTCAATGTAATATATTTTTCAACCAAGTAATGAACAACTTATATACATCACCTACAAATAATGTAGGACTAAAGTTGCAGAAGCTAGTTATAAATGACAATTGATAGCATGTACCCCAACATAAATGCTTCACATGCACAATTCACCAACACTTCTTCATGTGCAAACCTTACACAAATCTACCTCTCTGATGTTGGATAAAATGCCAAAAAAATTGGGTTGCCGACTGATTTCTTCAACAATATGATGTGGGAGCATAATGGGGGGGTGGGGAGAGGGGGGAGGTAATTGTTGGAGAGTTTCTAGCAGGCTAGTACTAACTGTATGTTTGTCATTAACGATAGCATATGGAAAGTAGCATGCGTGGAAGTCTTATATAGTAAGCTTTTAGTATATATAGCATGGACATGATATCAGCAGGATATCATGGGTGCAGAGGTTAACTATTAGTACAAATAGTTATATAGTAGTTGGTGTCAACAGTGTTCTTGACAGAGTAATAGACAGTGTTCTATGTATGGTTGTCTGTACAGTTGTCCTATGGGCATGCACCCTTGGATTTATGTTGAAGACATGTTAGTGATGTTAAGTTCATGGATGCATACTCTGATGATGAACGCAAGTGAAGTTATGCAGTCGCTATTCACCAGTAGCAATTTCCTATGTTTGTTCAGAAGACCCGACATAGATTTCATTGGTTCTTGAGTTCGCCTACCTTGAGGGTATGCACCCTGGGAGTTAAGCTTGGAGAAGTATTATTGATGTTTGGTTAAGATCACATGAGTTAATTCATTTTACAGAGAAAGTTCCAGTTGTTTTGGTAGAGTCGACAGTGTGTAGCGTGCATCTACATTTATTTTATTAGACAGGTCCCAGAATGAGTTGCGTGCATAGTAGAGCTGACAGAATGTTTGTTGGAGTTTATTATGGTTTCTCTAATATGATTTCAAGGTGGTTATAATAGGACAACTTGATTATATCATTTGGAGGAAAGATATTTATAGGCAATCATTTGTGATTGTTGAAGTGTGTTTCATAGTTGATTAAAGTAGAGCAGAGTAGAGTGTGTGAGTTGTGGAACCATCAGAAGAAGGTCTATGTGACCAAGTAGAGTACTTGTGTTATTCATTGGAACTGATCCAGACAATAGGTCAAAGTGTAGTTCACCAAAATCTAGATATAGTGTATATCTATTATTTAGAAGGTTGTAGCCTTTGCCCATTTGAGCAGTGAGCTCTAGGACAGTGCATCCTCTCCCCTAATAGTGACAATTGTAAAAGACTCCTAACAGGGTCTGACCCTTAACCAGGTCTACTATACTTAATATATTGTAAAGCTACTCCTAACAGGGTAAAAGATCTTCTAGCAAGGATCATTATACACTAGTACAAAATATTAGAGGGTATTAAGTCCCACCGGGGTTTTTACCTATTTGGGTTTCTCCGTAACCAAAATATTGGTGTTGTGTTCAAGTTTTCTCTCATTGTGTTTATTCTTTATGTTTAAGTATACTTAATTGGATAAAGAATTGAAACTTGTAGATAACTGATTCACCCCCCCCTCCCCCCTCTCAGTTATCTCTTAGGACTATTCCTACCAATTGGTATCAGAGCCAAGTGCCTCAGAGAGAAAGTTTAACAACTTGAGGTTGATCAGATGGCGTACTTCAAGAAAGAAAGACCTAAGTTTGATGGAGAGAATTATCTTGATTGGAAGAACAAGATGGTAACCCATTTGCAGTGCATGGCTTTTGAAGTTTTTAATGTAACCATCAAAGCAGCCAAGATTCCTACCTTAGAAGACCTTGGAAAAGATGATGCTACTAATGCACAAAAGGAATTGTTTCATTATAATGCTATTGCCAAAGAAGCCCTTATCAGTGCCCTATTTGATGGTGAATTTTCAAAAATAAAGAAGGTAGATACAACCCACAAAATATGGAAGCACCTAGAAGACACATTTGAAGGAGACAAACAAGCAAAGGATGCACATAGAAAAACATGAAAGAAAAGATACAATGCATTAGAGATGCTGCCTAAGGAAAAAATTAGAGCTTACAATCAGAGGATTAATGAAACAGTTGCTGGAATCAGGAACAATGGTGGAGAGATATCAGAAGAGGACATCATGGATAAAGTAATGACTACTCTTACTCCAGAATATGAAAGCAAGATCAACATCCTTGATGAGACCATGCAGCTTACATCAAATTTCAAGAGAGAAACCTTGATCAGCAAGATCTCAACTTTTGATATTTCAATATTGAAGACAAAACCAAAGAGTGAAATAGTTTTCAAAGCAACAGTTCATGGTAAGAAATTTGCAAACACCTCTGGTAATTTTGATGATGATGCTGAAGATAAAATACTAGATGATTTTATTACTATGGTTGCCAAAAGAGAAAAGAAAGGAAAGGGAAAATATGAAGGTCAATTACCATTTAAGTGCTTTTCATGTAATAAGATTTGTCACTTTGCATCTAAGTGTCCCACTAGAGCTAAAAAGTTCAAAAAGGATTACAAGCCTAAGTATTCTAAGGAATGCTACTATGCTGGAGATGGAGTTTCAGATGAAGAATCAGGTGAAGAAGAAATTGGATTCATTGCAATTGTAGACAAGATGAATAGTAATTCAGTTCCTAAAGATGAGAAAGTAAATCAAGAGCTAGCATTGATTTCACAAGATGACATAAGGACAGACTGGATTATAGACAGTGGTTGTTCACATCACATGACTGGTGATAAAGGTAGATTTTTTCATTTGGACAAATACAATGGAGGTATGGTCAGATTTGGAGACAACACTCCTAAACCTATAGTTGGTAGAGGAGCCATCACTTTGGATGGAAAGAATAGTACTGATGATGTTCTTTATGTTGAGGGTTTGAAACACAACCTTCTTAGTGTTGGATAGTTACTTGGTAAAGGCTATCAGTTGGAGTTCAAAGATGACAAATGAATCATTAACAACAAAGAAGGTGTTATGATTGCATCAGGAACAAAGACAAAAGGTAATGTTTTTCAACTCAATTCAGAAGCAAGTTGTTTTGTTGCTAAAGTTGATGATAGTTGGTTGTGGCATAAAAGACTATGTCATATCAATTTTGATAACATAGTAAAGATAAGCAATGTAAAGTCAGTAAGAGATCTACCTAGCATAGAAAAACCAATTGATACTATATGCAGGGAATGTGTAATGGGGAAGCATGTGAGAAATTCATTTAGGAGCAAGCAAAATTCAGCAGAGAACAAGTTGGATCTGATTCATACAGATCTATGTGGTCCTACTCAAACAAGATCATACTATGATGAAAGGATTTTCATTTTATTTGTTGATGATTATACTAGGATGATGTGGTTTGCATTCTTAAAAGATAAGTCATAAGCATTTGATAAGTTCAAAATATTCAAAGCTAAGGTTGAGAATGAATCTGGATTAAAGATAAAATGTTTGAGATCGAATAGAGGAGGAGAATTCACCTCTGATAGATTTTATGAGTACTACAAAGAACATGGCATAAAGAGACAGTTAAGTGCACCTAGAACACCTCAGCAGAATGGAATTGCAGAGAGAATGAATAGGATCATTCTTGATACAACATGCACCATTATGATAGAAGGAAAAGTTGCACACACCTATTGGAGAGATGCGGTCAATACAGTAGTCTATACAATCAATAGAATTCAATTAAGGCCTGGCGCAGACAAAACACCTTATGAACTATGGTTTGGTAATGTTCCCATAGTGAAATACTTCAGAATCTTTGGAAGCAAGTGCTACATCAAGAGGGATGAAGCAGTAGGCAAGTTTGATGCAAGAAGTGATGAAGGTATTTTTCTTGGTTACTCTACTAAAAGTAAATCTTATAGATGTTTCAATTTAAGATTGAAAAAGATCATTGAAATTTCTCATGTAAAGATTGATGAAAATTTTATGATTCAAGAAAGATATCATGATTACTCACCCATGATTGAAGAAGAACCTAGACCCTCTACAAGTGAGACAGTTATTGAAGAAATGTTTGACAGTATTGATGTGTTATTCAATGACCCTGAGACAAGTGAAGAAAATAATCCTAAGGCTGATGAGTCAGTATCACCTAAAGTTCCAAAGTTTACATCAAGAAATCATTCCAAGGTAGACATCATTGGAGATCAGAGTAGAAAAGTATTAACTAGATCACAAGCAAAGAACTCAGTTAACAATGAAGCGGTATGTTTATTGTCTCAGATTGAACCTTTAAGTGTTGAAGATGCATGTAATAATTCAGATTGGCATGATGATATGAAAGAACTTGATCAGATTGTTAAAAATGACACTTGGGGATTGGTCCCTAGACCTAGTGATAAAAATGTGATTGGAACAAAGTGGATATTCAGAAATAAGATGAATGAAGATGGTACAGTAGTAAGAAACAAAGAAAGATTAGTATGTAAAGGATATGCACAAAGAGAAGGCATTGATTATTCAGACACATTTGCACCTGTGAGTAGATTAGAATCTATTAAGTTATTCTTAGCTTTTGCTACAGTTAAAAACTTCAAATTTTATCAGATGGATGTCAAATCAGCATTCTTGAATGGAGACTTAAAAGAAGAAGTATACATTGAGTAGCCAGAAGGATTCACCTTATTAGACAAACCTGATATAGTATGCAGATTGAAGAAAGCCCTCTATGGACTTAAGAAAGCCCCTAGAGCATGGTATGAGAGACTAGATGGATACTTAACAAAGATTGGATTCAAGAAAGGAGCAGCAGATTGTAATCTATTCATTAGAGAGACATCTA
The DNA here is from genome assembly GCA_027943335.1 of Chamaecyparis obtusa. Lineage (NCBI taxonomy): Eukaryota > Viridiplantae > Streptophyta > Pinopsida > Cupressales > Cupressaceae > Chamaecyparis > Chamaecyparis obtusa. The sequence continues at coordinate 353,351 of BSBK01006324.1, read as the reverse complement.
AAGTTTTGCTTCTTGTAGCTATATTTTTTGATGACATTATCTTTGAAGGTAATGACAAACTCAATGCTGAATTTGCCAAAGAAATGTAGAATGAGTTTGAGATGAGTATGATTGGTCCTATCAAGTACTTTTTGGGACTGAATGTACAACAGATAGAAAAAGGAATTTTCATTAATCAATCAAAGTATGTGGAAGAGATACTAAAAAAATTCAATGTGGATGATTGCAAGCTAGTAGGAACTCCTATGATCACTAGATGCAAGCTTACAAAAGAAGATGACTCACCAGCAGTAGATATAACATTGTATAAGTCTATGATTGGTAAACTCGTATATCTTACTCAGACTAGACCTGATATTTCAAATGCAATTGGCATAGTTGGAAGATTTGTAGCAGAGCCTAAACAAAGTCACCTCATGGAAGTAAAGAGAATATTCAGATACTTACAAGGCACTATAAATTATGGTCTATGGTATCCTAATTCAAAAAATGTAGAGCTTCATGTGTACACTGATGCAGATTGGGCAGGATGTGTAGATGACAGATAGAGTACTTCAGGTGGAGCAGTGTTTCTTGGTGATAGACTTGTCACTTGGACAAGCAAGAAACAAAATTGTATTTCTCAGTCAACAACAGAAGCAGAGTATGTTGCAGCAGCCTTGAATTATTCTATAATTGTTTGGATCAAGCAAATGATAAAGGATTTTGGAATTCAGATTGATTATCCTATTGTTATTCAATGTGATAATACTAGCACTATCAATATGTCAAAGAACCCTGTGATGCATGCAAAGACAAAGCACATTGAGATCAAGTATCACTTCCTAAGAGAGAAAGTGGTAGAGAAAGAATTCAAGTTAGACTATGTGAGTACTAAAGAATAGCTGGTAGATATATTCACAAAGCCCTTGCCTAAGGATACTTTTGAGTATCTCAGGGAGAAGTTGGGATTCATTCCCTTCCCTGTTTCCAATTAGAAGAAAGAAGGAATGGCATCAGTCCTTTGGGACTGGTGGAAGGTTGACTACTCTACCTCAGGAGTAGTGTCGGTGCTTACAATGAATGGTGCCCTTTGCCATTGATGTGAAAGGGGGAGTATATATAGAGTCATGAAAAATAGAAGTAAAAAGAGGAGTAATTACTAAGGGGGAGCAACATTCAGTTATGACAACAGTACAGTTGAGGAAATGGAGAATATTAGAAAATATTGTAGTAGATGGAGGATTCATCTTTGGGGGAGTTTTGAAGAGGAAATGGATAATTTTATAAAAGAAATGTTCATTTGGGTTGGTGGTAGTTTTTCATTCCACATGTTTCCATCAATGCCAAAGGAGGAGATTGTTGGAGATTTACCAGCAGGCCAGTACTGACTATATGTTTGTCATTGATGACAACATATGGAAAGTAGCATGTGTGGAAGTCTTATACTATAAGATTTTAGTATATGTAGCATGGACATGATATCAGCAAGATATCATGGGTGCAAAGGTTAATTGTTAGTACCGACAGTTATATAGCAGTTGGTGTCAGCAGTGTTCCTGACAGAGTAATAGATAGTGTTCTATGTGTGGTTGTCCGTATAGTTGTCCTATGGGCATGCACCCTTGGATTTCTATTGAAGACATGTTAGTGATGTTAAGTTCATGGATGCATAGTCTGATGATGAACGCAAGTGAAGTTATGTAGTTACTATTCACCAGTAGCAGTTTCCTGTGTTTGTTCAGAAGACCTGACAGAGATTTCATTGGTTCTTGAGTTGTGCCTATCTTGAGGGTATGCACCCTTGGAGTTAAGCTTGGAGAAGTATTATTGATGTTCTATTAAGAGCGCATGAGTTAATTCAGCTTATAGAGAAAGTTCTAGTTGTTTTGGTAGTGCCGACAATGTGTAGCGTGCATCTACATTTATTTTATTAGACAAGTTCCAGAATGAGTTGCATGCATAGTAGAGCTGATAGAATGTTTGTTGGAGTTTATTATGGTTTCTCTAATATGATTTCAAGGTGGTTCTAATAGGCCAAATTGATTATATCATTTGGATGAAATATATTTATAGGCATTCATTTGTGATTGCTGAAGTGTGGTTCATGGTTGATTAAAGTAGAGCAGAGCAGAGTGTGCGAGTTGTGGAACCATCAGAAGAAGGTCTATGTGACCAAGTAGAGTACTTATGCTATGCATTGGAACTGATCTAGACAATAGGTCAAAGCACAATTCACCAAAATCTAGATATAGTGTATATATGTTATTCAGAAGGTTGTAGCCTTCACCCATTTGAGCAGTGATCTCTCAGATAGTGCGTCCTCTCCCCTAACAGGGACAATTGTAAAAGACTCCTAACAGGGTCTGACCCTTAACCAGGTCTACTATACTTAATATATTGTAAAGCTACTCCTAACAGGGTAAAAGATCTCCTAGCAGGGATCATTATACACTAGTACATAATATTAGTGGGTATCAAGTCCCACCGGGGTATTTACCTATTTGGGTTTCCCTGTAACCAAAATATTGGTGTTTTGTTCAAGTGTTCTTTCATTGTGTTTATGCTTTATGTTTAAGTATACTTAATTGGATAAATAATTGAAACTTGTAGATAATTGATTCACCCACACCCCCCCCCCGCTCTTAGTTATCTCTTGGGACTATTCCTAACAGTAATAACGTAATTCATACATCATTTTTTTCCATGTGGACTATAAACTGTGGGTGTATGAAGAGATGGTTAGCTACATGTAGGAGGGTCATTAATGATGACTGGTGAAGTGGTTGAAGGAAACATCAAGAAGAATGAGGGAGAAGACAGAAAAAAGGAAGAAGAATAGAACAAAAAAAATAATAGAAGGGTCTCCTGGAGGTAGTGAATGTGTACTTGATCTTTTTTCAACCAGAAAGGGGATGAAAATATTTTAAATACCAAAAATCCAGATTGTAATGGGAAAACTAGATTTGGGTATGTAATAGCCAATAGAAATAAAAATTGCTTTGGTTTTCTTTTCAGATTTCTCTGTGCATTTTAGAGCTCTATGTGGTTGAATGGTATCAATATAGGAAACTAGATTAATATATGTGATTATTGATAGAGAACACAATTTGTTGTAGTTTTATGACCTCTTGACTGCCATTAAGGACTCTTTGTGGGTCTTGTGTCATTTTATTAGTTTCTCTTTAGTGGTATTAGAGAAAGCAGCTCTAAGAGTGTGAACATAATGCAAGTAGAGGTAGATCATACCATGGTGTATGAGTGTGTGTGAGTTTGAGAATGACACCAAGAAGAGGTCAGAGGGGTGGTGCTAGAGGTAGAGGTAGGGATGAAGGCATAAATTGTCCCAGTTTAGAGGATTTCTATGTTCTTCAAAGGAAAGTGGAATCAATGCAGGAGGAGTTATGAAGGGGTGTTCAACCTAGAAGAAGAGATAATAAGAGTGAAGAGGAGATAGAATTTGAGGCCTCAAGTTAGGAAAGGAGTGATAAGGAGCTACTAGAAGTAGAGAATGATCCACTTATCAGGGCCCTCTCAAGGATAGGAAAGAGACCTTAGATAGAAGTGTCAACATTCAATGGAACTTTAGACCCAAAAGAACTCATTAAATGGATCAATGACCTAGAGGAACACTTTGAATTTGAGGAAATTTAAGACCTAGATAGGGTATGGTATGCTAAGACTAGGTTGAAGGGCCATGCCAAGATTTGGTGGAGAGAAGTCCAATTGGAATGAAGCAGAAAGGGAAAAGACCAAATTCATAGATGGGACAAAATGGTGAGCAAGATGAAAAGGCAGTTTAATTTAGGAGATTATGAACTAGACATGTCCAAGAAGATGTAAAACTTGAAGCAAGGAGCCAAAAGTGTGCAAGGAATATACTAAATAATTCCATAAAGTCCTAATTAGAATAGGGCATACAAAAGCAAACAAGGAGAAGGTGTCCAAGTATATTAATGGACTGAAAACAAGTATATAGGAAGAGATGATCCTAGTTAGAATTTATAGCATTGAATATGCATACCAATTTTCACTCAAAGTGGAAGAGAAGTTGAAAAGAAGGTTTGAGAGTAAATAAAGGGGAAGCGGTCGAGGTCATAAATTAGTAGCATGCCTTATGGAAAATGGTTTGAGGATTTATAATAGAAAGGGAAGAAGAGTGAGAAATAAAACAATAGTCAAGGGAAAAGAAGCAATGATACACAAAGAATTTTTGACCAAAACTCAAGAGGAATATGTATGGGTAATAGAGGCACTGGAAGAGGTGAATTCCAGGGTATTTGTTTCAAATATGTAGAAGAGGTACACCGACCTTATGAGTGTCCAAACCAAAAAATAAATAATAATAGAAGGAATGATAACCAAGCAATGTAAGCCAATGTGGATGAGGAAGAAGATGAATCATCACACTCCAAGGATGCTAAAAGAGGAGAATCCTTAATGAATAGAAGAGCATTATTGAATGAAGATAGTAATTTGAGTTAGGAAAATTTTGTTCAAAACTAGGTGCAAGTGTGAAAAAAAGGTGTGCGATGTCATAATTGATAGTGGAAGAACATATAATCTTGTGGGTAAAGAAATGGTAATCAAGATGCAATTGAAGAGGAGAAAGAATCCAAATCCTTACAAGATTGCATGGATATAAGATGATCAAAATTTGCTAGTTAGTGAAAAAAGTTTGGTGAAATTCAAAATTGGGGATTATAGAGATGAAGTTCTATGTGACATTATTCCCATGGATACTTGTCACATGTTGATAGGAAGACCATGACAGTTTGATAGAAGAGATGTCCATGATGGGTATACAAATATATACTCACTAAAAAAGGATGGAGTAAGGCATAAGCTAAAGCCACTAAAGGAAACAATGGGGAAGATATGGATCATTGGAAGGATGAGTTTAGTTGATGGAAGGACATTCTTGAGTCGAATGAAGCATCAAGATGTGTGTTTAGAATTAATCCCAAAAGTCAAAAAAGAAGAAGTAGAGGATATTCCAGAAGAGGTGGCAGATTTGGTGAAAGCGTTTCCATATATTGTGTTAGACAATGCCCCAGAAGGATTACTACTTGTGAAGAAGATAAGTCATCAAATTCACTTGATACATGGAGCTATTTTTCCTAACAAGGAAGCACATAGAATGACTCCAACAGAGAATGAGGAGACGAATAGGAAAGTGGGGTAATTGTTAAAGAATGGGTCTATCTAGGAGAGGTTAAGTCCTTGTGTTGTACCTATATTTTACCACTCTAAAATAATGGTGAATGGCGCATGTGTATTGATTCAAGGACCATCAATACAATAACCATCAATTATAGGTTCCCATTGCATAGAATAGATTACATAATGGAACATCTATGTGGAGCAGAGTATTTCATGAAGATTAATTTAAAGAGTGGATATCACAAAATTTGGATCAAAGAAGGGGACAAGTGGAAGACCATGTTCAAGATGAAGGAAGGCTTGTACAAGTGGTTGGTTATGCCTTTTGGACTGACAAATGCACCCAACACATTTATGCAGTTGATGAAAGAATTATTGAAGAAATTTCTAGGTAAGTTTTTTATTGTTTACCTTGATGATATTTTGATTTTATAAAGGATCTTAGAGGAACATTTGATGCACATACAAAATTTTTTTTGAAAAATTAAGGGAGGAGGAATTACTCATAAATATAAAAAAAATTGTATTTTTACAAAAGGGGAGATAATATATCTAGGATTTTTTGTATTGGGGAAAGGGTTGATAATGGACCCAGAGAAGGTGAGAGCCATAATTTAGTGGCCAACAAAAAAGAGTGTAACATAAGTTAGATCCTTCTATGGATTGGCAAGTTTTTATAAAAAAATTATAAGGGAATTCAACAGTATTTGTACTCCATTGATTGAAACCATCAGAGGAGACAAGAAGGAATTTAAATAGACAATTGGAGCAGTAAAGAGATTTGAATTGTTGAGAGAAAAAGTGTCTGAACAACCTATTCTAGCACTCCCATATTTTAATAAGGTGTTCCAAGTGGACTTTGATGCGAGTGGAAATTATATCAGGGTAAGTTTATGACCAAGAATTTTATGCCATCATCCAAGAATTAAAGATGTGGAGACATTACCTCCTACCAAAGGAATTTTTTTTGTTTACCGATCACCAAGCCTTGCAACATTTAAACAATCAAAGAAAGCTAAATTAGAAGCACATGAAATGGGTGGAGTTTCTAAAGAGCTACACATTTATTTTAAATCATAGGAGTGCAAGGTCTAATAGGGTTGCTAATGCATTGAGTATTAGACAAAATATGCTAACAAAAATGTAGATAGAAGTGGTTGGATTTCAAGAAATGAAGGAGTTGTATGAGGCATATCTAGATTCTATTGGAGCTTGGAGAGATTGTAAGGATCCTATAGAAGCAGACTGAACTAAGTGGTAAAAATATTTACTCTATGATGGTATGTTGTTCAAGAATAATCATCTTTGTATCCCTAGGAGTTATATGAGGTTAAATCTCATTAAGGAGAACCGTAATGGAGGTCTCACTGGACATTTTGGTGTAAAAAAAACTATTGCATTGGTGGTTGGAAGTTATTATTGGCCTCAATTAGCATGAGATGTGAAAATATTTATACAAGGTTGTAGATTTTGTCAAATGGCTAAGGGGACCAGTCATAACACTAGATTGGATCAGCCTTTACATGTTCTTGAGAGGCAATGGGACAACATTAGCATGGATTTAGGGTTGGGTGTATCTTCGGAGTCCTTAGGCTAGTCCCCATGGTCCCCTACATAGGTACCTGCTTCAGGTTGGGGCTCAGATGATATGATTGAGTAGGTGTTTTGCACTTTGGCAACCCCAAAATTTTGTAGATTTTGAATACTTTGATGCCAATAACGTAATGTAAGGATATTTTGTTTATTTGGAACGTTGATGGGGTTTTTTGGTATATGTTGTCAAGTGGCACATAGATTTGTAACTTGATATCTTTATACTACCCGGTATGTGTGCTCTGCTTGAATAATGTTCAACGATTTAGTAGGTCTCTTTAGTAAATCCAACTTTATCTCTCATATATCAACTTCATACTTGTATATGACAATGATTCTGGGGTTTCTTCCTGATTCTTCCATGGAGGAGTCCTTGAATCAGTTTTATTAATATAAATATGGTGGCTACCCCACTTTTTCTTAAAAAACAAAACATTAGCATGGATTTTGTTCTTGGATTACCAAGGACAAAGAGGGGATATGAATCCATCTTTGTGGTAGTGGATCATTTTTTAAAAATGGTAAATTTAATTCCATGTAAGAAAACCAATAATTTTGTTCACATAGAATAAATATTCTTCAGTGAAGTGGTGAGGTTACATGGATTTCCAAAGAGTATAGTATTTGATAGGGGCACAAATTTTATTGGATACTTAAGGATAACCATATGGAAGAAGCTAAAAACATATTTGAAATTGTATCTGACTTATCATCCACAAACTGATAGACAAACAGAGAAAGTGAATATAAGTCTGGGCAATTTGTTGAGATGCTTAGCTGGGGATAAGCCAAAGGGATAGGATTTAGTGTTATCTCGACTAGAATTCACATATAACATCTCAGTGAACAAAAGTATGAGAAAAAACCATTACAGATTGTCTATGGTAGAATCCTAAGGAATGTTTCAAAACTAAGGACAACAAATGGTGAGGACAAAAGGAGTGTAGAAGGTGAATATTTCTCCTAGCACATGAAGGGTGTACATGAATTAGTGAAGAAACACATTAAAAGGGTGAATTCTCAATACAAAGCAAATGTAGACCAAAAAAGGAGACACAAAGAATTTCAATTTAGAGATGAATTAATGGTGCATATGTGGAAGGAAAGATTCCCAGTGGGGACTAATTATAACAAACTAAAAATGAGAAGGCTTGTTAGCTTGTGGTGACTAATTAGGAAAGTACTATCCAAGAAAGTACTGTACACTTTTCCTCCCGACCTCGTCGGGGTTCGGGGCCGGGCCGGGCCCCGAGCGGGGGTTTGGGGGCGGCAGCCCCCAAGAGCAGGGGTTCGGGGGTGCAGCCCCCGAGGAAATTTTTTTTTGAGGCCGACTACTTTTTTCGGTTATTTGGGCCGACTACTTATAACTCATTCTAACCCTAAAGCGGGAAAATATTGTATAATATGGCTTAGGGTTAGGGATTTTCATGATGTATGATTTTAGTACTTGCGGCAGAATTGGGTTGTAAGGGATTACGGATTGTAATCAGGTTGTAATCACTGGATAATAATAATATTGGACTCGCTGTTGGTGGACGTAGCCCAGGGATTGGGTGAACCACGTTAAATTTGTGTGTCTTGTGTTCTATTCTGTGTGGTTTATTATTTTTTGATATTAGTTATATTTGCACATAATTGTTATTTCTGCCTTGTTAATCCTAACAAGGCTTGGGCCATGTAAAATTATCCATAGACCTGAGTCTAGAAATACATATGAAATTAACTTACCATGTGATCTGAATATCTCACTAATAATCAACATTACTAATTTAACAGAGTACTAGGAAGACGAGAATCAGGAAATACCTATAGGAACCCCATTAGGTACTCCGGGATCAATCTTTGAAAAGGAGAAAATTGAATCAATCTAGGGTAGAAAGGTGAGTGATAGCACCAAGAACCATCAATATTAAGAATATATGGTCAAATGGATCAGTAGAATAATTGAGGATGCAATGTGGTTATCAGAGGCTGAGATGATTCACCATGGCTTCCACCTTCTAGAGTGACGGGGTCAATTCTTTTCTTCCCTAGGTTTTTGATGCAGGAGCCTTGTGGGGGAGGGGTAACAATGTAATTTTTGCATCAATTTTTTTCCTTTTAGAGTTTGAACCGTAGGTGTACGAAGAGATGGTTAGCTAGATAGAGGAGGATGGTCATTAATGATGACTGGTAAAGTGGCTAAAGGAAACGTCAATGAGAATGAGGGAGAAGATAGAAGAAAGGGGGACATAACAAAGGAACTAGAATAAAAAAAAGAGAATAATAGAAGGGTCACCTAGAGGTAGTGAATGCAAGCCCGATCTTTTGCAACTAGATAGGAGATGGAAAGAGTTTAAATGCTAGCAATCCAGATTGTAACAAGAAAACTAGATTTGGGTATGTAATAGCCAATAGAAACAAAAACTACTTTTTCTTTCTTTTTAGATTTCTTTGTGCATTTTAGAGCTCAATGCAGTTGAATGCTATTAGTCTAGGAAACAAGATTCACATATGTAATTATTGATAGAGCACACAATTTTCTATAGTTTTTTTACCTCTTGACTGTCATTAAGGAATATGTATGGGTCTTGTGTTGGTTTTCTCAGTACAATGAGAATTTGATTAAGAAGTGTGCTTTCTCAAACAATTAATAAATTGCACTAATGTTGATCACAAAAAATAGAGCATGCCAATCATACATGCAGGACCTTCAAAAATCAATAGGGGCACCCGAGTATGATTCACCAAAACTTATATGGCCTTCCAATAACAAAGGGTACATTTGTAGACATCTAAAAATATCCTTTACACTCTATATTAATTTAATTTAATTTAATTAATATTCCCTATAACATTGTAATTAATTTTTATTAATTAATTATATCTCTTATATTCTCCTACCTATTTAATTAAATTTGGTTAATCTCATAAGGTATTTAAATTTAATTTAAATACATCCCTCTAAATGTATTAAATTTATTTACTACATTCCCTTCATTAAAACCCCCTTTTAAAATAAATTTATATTTATTTAAATCCCTCCATATCCTAATATTCTTCTAAATTTTGGTTAATTTAAATTAATCCTAAACCCCACCTAAAACCTAGTCTAAACCCATCATTCTCATCCCACTAAGCCTACTCCACTAATTAACCTTAATTAGCCTAAAAAGGTGATTCCTAACTTCGTTAAGCCTAATGATTTTCTCACACGTGTGAGAAACTCATCCCAAGGAAGCCACCAAAATTCCTTAAACTCTCCAACTACATTCTGACACTCTTTTCCCCCACTCCTTTCCCCAAGGTTGCTCACACATGTGTGAGAAAACCTTGAGCCTTTCAAACTTAAATGGTCATCTTGTCTCAACTTTGAGTTTTGCATGGCTTGTCCTTTTAAAAGTCCATGTGGCTCCTATGTGGATGCCAAATATGTACCACCTCACCCAAGACCCTCAAGTTCCTCCAAAATCCTATAAATAGGAGCCTTTCCAAGAGAAAATAATCTATCATTCACATGTAGTGTTATAATGTTAGTTTTAATTTGAGCATTTTAGAAGCATTAGCAATACTAATTGTTAGTTTCTTTCATAGCTTCAATCTCATATCTAGTTCACATTATTATGAATCCATGTTAGTTTCATATCTTGAACTCTCATAACTAGTTTCATTTGATCATTATCATTGTTGAGTGCTTGTGACTAGTTCCTCATACTAGTCTGTAAGTCGTTCAACCTCCATTATATTGCATTGTAAGAATCATCCACCTTCAAGTAAGCTTTCATATAGTAGGATTTTATATTATGTTGGGAGAGCACACCTACAAATATCTCTAAGAGAAAATCAACAAGGCATTGGGTGCCCTTGTTTGGATCATTAGAGGTTGTAGTGAAAACTTTGTATTCATTGCAAGTTTATAACATGTTTTGAATGTTAACCCCCTAACGTTTGCATGTTTGAGCTTGTTCCATACGGGTGGGTTTTTAACACACACCATGTAGCACATAAATTTTTCAACACCAAATAATGAAGCATCATCTAAATACAAATTGAAGATCTCACTAATGGATGTGAATTGAAATAAAATCAATGTACCCTCTACGATGTTGATAAAACTTTTTGTCGACCGTGGATATGTCAAATAAATTTCATGAACAAATAAGACACAAATGGATAAGTTGATAAAGTGAAGAACTACCCACCAAACACAACAAAGGCAACAATTAGAGGTGGTTGATAGATAAGCAAGCCTAGTCAAATGGAGTATCATGATCAGATACACAATGGATGGAAATATAACATTGAATGAGGACAACAAATAGGAAAATATGGTTTCGATCAATATTATTCACCATAAAGAGAGAATATTTAAGGTTGATGGATATTAGAGGGCCAAACAAACATAGTGAACCCCACAATCTCTACTAGTAAATCCTCATGGATAAAAAATAACCTTACTATAGAAGTTGATAAGGGAAGAAATCTTTGACCACTACCAAGGTGACACATTGAGGAAACTCCAAATAATGACCATCTTATATGCAAGTAAATAAAAATTATTGTCTAATCAATGAATCATGGATGGATCGACCTAAAGAACCAATTAAATAAAATGCATTTGTTGGGAAAAGGAATGCAATCTTATAAAATATTTGAAAAAGTACCAATTTTCAAGCAAGTGAAACCTTTATTCAGAAGAAAAATATTCCTATAGTAATTTCTAACCCTTCAAAATATGTTAAATGTATTTATACTTTGTACCAAGATGTGTTTCAAATTATTTATTACAATGCAAGAGAGAAAGGAGATGTACGGTGACCTCCATTGAAGAAATGTCTTGCACCCTCAAGATAGCTCACAATCGATGATACTTTCTCTTAGTGAAGAGTTTGGAGAAGATATGTAAAACTTTCTCTATTGTAGGACAATATCACAAATCAATGACCCAATCCTAAATTAATTTCTCTATTGTAGTGCATATTTATCTTGATGTGTTTGTTCCATTTATGGTGAATGGGTTCTTTGAGATCTAGATGGAACTTTCATTATCACAATAAAGGGATGTGGACTATAAAATGGTGTAGCCAAACTCAGTGAGAATATTTTGAAGCTAAATAGCCTCACTGGTGACATTGATAGCCTCTCAACACTCAATATCAATTGAAGAGAGAGCAATATCATCCTACTTCTTACTCTAGGAATAGATGGGACCAAAACCAAGATGAAGTTATAGTTGAAAGTGGACTTACAATTTTCAAGATTTCCAACCCAGTCTAATTTTGTATAACCAACCAAGTCAAGCATTGTACCTACTACATAGTGAATCTCATAGTGGTGTGTACCATGGATATAATGCAACATGTACTTAGAAACTTTCTAACAAATCTAATATTGTTCCTTCATAAAGCATGAAACTAAGATAACTACAAAGAAAATATCAAGGCATGCATGATTCAAGTAGATGAGGCCCCTAAAAAGTTGAAAATATAAGGTGGCATTGACAAGTGGAGTGGAACACTTAGCCTCAAGCTTGAGTCCTAAAAGAAAGGGATTCAGGGTAGGATTTCAATTATCCATGTGAATCCAAGATACTTGGGTTGAGAAAGAGTGGTCCTTGAAGAAGACGAAGTTATCTAAATCCAAATAAAGTAGTGCGAATGGCCCAAGTCAATCATAGAAAATCAAACATACAAAAAAGGTTTGAAACTACCAATATGGATATTATAAATTTAGATCACTATGAAAAATACCAAATGAAGATCTATACATCACAATTATAAAAATAAGCCAAATAAAGTTATATGATGAAATTATAATGTTTGATCAAAATTAATAAAACTAATAGCAACATTTTGAAGCATAGAAAACATTATGCACTTTCAAAAAAAGTTGCACCTGAAAAGGAGTTTGTATGAGCCCAAACAAAGCCTATAAAGTTTTAAAAATAGGGATTATGTAATTTTTTGAATAATTTAGACACTAAAATTAGAAAACTCCTATACCATTGCAAAATACACCAAATTATAGCCCAAATTTAAAAAAAATCCCCTGAAAATGATCTTGGAGGACTAAGATATTGTTGTTTGAAAATCACATGTGTAGTCATGACACTTAAATCGTCGCTACACCCCCAAACTTCAATAGCCTATAGATTTAGCCTCTAGAGTCTGATTTTGATGAAAAAAAAGGTGCCCTTGGGGTTTTTGGACCTCATTGAATCTAAAGACGGCCTTATATTTTGACCAATAAGTGCCAATTTTGACTTGCAATAGAAAGACACAAAGAGGACCCCCCAAAATCCACCAAAACATGCACTCAAAAAGACTAACCAATATCCCTCTAAAAGATCTTATATCATGTAATATTTGGCTATGGAGATAGCCACCCAAAATCTAGAGGCCTAATTGAAAGCACAATAACAAGAGAGAATGAATATGGAAAGAATAAAATTGTAATCTTATTTCAGTTGATTCAATGAAATAATTTTACTCTGATAGAGGCATATTTATAGTCAAAATTTGTTAAAATGAACTCCTAGATGCAATGGTGATGCCCAATCAGCCTCAAGTTTTATCCAAAATAGATTCAAGCCAAAATAATGTCCCTTGAGAAGCAGTCACACTTAGAGTCCTATGATACCGTGTTACAATATTAGGTGACTCTACAACACCCCTAGGATCAATGAAAGACCAAAATAACTTCCAAAAGAGAATGGAAAGAAAATTTCATCACAATTTAAGCTTGATAATATTTATAATGGACAAGAATATAGATGCATTTCTCATAGAGACAAGGAAAATATGGGGGATTAGAAAAGATGCAAAATTTGTTAAACTAGATTTTTGTGATCTCTTTTTGAAAATTGGTCAAGGTTCATCCATCATATTGATGACACCGGGTGTATCCATAATCTATCTTCAAGGAAATACAATTTGATCTGACTTATACATTTACTAGCTTTATGTCCAACCTTGTTACACGAAAATCATTTACCATTGAAGGATAAAGGGTACCTAGTTTGAGTAGGTAGAATTTTTTAAGTTCTTCTTCTTATAGAGTGTAGAAAAACCTTTTTTATCTCACTATCATTCTTAGATTCATCCTTGAATTTTTGCTTTACTTTGTCATCTTTGTTTGGAGTCATATTTATTTATTCTTTGTCAAATCCAAGTCGAATTTTTTCCCTAGATTGTTTTTCAAAACCAAGCATCTCATCAAGAAAATCACTATCACCTTTCAACTTCAAGTTCTTTTCAATTTATTCCTTTATACTTTTAAATTCCTTCTTCAACATAACAATCTTGTCTTCAATTTTAGTGTAATCATCAAGCTTTATTTTTTCTTGTGCTTCTTTTAATTCCTTTCTTAATGTGAAGGTTTCTTCCTCATTATTTATGCAATCTTTGGATTTGATTTACAACTTTGTCTCAACATTGTCACTGGCCTTTCCTTCCTCAATCGAGTAATGGATTCTTCTACTCTCTTCCATTTTTCTTGTTATTCATCCAATTTAGCAAGTGAAAAATTCAATTCTCCTTCAAGATCCACCACTACATCAATGTCTCATTGTTGTCTCCATAGCATCCAAATATTTCTATGATCCAAACATAGTATTTAAATCCCAGATCTAAGTCAATTGTTAAACTGTTTCTTTAGGAACCTTTCTCTGATACCAATTTTTGAATAATTCTAGATGTTGAGAGGGGGATGAATAAACGTGCTCTAAAAATTACCCAATTATCAACCATTCATTCCATTTAACTTATATGCAAAAGTAAAAAATGAAAATGGAAAGAATAACACACATGACACTAAGATTTTTACATGGAAAAACCAATGTGAGAAAAATCAAAGTGAAAATCACACTCGCTATTTGAATAACTAATTATAATGTTTTAGGTCAGAGGCCTAGGAGTTCATTGATCCTGATATGGACTCAAAAACTAAGGAGAACAACCTTAGAGAAAGATATAAGGACTTGTAAATCACCAAAGATCACTTTCTTTAGGGAAAGGTACAGTAGTAATGATTACAAAGAATTATTGTGATTGAATTGAATATAACTACATTCTCTAAAATATTGATTATAGTTCACTATTCATACTTATGTAACAAAATTCATCTCTTCTTGTCTTCATATTCACACCTTCTCACTTCACAATATACCATATGTAGTCACACACAAATCACATATCAATCTTTAAAGGACCTCTACCATTATATATTGCCTTCAACTCAAAATAGCTTAAATTAGGTCAACCTATTTAGATGTAACTTCCAACACACAAACTGTCCCTAAATTTAATCTCCAATGCATGTGAAAGGGAAATAATATGTGTGAGATAATACACTAAATCATTTTCATTAACATTCACACTATCACATGGACCAAAATATCTTGAGTCATCCCCAAAGGATAATATTGTTAATGTGCATCAGCCAAGCAAATACAAGATGTATAATATACCATCACAACTATTGAAGATTCTCAACATAGAATCATCTGACACCAAAATATCCATATTTGATAGTCACAACATCTAAAAACCTAAAGCTTAAGGAATTAAAAGAATTATTGAAAACTATTACATTGTCTATATCATGGTGAAACTCAGAACATCATTTAACTTTATTAATGGAATGAATGGGATCATGAAACCTAATATGTATTGAACTTTAACATTTGTCAACAAAATATTACAACTACATGGTGATATGAATCAATGTGACATAATATTGATCAAAAAGCCAAAAAAGTATGATGAACTATTCACTAGAACAATCAAACGTAGCCATTTTCCTATTTTGACAAATGAAACCATCTCCAATGCTTTAGATAAGGCTTGAAATACCCAGATATACCTTCTACAACTATTTCCAACAATCTCTATTAATCAATTCAAATACATATGTACAAAAATGATATTGCCTTACTATGGAACATATATGAACACTACTAAACACACCTTCTAGACCATACTTAACATAAATGACACCCCAATATTCATATTTGCAACACTTTAATGATCATATCATTCAAAATGATAAAGAATGCTCGATAGTATATATGAATGTGATGTTTGTCACAAATTTGGTCTCTTGAGATAGTGATTGAAGGATAATTTCATGCTTGGAGATTTTTTCATTTCAATTCATATGATTCTTGTGCTTGCTAGAAGCTAATGATTTCTTCTTAGCAATTTTGTGTAGATATGTATCTTGCCCTGCATCAATGAGATTTAGCATGCAAGTCCTTTGCATCTTTCCCTAAAATTATGTTTTTCATCTTGTAAATCCTTTTTATCTAGCCATAATTTTGTGCCCCTTAGATTTCAAGTCAAATAAAGAGTAGTGAACTACCTTGGCCTTGAGCCAAAAACTATATTATATTAGTTATTCATATAGTAAGTTGGATAAAATATTTATCTCAATTTCAAAAAGAAAAATTACTAGGAAGGTGCACACTTTTCTAGTTTACACATGTATAAGCATGAAACATCTTTGGCCCCCCTAAAATTTGTACTCCGTCCTTCCTGCTTAATATAAAATAACAGCCCGAAATGCAATCTAAGAATATCTCCATGCCAAGCAGCAATTAGTGAGTTCTAATTTTTGAAATTCAAATCACTTATTTTCTTGAACCATGATCTTTTACCACCATTAAATAATTTCCACATGGAGATAGATCAAAAAACTTATGGGACAAGCATATCTATTTAATATGTTTACGACTTCAATAGAATAAAAGAATTGTCTTTCTATATAACACTAATCCCATGTCTCCTTGCGGATACTTAAGTGCATTTTATGGTTAAATTTAAGTTGTTAGAGTGTTCCCATACAAATTTTCACTCATGGGAAATAATAAATTGGAACATTTCCTTATTCTATTAGAGCAGCTATAATTTAGGAATTGAAATTAAGCAAAAAAATATGGTTGTTCAAAAATAAGCAGCGTCTGCTTATTGGAAATTGTTATGTTGCTTCACAAATTTATTTCCCTCTTTTTTTATTGTCTTCTTTTTTCTACAACATTTTTGTCCAAAAAAATATTGTTACTAATTTATTCAAAATGTAATTAAAGATAAAATAAGAAACAAAATTTCATAATCATGGGGCCACCGGCTCCACAAATTGCTGCTAAAAAAATTGAGTAGCGATTGCTAGCCAAAATAAGCTTAGCAATCACATGGGTGTTAGGAATAAGGTGTCTCAACCTTGGATAATTCCTATTCTTATTATTTGTTTTGTAAACTGTATTTCTTGCAAGTAATGTTGATGTGTCGACATCTTGAATTTTGTGTAAGGAGATCATGGCTAAAACGGTTATGACGGATTCCTATGACACGTAAGAGCTATGTCAGGAAGATTCAATGACAGGTGAAGACATGTGGCAATTGATAAATTTGAGTACTCTACACTCTTCCCCAATCGTGGGGTTTGGGGCATCGCCCCGAAAAAAATTTTGGGGTTCCTATTTTCTCGGAGAATGGTAAAACCCTAATACGGTTATCTTTGGGAGTAGCCCTAAAAAGTGAAGCGCATGATATAAGCTTTTTTAGGGTTGCGAAGAGATGTGATGCAAGTGTATTGTTGGAATGTTTTATGCTGTCGTGATTTGTCTTCAAGGGTTTTGAAATCTTCTGAAAGAACTTGCATTGCAAGTGTATTGTAAGCTGTAATAGTTTTGATCAATACATTGTGTAGGTTTTGGAGTGCTAGGGTTTTTACCGAAAGGTTTCCCCAGGGTATATCATTGTGTCATTCTCTATTCTTCTATATGCATGGTATGTGGTTGCAATATCTTTGTTAAAGTAGTTAATGAATCTGAAATTGTAAGGATTTATAAGAATTTGCACAATACTCTCCTATAGAGATTAGCGTAGGAAGCTATTTCCGCACCTGAGTTTCCTTACAATGGGGACCTACCCTAAGTGAAACTTCTTCTCTAATTTGGCTTCACGAAAAATAAGAGTACTCAAATCCAACTAAACTTCCTTTTCTCTTTGTCCATTGAAGGATTTATTTAATAAGAATTGATGCTTCATTATATTCCATTTAATACCTTCTCTTAGCAATGTTCTCTCTTTATTGGTAGCCAAGACCATGAATAATCCTCATCTCCGCTCTCCCAAATCTTCTCAAATAATTGGGAAGTGTTTGTTTGGGATTTTGTATTTAGTAGTGTGGTAATTTATTCCATAGTTCAAATAAACTATTTGGTTTGGTAGGCATTATTAAAAACCAAATTGCATTCATTCATTCTATGTAGAATTTTATTTGATGGTTCTCTAAACTATTTGATTTTGTGAGTGTTATTGAAAATTTTCATTTGATCATTCTACACATATATCTTCATTCTACATATCTATTTGTATCCCTCCATTGGATTATTGGTTGTTTTATGGTCTCATAGACTATTTGACTTAGTGGACATCATTAAAAACCTTCATTCTTTCATTCCATATATTTTATCTTCATTCTACAGATCTATTTGTGTCCCTCTAGAGTTTTATTCTAGCAGTGTGATCAGTTATTTGATAGTCAGATAGAGTATTTGTCTTCATGGGAATTATTGTAAAACTTCATTTGGTTATTCAATGCATTTATCTTTATTTTGTAGGTCTATTTGTGTCCCTCTAGAGTTTTATTCTAGCATTGTGATCAGTTATTCGATGGTCCGTTAGACTATTTGGATTTGTGGGTGTTATTAAAAACCTTCATTCGATCTTTCAATTTATCTTTATTCTATAGTTATTCATCCATTGGTTGGTTACCTTAAGGTCCCATAGGCTATTTATCTTTACGAGTGTCATTAAAAACCTTAATTTATTCATTCCATGCATGTATCTTCATTTTGAAGATCTATTTGTGCCCCTCTAGAGTTTAAGATTTGAATACCATGACCATCAACAATCATCTAAAGCCTAGAGATTACAAACTAGAAGTAATAAGTTTTAGAGAAAAGGATATTGGCACCAAATCTAGGCAAGATAAAAGGGTTTTTCAAAATGTGTAGAACCTTTGGCAGATTGGTAAGATCATACAATAATTTGATAACCAGGCCAATGCCCCATAATGAGGAGACTTTTGTGTGTGACTGTACATAAACTAGATCCTCAAGCCTTGTGTATGAAGACATCTCTAATGAAACTCTAAAGGGCTATAAAGTTATGTATGTTGGCAAGACCAGGAGTATACATTTCATAAGTGCCCACTATCTTAACCATCCATTGATAAGGAATTTTGATTAGATATGTAAGGGTGATAATGGAGATGGTTTTCAAGTGTATTGTGAGGTGGTGATGTTTCAACATTTGGTATGGATATTGGATAATATAGAACCTATGGCCTTTCACAGTGATTCTTTAAAAGATCTTACCTAATTCTACGCTTGTACTTAGCTTAGATTGTTATGAATCTTCTTCTTGTTAGATCTAGTAATTAATCCATGTAAATTACCTTATTCCTTGCAAAAAAAAGAATTTTGTTCAACTTTGTGAGTGTCTTGGCATAGATGTGAGTTCTTTGGGTGATTTCTATGGTGAGTTACAGTGTACAACACATATTTTTTAAGCTTCCAGACTAAATAAAATAATTTTACAATTCATTTTTTGGTTTCAATTGTACTTATAATCATTTTGTTTTTTGCCTATTATTTCAATGATGGATCATGTAGTATAGTCACTTCTTTTGTTTATCATCTTGATGATAGATTATGTAGAGTGTTTTGGAATAATAAATAAAAATTGTACACAGTTTAATTCAGGACTACAAACTATAACATAATGTTTATAATAAAATCCAATATGTATTATTATTGTAAAGCTTATACTCTATCATTCCAAGGGACAGAATATTTGATCATTATACTATTATTCATTATTATATGACATGAGTATAGTTCTAATATTTATGCATTAGATTATTAAATTTTTTTCTTCTATAGATTTTAAATCACACCTCATAGTCTACCATGAAAATAAACAAGATACATAGAATTTGTATTCATATGGGACATGATTTTTTGACCAAATTATTTTTTTATAGACTATGATGGGCATTCAACATCTACCCCAAGGAGTATTTTTGTGGTTCCCCAAGTTTTAAAATTTGTAGATTTCCAATTGGGAAAGCAATATGTAATAAAAAAAAGAATAGCTTAGTGGTGGTTTTCAAGAAACTATCAAATTTGGTCTTTGCAATTTCCTTACCTATGGAGCTAGCCACTCCCAGCTTTTGTAAAATCTTTGAATATGTTGGATTAATATGATCAACTTATTTCAATGGTGCTCCATTTCTAGAGGTCATTGTTGACAATTTCCATTGTATTAAGGTATAAGGGGACAATTTTGTTGTTCTAACCACGACAAGAATTATATGCCTGAGATTTTGAATTAGGTGAGTCAAATACACACTATGGTCATAAGAGCCAAAATAATATTTAGATACTTTTACTCAAATATTTATTTTGAGGATTTAAAAAAATCTATAGTGGAAGTTCAGGTACGATAAGTATATGGGCTTAGAGATTGAAAATCTACTTATACCCTTATTTTTTAGGTCAATTTCATTGATCTGGATCTAATTTGTGGCTGCAAACTTGCTTTATAGAAATTAAATTGACCTTTAATGGAATTTTATTCTTCTCCACCAAAACTAATGAGAATTTGTCATGTGCATACCTTTTTTTAGTTTTTTTGTTGATTTTTACAAAATATGCTCCAATCTTGAATTACATGTCAAAATGTGTTAAGGATGTGCAAGGATGTCAATTTAATGACATTAACTAATAAATATAGATGACATTGTGAAAACATGCAAAGACTAGCTAGAATGATGATGTGGACTTGCTAACATTCAAAGATTATGCAACTAATACTCTTATTCAAACATGTTGCAATAAGTATTTCTAAAAACTATCAAATAAAATCATTTCATGAAAATGTGTACATAACCTCACACAAAAAATCCCAAGGGATGGGTTGGTCAAATTTTGACTTTTAAATATTTTAAACATAGGTGGGTTGAGTTCATTCTCACAATGATGACCTAGGATTAGAATGACATAATATATTGTGGCATACTTTAGCAATACCTAATAGATTTTGGCATACATAATTTTCTAGTGTTAATTTTTTGGATGAAAGAATAAACATCAGGTAAGATAAATGCATGGAGGGATGTGCACATAGGAATAAGATGATGAAATAAGCATAGAGATAAGGATGGAGATGGAAAACCTGATCATGGGTGAATTAGTGCTCTAACAATTCAGGTGAATTTTAAACAACTTAAATAACTTATTTTGATAGGGTTTTGAAATAATATGAAGAAAATAACTAAAGTGAAATAGAAGAAAATAAATCACATAATCACATTAATTGACACAAGGAATTTCATGAGTGGATAAAATTGCTTCATTGGCTTTATCTGAAAACTTTATTTTTACAATGCCTCATTGGTTGATTGATATATCTCACTGACAATACTATACTGGACTGATAGATTACAAATGCATCACTGGCTATACATCATCACCTTCCAAACACTGTTCTGAACTGACATACAAAGTACCATCTCTCTTTCTCTTCATAAAATCTTCTGATATTGCATCACTTGAGATTTAGAAGTAGAAGTCTAAATGTAGTATATTATTGTGTATATTTTAGTATGCACTACAATATACAATATTTTCTATTCTACTAAGAATCAAATTCACAGTATACTAAAAATGTCAATCAAAATTTCTCAATAATGCTTTCAAGTACATTACAACTCATAAAATAAACAATAATGCCTTTTACATCACTGAGAACAAAAACTCTATATAGAGTATGAAACAAAAATGTATTTTCCTTCTAATAAATTGCACTAATGTAAATGTCTTCAACATAGCATTTATAATGTTCATCATCCTTGAATTGAAACAAAAATGTCACCTTCATAACTATTTCCAGAATCTTCAAAAAATAACATAATGTATAATTATGTCCTTGACTAAACTAAATATTACTTTATCAAACTCAATTTAATCATTGTTCTCTAATATATGCAAACCCAACATGGTTAACCAAGATATTACAAATCCATAAAGATTTCTCATAACAGATCGCTAACCCAAACTAGGGTTACAATTATAAATCTTCAAAATAAAACACAACCCTTAACATTAAAACTAGGGATAAAAAAAATAAAACCACCACAAAACCCTTGAAACAATTTGTTTATCTTAAACCCCAACTAGGATTTATAAACCTTTGACATAGCATACCAAATTAACTAGGGTTTTACCAAGAACCAAAAATAAGTAACCAAAGGCTATAGGAAAGATGCAAAACCAACTATGTACAATTATAGACTATGATTACAAAAACTTTAGCAATGCTAGGAGAAAAAAAAAGAATAAAGCTAAAGTCCCAACCACTAAAAAAACTATAATAAGTTTTTCTAAAATAAAGTACTATTGATAGATTAACAAAACCAATGATTTATTTCATGGTTGTAAAGATAAGACTAATTGAAAAATATTTAACATATAATCATAATCTTTGTAAAATAAAAACAAACCTTTATCAAAATAAGTTTGAACAAGAAAAACTACAGTAACAATAGTAGAGGTTACCAAAAATGAAAGATAGATGCAACTGGATTTAGATATGCCCTGTCACTTAGAGACATAAACCCCCTTATTCCTTTCTCATATAGTCACAATACTATTGTCAAAATATTCATTAGAGTTGAGAAAAGATTCAAACCCTAACTTTTTCTCACGTGTCCTATCATGCACACATGAGATATATATATATATATATATATATATATATATATATATATATATATATATATATATATATATATATATATATATATATATATATATATATATATATATATATATATATATATATATATATATATATATATATATATATATATATATATATATATATATATATCTGTGTGTGTGTGTGTGTGTGTGTGTGTGTGTGTGTGTGTGTGTGTGTGTGTGTGTTTACCAAAAATGAGCTTGGGTATTTTTGTTTTCATCTTTTATGACATATACTTTTTGGGTATTGTGAACTCGAATAGGGCTTATTTCCTTATTTTTGTTCCAATGCCTTCGAGAATGTTAATGATCAGCCTATTGCCACACACTTTACATTAGGCACCCAAATAAAACCTCAAGGATCAAATGAAACAAACATGCTATGACATTATTTTATCACTTTTTCAAATATAAAAAAAATTGATTTATATGCCATGAAACCCTCTCAAAGACTTGTCATGATATGTAATGTAATCATGTTAACATGACATGTAATATGATCTGCATATGACCATAATAGCTTGTCACCTTAGCATTCTAACTAATATACAACAAAGTATGTCAAGTGAGAGTAATGTATGTATGTATGTATTTCTTCAAATTAGGTACATAATTAAATAGAAAAAGGAGTTTATATATCTATATATATATATATATATATATATATATATATATATATATATATATATATATATATATATATATATATATATATATATATATATATATATATATATATATATATATATATATATATATATATATATATATATAATTTTGGGCCTCCATATTGAAGTGCATATTATAAACAAATAATGCATCTCTAAGTATGTTCAACCCTCATAAAAATTTATATGAACTAGAATAAAAATTTTCCAATAAAGTTGCAATGGCTACTATAGGATAGGAACATTGAAAATTGTCTTTTGTAAATTCTAGGTTTTGATTGGAGTTAATAGAATATACATCACTATCTATGTTTATTTGTAGGGTATCAAGGTGATGAATGTTGTTTCTTGCATCTCTACGGTGGAAGGTACCCTAGGAAATAGATAAGTAGTACATGAAAAGTAAAAGCATGTGATCATTTATGTAAAATAATGAACATATAGAAATGATTTTAAAAAGTACATCATGGAGATCAATTATCCTATAGACAAAGATAAGATTTAAGGCTAATGATATTTCTCTCAAAATGGGTAAGACAATGATCATGTATCCCTTAATAGATGAAACGCCAATGATAACACAAACCAATATTAGTGTCAAAAATATTAACACTATCATGTGGCTCAACATTAGCATAAAACTTCATATAATTCGTTGGATCAATAGCATGAATCTTTTCAATGGAAAAAATCTCAATACACAACAAGTATGACCAAGACATAAAAGACATAGATAGGATTTATGGAATCAATCTTGAGGTGGAGGGAATCCTCTACTAACATATCACCATGTGATAATAAGCATATTCTATTAACATGAGTCACATATCAATAAGGCATAATACAAATAATGAAAAATGGTACATAATGTTTCTAATATATTAAGAAAATTTAGGATCAGGTGTTTTAAACATAAATACTTAGAAATTTAGGAATAAGGGCTCACAAGAAGCATGCTATGTAAATAAATGATCAATGAATTATCATGGATATAGACATAGAATGATATAAAATTAGGACTAAATGTTCAAAGTTGTGATGGACTTCAAGACAACTTGTTAAAGCACTAGTAAATTTTAGCATTTATAACAATATTTTGGTCAAGCACAAGGTCTAACTAAATTTATTCTAAACAAATTAGATATGGGGCACAATTTTTCTAACTAGCAGTGTCCACTAATAAATATGTAGTATAACTTAAGAGATAATTTACAAAAGAATGAAATTATTGAAGAAACTCAATATTTTCAAAACTCCTAGTAATTTATGAAATATTTTCAAAAAGATTTGAAAATATCATTTTCTCGATATATAAGTATAGTTTAAAAAAAAAACATATTTTTAATAAACAGTGGTATCTGTTAGCTTTTGTGTGTGTGTACATATATATCATGTATGTATATATGTTCATAGACACATATCTTCTTGAAACCCAATATCAATCTCTTCATACTGTTCTTTTGATCACTACTAGTAATAAGATAGATTTCCCAATTCACACATCTTAGGAAAGATATATCAACAAACACACGCACAATCATTTTGAGTTTCATTTTCTCTTGAACCATTGTTGATGATAATATTAAAAAAATGACTTGTAATAGGTTTTGGTCAATTAGCATATGAATAATTTTCATAGAGTTCTTAACTATACTACATCTATAACCTTTCCAATGATAATTTAAGTTTCAACAAACTAGACAAATGGAATTCACAACCACCTTCTAAACAGTGCCTTCATATTCAACAAATGCATTTTTTTCCTTTGAATTTGATGAATATAAAATGACCTATTTTACTAGGTTGTTGCACCTTTTGATAGGTGTTCACAAAACAAAATCAAGCATATACTTGAACACTTTAGCCTTAATGTGATTTTCATCTCCTTTGTGTTTAACATGAACCAATTTCTTGCACACACAACATCTACAACTACCCCAATATATACCTAGTGCATACTACCAAGAAATATATCTAATATGCATACTACATTGTAAAATTATAATATATATGATGTTTTTTTAGGTCATCCCATTAGCAGGCTCATAAGAAAATCACTCCTCAACATAAATTATTTTTCATTAAAAATGTTATTTCACTAATTAAATTGATAAAATCCACATTGAAGTAAGTCTAATGTTTTAAATGAATCACTCTAAGTCTAATGTTTTAAAATGAAGCACACCAAAACTAATCCTTTTCCAATCAAAAACCTTGTGGATTAGGCTCATCCATGATATATTTATTTACAACTATTATGTGATATCCTACTATTGTAGATACCATGAGTTTCATGAATAGAACTAAAATTTCCTTGAACAATCTCCTTATCTAAATATATCTAAATATTGTGTTAAACACTTATAGGGGGTCCTAAAAGTTCTTGTCTTCTTTTGTGTCCTTGCATCGCCAATGTATCTATAATTAAAATCATTTTCATACTCCCAAGGAACAAAAATTTATATTAAATTTCAAACAATACTACCATTCAACTACTGTAATATCATGTAGGAATAGACATGGGATTTCTGTAACTAGATTGAAAGGTAAAAAATGCTTCATAAATGATCTATTTTTTTTAAATAAGTAAAATTATTTTACAGAAGGTGATACAATTGATAAAAAGTTATCTGTACATAACCACCTTATCTAAATAATGCAATACAACAACCTACACTAACACAAAAGGATATATAAAGATAGATCAAAAGAAGGTAAAGATTATTGGGGATACTTTGGTTGAGTTGGGGTCTATGAAACCCATTGATTCTCACTTATCTCAACCCCATAAATGATTTTCTTATCATTAAATATAAGGGGTTTGAACAACACCCCTAGATAGAAGGTTGTTCAATATTTGATTGCTTCTCATTTCCTTGATATTATTTTTATTTAGGAAACTAAGTTACAAGTTGAAGATATGGTTAATAGAGATACTATAATTTGGTCTCGAGGTGCATGTCAGTGTATTGGATCCCATGGTAGTTCTAGTGGAATGTCTCTATTTTGGTATCCTAGAAGAGTTATCCCTGAGTGGTGGATCTCAAGTCACTCCTCTCTTTCCATGGTTGTCACTAATTTGGATTCAAGTGAAACTTGTCTTTTCACTAATGTTTATGTGCCTACTAATCTCTTGGGAAAATTTCAACTCTAGGATCATATCAAATTTGTTCATTCTTTGGTTCCCTTTCTCCTCGAGGTTATAGCTAGAGACTTCATTAATATATTTTACATCTTGGATGAAAAAGAGGGGATGTGGCTATACTTGATCCTTCTACTACTCTCCTTAATTATAATATAGTCTTGAATGTTATTTATGTGAAGGTGAATAATAGCATCAACACATGGAACAATAGGAGAAGTGAAGCATAAGAAATTTTTGAGAGACTCTAGATAGATTTCTTCTCTCTTGTTTCTAGTTGAGTGATAGATCGAATACTATCTTAGAGATTTGGACTAGAGAGAATAAGATCAATGGAAAACTAAAATATCCATGATATCTCCCAATATGTCAAAGAAGCCATCCTTTAAATTTTATCTTATGTGGTTGTGAGACTCCTCTCTCCAAGATTTAATGACTAATTGGTGGTATGAAGGGAATCCTTCTTATGGAAGAGCTATGTATACTTTTTTCATAAGACTAAAATATGTGAAGTATAAGATTAAGAGATGGAATATGTAGTGTTTTTTAAATATTCAAGTGAAAAATATGGTAGCACAAGTTTGGATTGATTCTATCAATTTCTTAATTCATGATCAGGGACTTTCCCTAGAACTAGGTAGGGAGGAGTCTATGACAACCAAGGAATTGTAGGAAGGGGAACTTTGTGAAGAGATCTTCTGGAAGAGGAAGTCTAGAATTTATTGGCTACAGGAAGGGGATAGGAATACTACTTTTTTTATAACTTTCTTGAAGTTAGAAGAAATAAAAATATTATTACCTCTCTTGTTTCTTTGGAAGGTACTCAACTTTCTTCATTGGGTGAAATCTCTTACGAATTTTTTCAATGTTTCTCTTCTCTTTTTACATATGATTCCCCTCCTGCTAGGGAAGATGAATCTTGTATTATTGATTGCATTCCCTTGTTGGTTTCTAATGAAATTAATATGGATCTCACTCACCCTATCTTGCTACAAGAAGTGGAAGATGTTTTTTTTTCATATGAAAAAATGTAAAGCCCCAAGCCTTGGTAACTTCCCAGTTGAATGTTTTCAAGAATTCTAGGAAATTATTAATTTTGACCTTTTAGAGGTGGTTCAGGGGTAACATAGAAATAAGAAGATATTAAGAGATATGAACACTACTTTTATAGCTTTGATCCTAAGAAATAGAATGTGAACATACTCAATCAATTTAGACCCATTTCTCTTTGCAATGTGGTTTATAAGATTATTGATAAACTGTCACTGAAAAATGAAAGATGTGCCTCAAAAATTTGATTTATAATGAGTAGGGTGGTTTTGTTACAAGTAGAAAAATTCTGGATGGGATAGTGATTGTGGAAGAAACCATCAACTCTATGGTGACTTCCAAAGAAAAGGCAGTGTTCATCAAACTAGACATTGGACAAGCTTATGATAGAGTTAAGTGAGATTTTAGAAAATTCTTTTGGATTTTTTATTTTATTGTGATTGGATAGATTGGGTCATGATTTTTGTTTCTTCCAATTCATTTTCAATTATGTTCAATAGAGAAAATTTTGAGTTGTTTAGGACTTTCAGAAGCCTTCAGCAAGGGGATCCTCTTTCTCCTTATATGTTCATCATCATGGCTGAGTGGCTTGGAATATTTATCAAAGATGGGGTTAGATAAGGTAATGATTAGGGGATGGATGTAGGGCAATAGTGTGCCCCTTTATTATCATCTCTAATTTTTTTATTGCATTTCTTTGATGGTAGATCCAAAATAATGAAGTTCTTAATTTTAGGAGAACCTTGGACACACATTTGGTTGCCTCAAAGAAAAAGATTAATGAGGAAAATTTTGTTAGAATTAATGTTGAATATATCCTATGGGGGAGTATTCTAGAATTTTTGGTGTAGTCGCATGTTGCATTCATGACTATGTTTGTCATTGATGTCAACATACTGATTGTACTGAATATTAGTAGAGTAGTAGACAAAGTTTGGATTAGCGCACATAGTGTATTACAGATGAGGTTATGTGGAGTTGAGGACATGTTTCTTATGGTGTCTTGATATCATGGTTAAGAGCGCATATGGAAATTCAAGTATTTGCATCAGTTATATAAGAAATATTGTGGAAATTATATTCTGACAGTGTTCTTGAGAAGAGGTTTGTGATAATCAGATTATATCTCCTAACAGGGATATAATTTGGTCAAGCAAAGTTACACAAAGGTTGAAGACATTGCGGAGGTGACCTAGATGAGTCAGCATAGTCAGAGGTTGCACATGTGAAGATTTATTAAGTTTTTGAGCTGATAGTTTTATGTAATTATGGATATATTATGTAACGTGTAATGTTTTATATTTTGTAATTGGTTAAACTTAATTGGATGACTCAGTTATGAAATATTGTGCACGGTATAAAGGAAGGATTTTTTTCCTTGATTGATATGTGTAATGTAAGATGTGAAGGTGAAATAATATGAATTAGTGATCTAAGGGATTGTTATGTGATGCGAAGTGAGTAGATCTGGTATTGAGATCTGGAGAAGAATTTGGTGCGGTTTGGCACAATTAGAGGAGAGAAGAGGAATTACTGAGATAAGTCATACTTGGTATTATTCTATTTGGATAATATAGAGATCAATTGGATAGTGTGTTCAGTGATCTTTCCCTTGAAGTTGTTTAGATAGTGGGTCATTTTGTCTTCCTTAACTCATAACAGGGTTAGAATCTCCTCACAGGGATTCAAAGTCTCCTAACAGGGACTGATATGTACTGAATGTCTTTCATAGACTCCTAACATATTCCATCCTCTCACCAAGAATTTTCATATTAGTACATATTTTTTTGGGTACCATCCCCACTGGGGTTTACTCTTTGATCAAGAGGTTCCCTAGTTAAAAAATCTAGTATCATTATGTATGGTTATCTTTCTATGGTTGTTGTTTATGTTGATTACATGTTTCAGATATAATAAGGTTAATAATAGTTTTTTTATTCAGATAACTGATTCACCACCCCCCCCTCTCAGTTATCTTGGTGGACTTTACTTTCTAACAATTGGTATCAAAGCTTCAGGTCCTTGAAGGAAAATTTTAATAGATTAAGGAGATCTGTGGCGAGTCACTTTAGAAAAGAAAGTCCTAAGTTTGATGGAGTTAACTATGATAGCTACAAAGAGAAGATTAAGACACATTTTCTATGTTTAGGGCTAGGCTATTGGTTGATTACAAAGAATGAGAAATTTATCATTGAAGAAAAAAATATTGAGGATTGCACTGAGAAAGAAAGAGATATATTCATGTGTAACATACTTTCTAGAGAAGCACTTTTTCCAGCTCTTCCTGAGAATCAATACAGTTAGGTAAAAACTCTAAAGACATCTCATGAAATTTGGTTAGCTTTAGAATCTACTTTTGAAGGTGATAAACATGCTAAGAGAATTAGATTACAAAATTGGATATGTTTATTTCAAGAAGCTCAAATGATGGAAGATGAATCTATTAGAAGTTATATTGGTAGAATATTAGATATTGTTGTAGGTATCAAAGCTTGTGAAGGAAATAAGGATGAATATGAAATCACATGGAAGATATTGAAAACCTTAACCTTAGAATTTAAGAAAACAATGCAAATGATTGAACAAGCCATACCTTGTATTAAGAAGTTTACTAGAGAGACTCTTCTTGGAAGATTGGAAGCACTAGAGATAAGTCTAAACCAATCTAGAGATTTACCTAGGATTGAGACTGCCTTCAGCGCACTTAGTGTTTGCCCTAATTTTTCAAGGAGTGTAAGTGTCAGTGGAGATTATGCCAGCAACAACAAATCTAAGACTGAAGAAGATAGAAATATTGAAGAAGGAATTTCCTTTCTTGTGAAAAGAGAACTAGAAGCTAATAAAATCTTTAAATATTGGACATGTCAATAATATGGTCATTTTGTATCTAAATGTCCTAAGAGAGTGAAGAAATATAAGAAGAGCTTTAAGCCTAGAAGACCTAAAAAATGTTATTATGCTAATGATGAAGAATTTGAAGTTAGTATTGAGAAATTCTTAAGTGAAAGTGATAATGAAAGTGATGATATAGGATTTATCGCAATAAAAGAAGAAAATTTTGAAACAGAAGTCAAAGAAGAAAAAGATTTAGTGTCACAAGTTGAAAAGAAAACTGATTGGATCATAGATAGTGGTTGTTCACATCATATGACTGGTGATATGAATAAGTTTATAAAGTTTAACAACTATGATGGAGGAATTGTTAGAGTTGGAAATGATGCACCTTGCTGAAGAAAAGGAATAGGATATATTACTCTTGACCGAAAGACTAACATTGATGATGTTTACTTTGTGGATGGATTAAAACATAATCTTTCAAGTGTTGGAGAGTTAGTAGACATGGGATATCAGGTTTGGTTTACTAAAAAGACTTATATGATCAAGGATAAGAATGGTAAGGTGATTGGAAGAGGAGAAAGAACTAGAGGTAATGTATTTCAATTGAATCCTACTGAGATTACATGTTTGATTGCTAAAGTTGATGACAATTGTTTATGGCACAAAAGGTTTTGTCACATAAACTTTGATAACATTGTGAAAGAAAGTACTACATTTGTAGTAATATATTTTACTAAAATTGTGAAACCTACTAACATGGTGTGCAAGGAATGTGTTATGGAAAAACATAAGAGAAGTTCTTTTCCCAGCAAGAAGTTCACCACATCAGCAAAATTGGAGATTTTTCATATAGATCTAAGTGGTCCTACAAGAACAAGAGGATTTTATGGTGAAAGTTATTTTATGATTGTTGTTGATGATTTTACTAGGATGATGTGGGTAGCATTTCTTAAAGAAAAATCAGAAGCATTTGAAAATTTTAGATTGCTTAAGAATAGAGTTGAGAATGAATCAGGAATGAATATTAAATGTTTAAGATCTGATAGAGTAGAGAATTTATTTCAAAATAATTTAATACTTTTTGTGAAATGAATGGCATTAAGAGATAAATTTCAGCCCCTAAAACATCTGAGAAAAATGGTATTGTTGAAAGAAGAAATAGATTAGTAACTGAGGCAGCAAGAGCTAAGTTATTTGAGAATGATGTAGCAAAGATATTTTGGAGAGAAGTAATAAACACAGTAGTATATATAGTAAATAGAGTGCATATCAGAGTAGATATAGACAAGACTCCTTATGAATTATGGTTTGGACATGCACCATCAGTAAAATATTTTAGAATCTTTGGAAGTAAGTGTTACATTAAGAGACATGATGATATTGGTAATTTTGATCCGAGAAGTGATGAAGGTATGTTCCTTGGTTATTCATTGAAAAGAAAAGCTTATAGATGTTTTAATAAGAGAACTAAGACTATTGTTGAGAGAGAAAATGTTAAAGTGAATGAAAATTTTATAATTTAGGAAAGAGTAATTAATTATGATTCAGATGAAGAATCCTATCCTAAAACTAATCAAGAAAATGTTGAGTTGTTTTATGAAAATAACAATGATTTGTAGAATGAGATTCATGATGAAGAAAAAAAAGAAGGACCAAGATTTGACCCTAGAGTTGAAGCAAGAGTTGAGACAGTAACATCTAATAAGAATCTGATAAGGTATCATCCCACTGATTAGATTATTGGGAGAAAAGACAAAGGAGTTATGACAAGAAATAAGGTACAAGAAGAATTATGTTTAATTTCTCAAATTGAACCTAAGACTACTGATGAAGCTTTTAAAGATAACAATTGGATTCAAGAAATGAAGGAAGAATTAGATCATATTGAGAGGAATAACACTTGGGAATTGGTTCCAAGACCTAAGGAAAAAAATATTATTGGAACTAAATGGGTTCTTAGAAACAAGATGAATGAACAAGGAGAATTTGTAAGAAACAAACCAAGACTGGTATGTAAAGGATACTCGCAGTGCAAGAAGGTATTGATTATGAAGAAACATTTACACTTGTTACAAGAATTGAAGCATTAAGAATTTTTTTGGCCTATGCAGCTTATAATAAATTCAAAGTGTATCAGATGGATGTGAAGTCAATAGTTCTAAATGGTGAATTAGAAGAAGAAGTCTACATTGAGCATCTAGACAGTTTTCCTTTGACTCAAGAAGGAGATATGGTTTGTAAATTGAACAAAGCACTGCATGGACTAAAGAAAGCATCTAGAATCGGGTATGCTCGGTTGGATAAATATTTGGCAAAATTGGGATTTTCTAAAGGTACTGTAGATAGTAATTTGTATCTAAAATAAATAGAGAATGGTCTATTGATTGTAGTTATTTTTGTTGATGATATAATCTTTGGAGGAGGAGATGAGGCAAGTGATAAATTTTTTGATGAAATGAAGAAAGAATTTGAGATGAGCATGATTGGAGAAATAAAAAATTTCTTAGGTTTATAGATTGTGCACAACAGTGATAGTATTTTCTTATCTTAGACTAAGTATCCGAAAGACCTATTGCAGAGATTTGCTTTGGAAAATTGTAAGCCTATTGGTACACCTATGGTAACTGGTCATAAGTTATCTAGCATAGATGAGACTCCCGCAGTTGAAAAAAGGAAGTACAAATCTATGATTGGAGGTTTGCAATATCTAACTCACACAAGACCAGATATAGCACATGCAATTGGAATTGTTGTGAGATTTCAAGTTGATCCTAAGGAATCACATTATGCAACACTAAAGAGGATAATCAGATATTTGAAAGGTACAACTGATTATGGGTTGTGGTATGATAAATAAAATGACTTTACCCTATGTGCATATACATATATGGATTGGGGAGGTAGTGTGGATGATAAAAAGAGTACACATGGTGAAGGATTTTTTCTTGGAGGAAGATTGGTTTCTTGGTTAAGTAAGAAACATAATTGTATCTCATAGAGTACAGTAGAAGTAGAATATGTAGCAACAACAAATAATTGTAATCAGATAATATGGATGAAACAAATGTTGAAGGATATTGGAATTAAGTTTAATGAGCATTTTATCATACATTGTGATAACACAAGTACAGTAAGTATGTCAAAGAATCATGTGTTACATTATAAAAAAAAACATATAGAGATAAAGTATCTTGTTGTAAGAGAGAAATTTGTAGAGAAGGAAGTTAGACTTTAGTATATAAACACAAAGGAGCATATAGAAAATATCTTTACAAAGCCTTTACCTAAAGATACATTTGAGTATTTGAGAGGTATGCTTGGGGTTATGCCCCAACCTAATTTTGAGTAGTGATGCAGAAAGTTGCATCAGTCTAATGGTATAGAACACTATCTTTCTGGACTGTATGTTGATGCTTCCTCTATGGGGGAGTATCTATATTTTTTAGCTGAGTCATGAAGGACTCTTGGTAAAAGGTATCTTCAAACAGTGTCTTTGGACATTTGAGATTGTATTGGACTGACATAGAGATTCTTTATTTTTCATTGATGTCAATGGGGGGAGAAGGATACATGAAAAACATTGATGATTGATGAAGAGGATTTGAAAATTCAAAGCAAGAGCAGAAGTGTTGCATTTTGGTATTCATGGAACTTGGATGTTTTTCATCTATGTTGCCATAAATGCCAATGGGGGGGATTTTTATCATGAATGTTGAATATGTCCTATGGGGGAGTATTCTAGAATTTTTGGTGCAGTCTCATGTTGCATTCAATGTTGTGTTTGTCATTGATGCCAACATACTAATTGTACTGAAGATTAGCAGATAGAGTTTGGATTAGTGCACATAGTGTATTGCAGATGAGGTTATGTGGAGTTGAGGACATGTTTCTTATGGTGTCTTGATATCATGGTTAAGAGAGCATATGAAAATTCAAGTATTTGTGTCATTTATACGAAATATTATGGAAACTATATTCCGACAGTGTTCCTGAGAAGCGGTTTGTGATAATCGGATTATATCTCCTAACAGGGATAGAATCTAGTTAAGAAAAGTCACACAAAGGTTAAAGACATTGCGGAGGTGACCTAGATGAGTCAGTATAGTCAGAGGCTTCACATGTGAAGATTTATTAAGTTTGTGAGCCAATAGTTTTATGTAATTATGGAAATATTATGTAACGTGTAATGTTTTATATTTTGTAATTGGTTAAGCTTAATTAGCCGGCTCAATTATGAAATATTTTACATAGTATAAAGGAAGGATTGTTTTCCTTGATTGATATGTGTAATGTAATATGTGAATGTGAAATAATACGAATTAGAGATCTAAGGGATTGTTAAGTGATATGAAGTGAGCAGAACTGGTATTGTGATCTGGAGAAGCATTTGGTGTGGTTTGGCATAGTCAAAGGAGAGAAGAGGAGTTGCTGAGATCAGTCATACTTGGTATTATTCTATTTGGATAATACATAGATCAATTGGACAGTGTGTTTGGTGATCTTTCCCTTGAATTTGTTTGGACAGTGGGTCCTTCTGTCTTCCTTAACTCCTAACAGGGTTAGAATCTCCTCACAGGGATTCAAAGTCTCCTAACAGGGACTAATATGTACTAAATTTATTTCATAGACTCCTAACAGAGTCCATCCTCTCACAAGGAATTTTCATATTAGTACATCTTTTTGTGGGTACCATCCCCATAGGGGTTTACTCTCTGATCAAGAGGCTCCCTAGTTAACAAATCTGGTGTCATTCTGTATGGTTATATTTATATGGTTGTTGTTTATGTTGATTACATGTTTTAGATATAATAAGGTTAATAAAATTTATTTTATTCTGATAACTGATTCACCCCCCCCCCCTCTTAGTTATCTTGGTGGACTTTAATTTCTAACAAATTCTTCTATTTTTTTCTTTAATACTCATTGGACTATTTAGAATAGGATTTCTTGAATTCTCAAACCTCAAATTGGTGCTCTTCCCTTGGTTTATCTTGGGATTCCCCTTGGTATGAGAGCTTAGCTTAGAGATTTTTGGAAGGAGATTCTAGATAAGTTCCACAAGAGAGTTAGTCATTGGACTTGTTGATGGATTTCATCTACATATAGATTGACTCTTTTGAAGTCAGTGGTACAAGCTCTCCTGATTTACAAGTGTTTTGTATAGGTTCCCCCTTTATGTTTGTAAAGGGTTTTAATGATCTTTCTTCTCAATTTATTTGGCTAGGAAATTTTCTCTCTTCAAAATGGATTTTGGTTAGATGGGATTTAGTTTGTAGGCTAAAGAAACAAGGTGGTCTTGGTCTCAGGTTTGCAAGTATGATTGGTCATGTTTTAGCTACAAATATCTACTAGAGATTATGTACTTTATAAGATCAACATTGGGCTAAAATTATTTCCCAGAGGTATCTCAAAGGAGTTAACCATGTAGATATACCTCAATATAGTCTATTGGGGAAGGGCTCCATGATCTGGGACACTCTTAAAAGAGGGTAAAAATTATCAAGGAAGGTTTTTCTTGGATCTACAATAGAGGTACCAATGCTATTTTTGGCATGAACCTTGAGATGGCTATCCCCTAATTATTTTGTAGTTTCCCCATCTCCAACCCCTTTGTAATTATTTGTGTGAGGCCGGTTGGAATAGGGCTGCATATTTCAAAACCACCAAGCTTAGGGGACATTTAGAAGTTACTTATTGGAAATATCCTCAAGATTGGCCTATTGGATTTATTGAGGAAAATTTATGTATGCATTAGCAAGGATTTTAGATAGTATACTTTGTAGTGCCCTTGATTGTAGGAATGTTTGGTTTTGAGACCACATCCGAAGGAAAAAAAATTGGTTGCACTAGGAGCTTTGGATAGTAAGATGCATGGTTAGGGAGGTGTACCCTAATGGAAGAAAGTTTGGAAAAATATTTTTTGGCCTAATTGAAACATTTTTGGCTAGTTGTCCAAAATAGATGCCTCACCTAGGAGAACTTGAGGAAGAAAGGTTTTCAAGGCCCTTCAATCTATGTTCTTTGGAGAAATAGTGAAGAAAGTACTTCTCATATTTTATTCCACTATATATATTCAAGGGATATCCAACATCTATGGTGGGGAGCATGGGATCAAGCTTATGTTCATGCCACCTCTTTAGTTAATTTTGGGAAAGTTTGGGTCGTCCTCTAGCTAAGACTATTTTTCTTCAAGTAGCTTGGATTCTTGGCCTAACTTTCATTATTTGAAATTTATGGTTAGAAAGGTATTGGAGAATATTTTGAGGTTCAAAAATAGGGAGCTACCTCATGTGGAGAAATATTGTCAATAGACTTCAAGAGACTATTTCATCAAAGTATGAAATGACTACACTCGTGGATCTTGTGATGTGACTACAATTAAGCAACTGAATATAGTTGGAAATGGGATAGCTTCCTCCACCAAAAGGATATTGTATCATACTAAACATAAAATTCACAAAGATAGGAATTGGATCCCTCCTCCTGATGGAATATTGAAAGTTAATATTGACGTGTCTTCTAGAGGGAATTCTGGACAAGCAGGAATTGGTGGTATTGGTAGGGGCAGTGATGGTAGTGTTATATTTTTTTTTCCTATTTATAAGGACAATATTCAAATAATTTGATGGAGGCCCT
Source organism: Chamaecyparis obtusa (assembly GCA_027943335.1). NCBI lineage: Eukaryota > Viridiplantae > Streptophyta > Pinopsida > Cupressales > Cupressaceae > Chamaecyparis > Chamaecyparis obtusa. The sequence goes on along the minus strand of BSBK01006324.1, from coordinate 316,474 downwards.
ATATATTTTGGATTGTGTTGAGAGATGATTCTCTATAGGGTGGAGAAGGATTATTTGTGAGTCTAACTCATAGGTTGTGGTTGATATGTTGAATGATCCCCAATTGGATGGAGTTTCTTGGTAGCTAGCCTTGGTGGCTAAGGAGGTCCTAAAGATTTGTTTCTCCTTAGAGCGCATTTCTTTCTTTCATATCCCTAGGGAATGGAATAAAATGGATGATTCCTTAGCTAAGTGGGATTCTACTAGCTTAGACAAATGAGATGTTGATGACTGGGAGGCTCTACCTCTAGATTACTTAGAGACCTTGGTTGATTTAATTATGGATGATGTACATTTTTTATTTTTCTTTCTAGAGATGTTCTTTTGGGAACTCTATGTGCTTACCTCACTTGCACATTTTTTGTGGACTTGAGGCCTTTTTCTTTGTATTGCTTGGTTTCACCTGAATAAATTTTTACCCTCTTTCTTAAAAAAAATGCAAAAGGATATGTAAGGGATATTTAAGGGAAAGTATTAAGTCTAAGCTAGGGATAAAATGTTCCAAGGAATAAAAATAATAATAAATTTGAATTAGTGATTTCAATGAGATAACGTAGTGAAAATTGTCAAAGATCAAGGGTTGGGATCCACACTTCATACCTTTTACCATACTATAAGTGTTCTCACACCATAGAATCCATATAAGTATATAGAAAAAAAATAAACTCAAGGATAGAGGATACTAAGGAAAATGTGTTTCCAAGTAAATGGATGGCTAAAGAGCTCTATCTTTGATAGGTAACTGTTGGAAAAATGGTCAACGCTCCCCTCGGGATTTGTGACATGGCTTAACCACCTCTTGTGTCTTCTATAAGTCTAGTGGTTGTATTGGGCATTAACAAGTCGATCTTTTGGTGCAACGACAACCACTACTTGTAACAAGTGGTATCAGAGCTTGGTCACAGGTTCAAATCCCCTCGGGTAATGTTGAGGGGGAGATTGTTGGAAAAATGGTCAGCGCTCCCCTCGGGATTCATGACATGGCTTAACTATCTCCTATGTCTTATATAAGTCTAGTGGTTGTATCAGACATTAATAGGTTGATCTTTTGGTGCAACGGAAACCACTACTTGTAACAGTAACATAGTGTAAAGGATTGAGGAGTTGGGGTTTTTAGAGAAAACATGTTAATAATACACATTCCAAAACATTGACAAGGAAAGGGAAAATGTATAAAATATATGAAAGGTATGCCCAAATGAGAAATTTGATATACCAAGAAGAACAAAGACAATGGAAAAATTGGGTGGAATGACATACTATGAAGGGAAACTCTACAACTCAATATAGTCCTTAGAAATTTGAATAGTAAAACCTTGACATTTAATTTTGTTTTAAACCTCACAACTTCTAATGTGTTGATAACCAAATCAGGAATGGACATAAACAACACTTAGATAAATTAACAAATAGATATATCCATTAGAAATATTTTAGACCAGTTATAAACAATAGAAAAAATGAGGCCTGAAAGTACAAAGGAGTTAAGATTTGAATAAAAATGACACGGAGTTGAATCCTATAGACTATTTGATTTAGATTTTTGCTAAAATATTTATGTTTCTCAAGAAAATATTTCTATTCTTTTATAAGATTAATTTTTTTAAATTATATTTTATCTATGAATTGAACATATGATCTATACTTGTAGTTTAATTTTCTCTCTACCTTTAGATACATTTCCCTCAATATCTTGAAATATATTATGAGTTGTGTGGTTTCATATATTATATAAATTTATTACATTATATACATAGACAATTTTACATCTATATTTTTTTAATGCCTATCATGGGGTTTGTTGAAAATTATATTTTTGGTTTATTTAGACTTTAATATGCTTGTTTTATAATTGTGTTTAACATTGTTTATAGATGAAACTATAAGATATTTTTGACAACATCTTATATTCAAACATTTTAGTTATAGAATTATTTATAGATATTTAACAATAAATTAAAGCATGTCATTTATACATTTATATGTGGGGATTCAATATAATTTGATTTAAGCACATTCTACTCATGCATGAATAATCTATAAGAAAATATAGAATTTTCCCTACCTTATGAAATTAATTTATAAAAAAATAATTGTTAAAGTAATTATCAAAAAGTATAACAAAACTAGAATTCATATCATATTAGGTACCATCACTATGATGAATAGAATCCTAGGAAAAATAGGTAAGCTTTTCTAAGATTGATAGTGTTCACCAAAATATGGACAGAAATAAGTAATCCCTAAGATTAGTTTAGGATAATCCAATGAAATGTATACACATGAGGAAACATTCAGCTTAAAATAATTATCTTAATAGTGATAGGTTGGAGTCTAATCAATTGTACATGGGGATGCTTTAAAAAATAATTAAGGAGGACATAGATACGTATCTGTGTGACCAAGGAATGATGGTAGCTTGATGCAACACCAATAATGATGAACCTTAGGATTAGAAGCATACAATCATAAGTTCTTGTATATATTAGACTCATAATCATTCATTTTCCCTATATGGGGATGACTTCATGGATGTGGTACAAGTTCGTAGTTGTCAACTAGTCATTTGTAAATAAACTCGTACCCTATTATTCTTTGAATTATCTTCACCCAAATCAATATATCCAAATTTCTTCTTCCTTCCATGCTATTTGATAGGTTTCCAGTATTAAAAAATACATCGAAGGATTATTGATGGTCACAAGGAGCATTCAACTAGATCAATCCTTTTAAGAGTGTACAAATATTGAAGAAAACAAGAGAAAACCTAAGATACATGATTGTTGTTAACCTTTAACATGCCAATTTTAATGTTCCGCATTTGGTTCATTTCCATTGTTTTAAAATGATCTCATGATAATGATTTCTATATGGTTGCTTGATGATGAGATTATATGATTAGAATGAATGTAATCAAGTCTTTAAATACTAGCACACGTGCTATCAAGTCATACAAATATGTGTTTGGTTAACTTTGAGAAAGAAATGTAAAAGGCCCTCATCATAGTTTTTAAATTTTAAATTAGGGTGGGATGACTATACAACTATGAAGATAACCTTGTAATCACAAACTTATCCAAATATAAAAAAGAGGTTGTAAATTATAATAGATGAGAAAAAATAGGTTCATATATGTATGTTATAATTAGAGAGTGGTCAAACATTCAAAGATATGCACACATGAATATAAGATAAAGCCTAAAAAAATAATGATTTATACATATAAATTAAAATTAAAATTAGATAAATAAACTTAATTTCACACATGATTACAATATTTGTCGTGCAATATGTATGTATTGAGAGATTTCCTCACAACAAACTAAACCCTACTTGTAAAATGATCTAATGTGTAAATTTCACTCTTTCAATATTACAAAAAATGTAGACTTTGTAGTCAAGGTGGTTCTGGGTATTTTAGGTAATGATTTCATTCGAGCCAGCCATAGGTATAGGGCTAACACAATCATAGTGGTGGTCTTTCTAGCCATGTAGTTTCCTGCAGGAATAAGTAAGAGGGTGGTAAAAAGGATTTGTAGGAAAGACTTTCCTGGTTACTTTCTCATAGACTTGACTATAGTGTTGCCAAACATAGATGATGCCCTCACTATACCGAGACCTAGAGACAATAGTGTGGCAAGGGGTAACGATCACCCTCTAGTGAGATATCCAATCTTGGAAATTGAGGACCAGATAATATTTAGATATCAAAGGCTAGACATTAGATATGTGATTGATTTTATGATGAAATTGTATAAACTTTGACATAATGAAGGGCCTGCTTGGGTTAGAGACTTCCTTATATTCCATAACCTGGTAGTAGAGAATGAAGGAGCTCAAAGGATGTGAAACATGGAAGCTAGGATATTGACAATCTTTGATGCTCAAGGCCCCCCTTCATAGGACATTGAACTATCAGACCTAGATTGGTGTGTGGAGCAAGTAGTAATGAGAACTCCTCAAGAGCATGCACCAATACAAGCTATGAGAAATATGTCAACTTCCTATTTGCAGAGGACAATGGATTATAATGTAAACACCGAAGATGGAAGCATGAGAGGACATGGAAGAGGAAAGAAATACCTTACATGAGGCTAGTCTCTCCTTCTCAACCCTATGGTTTTTGGTCTTTTTGAATTCGAGTTTGAAGTTTAATATAAGTTTTTCTTTCCCTCCCTGTTCAATTTTTATGGTCAGATTTTCATGAGCAGTAATTCTCCACAAACAATTCTCTACAAAAATTTTTTAGGGATATTGTTAGCATGAATGTTGAATATGTCCTATGGGGGAGTATTCTAGCATTACTAGAGAGGTCACATGTTGCATTCATGACTATGTTTGTCATTGATATCAACATGTTGTTTATATTGAAGATTGCTAGAGTAGCAAGCAGAGTTTGAGTTAGTGCACATAGTGGATTGCAAATGAGGTCATGCGCAGTTGAGGATGTGTTTTTAATAGTGTCTTGATGACATGGTTAAGGGTGCGTACAAAAAGCCAAACAATTGTGACAGTTATAAGAGATCTAGTGAAGACTATATTCTGACAGAATTCTTGGGAAGCAGTTTGTGATGGTTGAATTATATCTCCTAATAGGGATGAAATCTAGACAAGAAAAGTTATAAAGAGGTTGAAGACATTGTGAAGGTGATCTAGCTAAGTCAGCATAGTCAGAGGTTGCACATGCAAAAATTTATTGAGTTTGTGAGTCAACAGTATTATGTAATTGTAAAATTAATATGTAACGTGTGTTAGGAATGGGAACACTGAGGGGGGGTGAATCAGTGTTCACTTAATTTAATCTTTTTCTTTACTTCTTAAACTTAACTTGAATGCTTAAGTACTGAAATGAACATCAACATGAATAAGAAACATGAACTCAACACATAACACCAATGTGGTTACGGGGAAACCAAAATAGGTTAAAAACTTGGTGGGAATTGACACCCACTAATAATTTGTACTAGTGTTTTATGATCCTTGTTAGAAGATCCTTAACCATGTTAGGAGTTGCTTTACAATTTATTTAGTATAGTGACTTGGTCAAGGGTTGGACCTTGTTAGAAGTCTTTTACAATAACCCTGTTAGGGGTGGGGACACATTGTCCTAGAGCTCACTACTCAACTGGTGAAGGCTACAACCTTCTGATCTTAGATACACACTATATCTGCTGGATGAACTGGCACTGTGACACTGCTTGTCTGATCAGTTCCTTTGATGTGCTAATGCTTTGACCTCTTGCAAATCTCTAATACATCTTAAAAATTCTTTGCATACTTTGCTCTGCTTATCTTGACTCTATATCCACATACTTTTTTTAATTACAACGGCGCATCTAATATTTATATGCGCATACAAAACAATTAACTAGGTCGACCCTTTAACTGATTACATACAATGCTTCCAATTTAATTGGCTCAAGCGTGTTTAAAAAAAAACATAATTATATGTCTACAACCTAATTGCAATAGGTGCATAGCCCTTACATAACAATATTATAGTCGCTAATCAATTTACCATTAGCTGGCTGCATACACTATTTTGTTTTGGCATTCACTGGCTGTGTAACTTCAACTTTCTATAACTTTGTCATACTTGCATATCTAATCATGCTCTCATAGACTAAGCATGAATACACTCTTACAATCTTATCTTCTAGGGTGCATACCATAACTCATTCATACGCATGTGCATTGATGCTCTAAACTACTAGTGCACTGCTAACTATCCAATCTTTTGTACTTAGCCAATTTTTGATCTTCTGAGGATGTGCACTGACTCCAAAACTCTATATGACTTTGTTTCCATAATGAAAACACTATATTAAGTCATATAAAATAGTATAGTCAACTTGCCAACAATCTCCCCCTTTGTCATTAATGGCAACAAAGGAATATGGCAAAGTTACTAACTGTCCCTTAATAAAAAAAACACTTAATCATACTCTATCTTATATCTCCCTTATATCTTCTTACTATACATTTTCTTTACAAAGATATGGCTCCATATTCTATACATACTCCCCCTTTGACATTAATGACAATGGTGTTACAAAACTAAATCTGTACAAGTACTTACACTGAAAGTACATCCAGGTATGCAATCTATAAATTTTGGATCTCTTGCTTCCAAAATGCAATCAATACATTGATTGTTTGGAGATGGGCGCATAAGGCATATTGTAGTTTCTCCATCTTATCCAAATCTGAGCTAGGACCTTGATCATATCTCACCATGGTGGCATCAATCTCCTTGATATTCTAATTCAACACATCTAGGGAAGGGGCAAGAGCATTTCTAAGCTGAGTCTGCCTAGCCCTTATCTTTGACATCTCCTTTTCTGCCTCTCAATTTTGTCAATTTGTCCCTGATATACATTGTTACACATGTTTACATTAGTAGAGGTATCTTCTACTGACTTCCTCACATTTTCAATCATGGCCTCTGCTTCTTGAATCTTCTTGTAGTGATCAGCTGTCAAATTATCTTGATTCATACAGTCAACAATAATTTTCCTTCCTTTTGCTGCAAACTCTTTCAAAGTTGCTTGTCCAACTTTGAGTGAAATAAGGTCTAGTGAGAAGTTACTAACCAACTCATTTAGTATTTTCTTCATATACTTCTCCTCTACAACTAATTATGTTGATTCTTCCAAGTTAGAGAAATTACTCTTGAATTGTGAAAGAATTGCACTTACACCATCAACAGAGTTTACCTTGGACACTTTCTTATCTGGTGGTAACAAGTTGTTCAGGATATTTACTAATTCTACAAAGAGGGGATTCCTCATTACCTATTTCTCCTTGGCCTTCTCCATAGCTAAGACACTGATCTTGATCAGGTCTTCTTCTCCCCAAGAATCCAGACTAGTGATGTCTGGTGTCAATCTTGACAACAATGATATAGAAGGAGTGATAGGAGTGCTATCCACTACTTCTTGCTTTACTTTGATTAAAATTTCAACTGATGGTTCATCTATTGGTTCATTCCCTTTTCCCTCTTCTTCTCCTTTTTCTATTTGTGTTTCTTTTCCTTCTTTTTTTTCTATCTCTTTTTCTTTTTCTATCTCAGGTGAGTTACCACCTCATAGTGTTTCGGCCTCTTGTGTGCTTACAAAGGCTTCTTCGAACTTGTCCAAGTCCTTTTCTATGGCCACCATTGCAATCTCAACATTATCAATAATGATGGTGCTATCCTCTAGTGAATTTTTCATGGGCCCAGACTTATCTTCCTCTGTATGTGTTTCAACTACAGGCGCTGAGTCTTGAGGACCTATCATAGGTATATTAGTGGGTTCTTCCACCTTGAATTCCTTTGTGGGCACTTGAGCTATAAGCACAGTAGGTGGGTACATGTGCATGTTCATGAAAACCTTCTCAAATTCTTTCTTTGTTTCCTTAGTGATTAATTCATAATTCTTGTCCATGATGTGTAGTGTTCTTGTCTTAGTTCGGAGGTGTGGTTTCACAAAATCTAACAACAAAGATTTCTCCTCTAGAGAACATACTGGGATGGTTTCATCTAAATTCTTTTCTCTTATCCTTTGATCCTCTTCAATAGCCTATCTCTTTAGGAATTCTAAGAAGTTCCACACATTATCTAGAATCATAGTCTTCAGTTCTAGGACTATCTTTTTGAACTTCAACATATGTTTGATAATCCTTCCATGAATTTTTGATTTGTCAATTTCACTATACCTCTCATAGAACTTCCCTACTTGATCTATCCTACCTTCATCAATAATCCTTGTACTCAACACACTAAGACTAGGTTTGAAACTTACTTCTGGAGGTGCTTGAGTATTCTTCCTGCTTCTTGTTACTTGTGAGGATGGATGACTAGTGTTGATCTCTTTCTTCCTCTTAGGCATTGCCTTATACTCAAGAGGAGAAGTAAGGTCAATTGTTTCTGTGGGCGCATGAGGGGCAACAACTATTTTACCCTTTGGATCATCTGATTTCTCAAATTTTACCTTCTTAATCTTTGGATCATCAAATTTTGTCTTTGCTTCAGCTATGCTCTCTATTTCCAAAGAAATCTTCTCTTGCCTTACTTTGTCTAGGTCTACTTGAGAAACTCCATGAATTTTCAAAATCTCCAAAGTAACCTTGGCAACTTTTATTTTTGTTGCTGCGTTGTTCAGTACAGCATCTACTTCTCTTGTTTTCTCTTCATAAGTCCCCCATCTAGGTTCATTGAGGTCCTTAGGTGTTGACAATAGAACTTGAGCATAAGCCTCTAGAATAGGCTCTTCAACTTCATATCCCAGTGGATGAATCCACTTTGTTCTTGGTTGAATAGCCTCCATGAATGCTGTATCAGTCTCTACCATGAAACAAATACTATCTTTGTATTTTTCAACTATCTTTTTAGGTATCCTATATCTCATCTGCATTCTCACTCTGAATGTTTTCAACTCCAATTCCATGTAATCCTTAAGGGTACTTTTTGTAGATGCCTTAAAGGATATTTGTGGCATAGTGGGAATAGATTTGTCTAGATACAAATCAGACACCTTTCCAAGAATATGGAAGTACATATAGATTATTAAAGACCCAAACCTGAATATCTTGGTCTTTTCATGCTTGATGGCTCTTATGTTGTCTATTAGCTGTGCACGCAAGATATTACATAGATTAAACTCTACATTCTCTCTTACCAACCTTATTACTACTAGAATGGTGGCCACTGACATGTTTTTTACTCTACTGGTGTGCTAGAACCTGTATCCCAATATTATGGACATCAATTTGATGTCTTTCTCCTCCATAGGCTCTATTGTCATTTTGTGCCTATCACTTCTTGATTTGCAAGCCTGTTCTACAATTTTTCTGACATCCTTGCCCATTGGAAGAACAGTGCCTATCCTTGAGAGTCCTTTCATCTCATGAATTAGATCTCCTTTTATCCTAACCGGTACTTCACCTATCCAAAATAGGTCATCGTGGATCCTGCTAAGTAGGATCTTGATCCATTCTAACTCATAGAACTCATATTCCATAGCATATTCCACTATAGGATGATTTTCCAACTGTGCATACTCATCCATAAAGGTTTTATCAGGTTTCATCATTGTTTCCATGTGTCCTCTTATTCTATCCAAACCTACTAGTTCCTTCTTGCAATATATGTATGCCCTGATATCTTCCACATGCATAACACCCATGGGAGTGCGAGAGAATGCACCTTCTAGGTCATCTAGTGTGGATTTAAAAGGATGGCTCTTAAACACATATCCCTTCTTCTCTGCCACATCAAATATAATAGGAGTAGCCATTGCTTACTTGTATATCGCTTTCCAAATTATCTCAAAGACTTCTGAATTGGCGCGATGGATTAGGGCTTCTGCAACCGATCAAATGCACTGCTAATCACTGGTGAATCAATCTATAATCCTTCACAATCAAATGCTAGGGCTCCTCTACTCTCCAATCATTCTGAATTCTAATGCAATGAGAGATCTAAAAGATTTTGTGTACTTTAAAGTAAAAATTCCACCATTAATGCTTGTCACATAAACCAGGTTGTTACTAAAAATTTCCAACTTTCATTATGTAATCAATCAGCTAGTGCACTCTTGCACATAGGTTCTTCTATTCTCCAAAAGGTTAAGTCCAAAGGCGCATACTCTAAGGGTGAGTATACCAGCCGCGTAGGGGTTTAGAGCTAAATTAGCTCCCCTTATGACCCTAAGGGCCATTCATCCAGATGTAAAGGGTGCATCCACTATGAATGCATCCAATATATTATCATCAACCTTATCCTTCTTTTCCTCTGACCAAATCAATCTTGCATCTTCTGAAGCTTTCACAAACTTGACTTCTCCTTCGGTGTCCAGTATTGATTCTTCTAGCTTTCTAGGGCTTTTCTAACTTTGCGTTCTTGATCTAAAAAACATTGAGATGTGTCCAGCCTTGTTACATGAGTGACAAATAACTGGAGGCCTTATATTCATCGGCACATTGACATGGGTTACCATTTTACACTGTCTAGCTGAGTGACCATTATAGTTACATATCTGACATGTAACATTCTGAGAACTTCTTACATTTGGTTAATTTTGATTTCTCTGATTATGCTGAGTCTTTTTCTTCTGACTTGTCTTACAATTCATAGCTCTATGACCAAATTTATTGCATGAATAACAGTAACCATTAAAAGGTCTTACCTTTGTATAGTTCCTTTCTATATGTCCATGCTTGTTACATGCATAACAAGTTTGGTCTACTAGCTTGTGCTCATCTTTGGATGGCTCAACATTGTCTTTAGTTTAAATTCTAGTCTCCTTAGCATCTGTGGTGTCTTCTAGTGCTTTCATCCTTGCTCGCATGTCATCAATCTGATTTTGTTCTTCATTGAATCCAATGTCACTAGTATCTCCTTTAAGCTTCTAAGCATACAACTGAGATTCAATCAGATCCTTGCTTGTGTGTAATTTATCAATGTGATTCTTAGTCTCTTTCAATTCAAATTCCAAGCTTTCTTTATTGTTTCTTAGCTCCAAGATTTCCATGTTTTCCTACCTCAATTCTTCATTCAGTTGAAGGTTCTCTTTGATTTGTTCATCATAGACTTCTTGATTGTTGGTTAGCTTATCATCCAATTCTTCAATCTGTTCTTTCAGTGATGAATTTTCTTCATTCAACTTCTTGATCATTATCCCTAAATCACTGGTAGAGCATTCTTTCAAATCTTTTCTTAGCCTTTTGATGACTGATTGAACATCACTAACTTTTTCTTTTAGTTCTTCAATTTCTTTTTCTGATATGTCCAGGTCTTCAAGAGAAGCTTCAATATTTCTTTTCAGATGTTTCATTTCTACTTTGTCCATGATCTCCTCAAGTGGTTAAACTTATTTGCTGAGGACCAGAGCTCTGATACCAATTTTTAGGAATGGGAACACTGAGGGGTGGGGGGGGGGGGGGTGAATCAGTGTTCACTTAATTTAATCTTTTGCTTTACTTCTTAAACTTAACTTGAATGCTTAAGTACTGAAATGAACATCAACATGAACAAAAAATATGAACTCAACACATAAAACCAATGTGGTTACGGGGAAACCCAAATAGTTTAAAACCCTGGTGGGAATTGACAACCACTAATAATCTGTACTAGTGTTTTATGATCCTTGTTAAAAGATCCTTAACCCTGTTAGGAGTTTCTTTACAATGTATTTAGTACAGTGACCTAGTCAAGGGTCAAACCCTGTTAGGATTATTTTACAATAACCCTATTAGGGGTGGGGACACATTTTCCTAGAGCTCACTGCTCAAGTGGTGAAGGCTACAACCTTCTGATCTCATATACACACTATATCTGCTGGATGAACTGGCACGGTGACACTTCTTGTCTGATCAGTTCCTTTGATGTGTTGATTCTTTGACCTCTTGCAAAGCTCTAATACATCTTAACAAATCTTTGCATACTTCTTCTCTACTTATCTTGACTCTATATTCACATATTTTTTTAATTACAATAGTGCATCTAATATTTATATGTGCATACAAAACAATTAACTAGGTCAGCCCTTTAACCGATTACATACAATGCTTCCAATTGATTGGATCAAGCATGTTTACAAACAAACATAATTATATGTCTACAACCTAATTACAATAGGTGCATATCCCTTACATAACAATATTATAGTCTCTAATCAATTTACCATTAGTCGGTTGCATACACTGTTCTGTTATGGCATTCACTGGCTGTGTAACTTCAACTGTCTATAACTTTGTCATACTTGCATATCTGATCATGTGCTCATATACTAAGCATGAATACACTCTTACCATCTTATCTTCTAGGGCACATACCATAACTTGGTCATACGCACGTGCGTTGATGCTCTGAACTACTGGTGCACTGCTAACTGTCCAGTGTTCTGTACTTAGCCAATTTCTAATCTTCTGAGGATGTGCGCTGACTCCAAAAATCTATATGATTTTTTTTCCATAATGACAACACTATATTAAATTATATACAATAGTATAGTCGACTTTCCAACAATGTGTATTGTTTTATATTTTGTAATTGATAAAGCCTAATTGGATGACTCAATTATGAAATATTGGGCATGGTATAAAGGAAGGATTGTTTCCTTGATTGTATGTAAGATTTTGTAAGAAATATAAGTTGTGAAGTGTGAAATAATGCGAGTAAACAATTTGAGAGATTATTATGTGATGCAAAATTTGTAGATCTGGTATTGAGATCTAAAAATTATTTGGTGCGATAGAGGCACGGTCTAAGGAGAGAAGAAAAAGTTGATGAGATCAGTTATATTTGGTATCATTATTTTTGGAATAATACATAGATCAGTTGGACAGTGAGTTTGATGATCTATCCCTTGAAGTTGTTTGAACAGTGGGTCCTTCTATCTTCCACAACTCCTAACAGGGTTAGAATCTCCTCACAGGGATTCAAAGTCTCCTCACAAGGACTAATATGTACTGAATGTATTTCATAGACTCCTAACAGGGTCCATCCTCTTACAAGGAACTTTTGTATTAGTACATCTTTTGTGGGTACCATCCCCACCAAGGTTTACTCTCTGATCAAGAGGTTCCCTAGTTAATTGGTATCATTGTGTATGGTTATCTTTTTATGGTTGATGTTTATGTTAATCACATGTTTCAGATTTAATAAGGTTAATAAGATTTTTTTAAATCAGATAACTGATTCATCCCCCCCCCCCCCTCTCCCTTAATTTCACACATGATTACAATATTTGTCACAATATGTATGTATTGAGATATTTCCTCACAATGAAATAAACCCTACTTTTAAAATGATCTAATGTGTAAATTTAACTCTTGCAATATTTTAAAAAATGTAGACTTCATAGTCAAGGTGGTTCTAGGTATTTTAGGTAATGATTTCATTTGGGCCAACCATAGGTATATGGCTAACACAATCATAGTGGTGGTGTTTCTAGCCATGTAGTTGCATGCGGGAATAAGTAAGAGGGTGGTAGAAAGGATTTGTAGGAAAGTCTTTCTTGGTTACTTTCTCATAGACTTGATTGTAGTGTTGTCAAACATAGATGATTCTCTCACTATACCGAGACCCAGAGACAATCTTGTGGCAAGGGTTAACGGTCACCCTCTAGTGAGATATCTAATCTTGGAAATTGAGGACCAGATAATATTTAGATATCAGAGGCTAGACATTAGATATGGGATTGATTTTATGATGAAATTATATAAACTTTGACATAATGAAGGGCCTACTTGGGTTAGAAACTTCCTTATATTCCATAACATAGTAATAGAGAATGAAGGAACTCAGAGGATGTGAAACATGGAAGCTGGGATATTGACAATATTTGATGCTCAAGGCCCCCCTTCATAGGACATTGAACCATGGGATCCAGATTGGTTTGCAAAGTAAGTAGTAATGAGAACTCCTCAAGAGAATGCACCAATACAAGCTAGGAGAAATATGTTAACTACCCATTTGTAGAGGACAATGGATTCTGATGCAAACAAAAAAGAGGGAAGCATGAGAGGAAATGGAAGAGGAAATAAATGCCTTAGGATAGACTATCCTCTCTTTCTCATCCCTATGGTTTTTGGTCTTTTTGAATTCGAGTTTGAAGTTTAATATAAGTTTTTCTTTGGCTACCTGTTCAATATTTATGGTCAGATTTTCATGAGCAATAATTCTCCACAAACAATTCTCTACAGAAATTTGTTAGGGATATTGTTAGCATAAATGTTGAATATGTCCCATGGGGGAGTATTCTATCATTATTGGAGCAGTCACATGTTGCATTCGTGACTGTGTTTATCATTGATGTTACAAGTTGTTTATACTAAAGATTGACAGAGTAGCAGGTAGAGTTTGTGTTAGCACACACAATGGATTACAGAGGAGGTCATGTGTAGTTGAGGAAATATTTTTAATAGTGTCTTAATGACATGGTCAAGAGTGCGTACAAAAAGTTAAATAATTGTGACAGTCATAAGAGATCTAGTAAAGATTGTATTCTTATAGAGTTCCTAGGAAGCAGTTTGTGATGGTTGGATTATATCTCCTAACAAGGATAAAATCTAGACAAGCAAAGTTATAAAGAGGTTGAAGACATTGTGAAGGTGATCTGGCTAAGTCAGCATAGTCAGAGGTTGCATGTGTGAAAATTTATTGAATTTGTGAGCCGATGGTATTGTGTAATTATAAAATTAATATGTAACGTGTATTATTTTATATTTTGTAATTGATACAGCCTAATTGGCTGACTCAATTAGGAAACATTGGGTGTGGTATAAAGGAAGGATTTTTTTCTTGATTGTATGTAATATTTGGTAAGAAATATAAGTTGTGAAGTGTGAAATAATGCGAGTAAGAGATCTGAGGGATTATTATGTGATGCAAAATTTGTAGATCTGGTGTTGAGATCTAAAAGGTATTTGGTGTGGTAGAGGCACGGTATGAGGAGAGAAGAAAAAGTTACTGAGATCATTTATATTTGGTATTATTCTATTTGGGATAATACAGAGATCAGTCGAATAGTGAGTTCGGTGATCTTTCCCTTCAAGTTATTTGGACAGTGGGTCCTTCTATTTTCCACAACTCCTAACAGGGTTAGAATCTCCTCATGGATTCAAAGTCTCCTCATAGGGACTGATACGTACTAAACATATTTCATAGACTCCTAATAGGTTCCATCCTCTTACAAGGAACTTTTATATTAGTACATATTTTTTAGGTACCATCCCCACCGGGGTTTACTCTCTATGCATCAGAGGGTACTTTTCCTTTTTTGGAAGATGGTTATGTTTTAATATCTTTTTTTGGAAAATTGTCTATGCATCAGAGGGTACTTTTCCTGTCAAATTAATCCTGCATTGACTTTTATTTTTTTGTTGTGGCATGCTACATTCAAAAGTGGGTGTTGTTTTGAGATTTGATTGTAGTCATCCTCCATGAAAACTCCATTGGTACGACTTAAATTTATTTCCTTGGTAATCATTGATTGCAATTATTAAAATAATTATTTAATTGCATTTGATAATTACTCATGTCTATTGCAAGATAAGAGGAGCTTATTAACTGGGTGATCAAATATCATTTGGAGGATTAACCCTATCTTAAATTTGACTTAATCAAATATGATTTAGAAAGGGATCCCTATTTTGGCTCAGAAATAGGTTCAACGTCTGCAGAATGGAATAGACTATACATGATAAATATTGAAGTTATAGCAAATAATATTGTGACAAATTTTTATAGGACTATTGAAGACCTCAGTCAAGCCTGCAAAGATGTAGGAACTATTGAAAATCTCTACATTGAAATGATACAGAGTTATGTGTACATAATGCATACAACATAAAATGTATTGGAAGCGTTTTATAAAATGCTACATGAAATAGTTTATGCACAATTTTATGGAGTAGACAATTCAGCTATAGAAAAAGCCTCATTCTTTGGTTATTTGGAAAAAGTTTGGCTATCGGACGACAACTAGGTTATCATTTAGAACAAGGGTTGTGCGCAATTGGAGTCCCCTACCTTTTGTGGGGTAGTAGGAGAATGTGTGTGTGGTCAGTATATGCATGGACTTGTTTGTTTTAAATGTCATCCATGAGAAAGGGGATTGTAGGGGTCTTGATTGTTTTCAATGCCATCCATGTGAAAGGGGATTGTAGGGGTCTTGAGTGTTATTGTTATTGCATTTTCACTTCGTAGGTGTTTTGTATAATGATAGCTTCATGGCATTTGGGGAACATACATGAGAGTACTGTATAAAGATAAACATGTATTTAGTGGCAATTTTCCAAAAAGAGTGCAACCATATCATGCAGGCCACGTAGCCATTTGTATCTTATTATTGCAGTGCAGACTACTTCCAATGTGTTTTGTAGTGCATGCTACTTCCAAAAAAAACACATTGTTTGATTGGGTTGGCACAGGTAGGCCACAATTGCTATGCATTCTCATGCTATTCATGTCCAGCACACAAACAAAAATCTATGACCTTTTTCATAGTTAAGAAGAGAAGTTCTTCCATATGCTGGACAAGTACTGTTGAAACATTCATTTGATGGCAGGGGAATTTCCTATGGAGTAGTGTTCATCATATTTAAGTTTGTTCATAGAGGAAGGTGTGGTATGATTCAGTAGCACCACATAGTATGTGAATCATTTTCATTGTATAGTCAACCCTCGCTAGTTCACAATTGTAAACATGTTGCACCTCATTTCTCTACTATCTTATTTCTTCAAGTGTCTCACAAAAAATTAGCAGTATGTTGTTCGTGCATGGGTCAATGCTACTGTGGTGGTCATCTTTGCTTTTGGCCAATGAAGACTCGGATGTTGATACATATAGACCATTTGTGTTGGTCTGGGTCTTCTCGCATATTGGAGTGTCACTACAGATGCATATTATCTTGTGAAGGTCTTAAAATTCATCACTTGACAAAGTCATTGCTCTTAGAGGTGACTCGAACTGTGCCATCACTTGAAAGAAAAACTAAAGCACAAAGATGACTAAGTATATAGTGGGTGTTTTTTGGTTTTGTTATTTCCAATACTCGAGTTTCCTTTCTTTAGTAGGAAACATAAACAAAGTCACATTTAAGGAAAATGTCTACCTACATGTGAAGAAACTTTAAAAACCTCACATTAGACAGTGTTGACAGTGTCACCTGAAGCCACAAACCCTTCTAGCTATAGCATAAGATCTTACAAAATTCAAGTGAACCAACAAACAATAAATGCAAATAAATTTGTGAGTAAACATTATATTTCCTACAAGATACTTTGCCTTATACATTTTAACCTCATTATTATGATATTAACCATGCCAGACAGCCTCAAATTAAGTTATCAATCCACACCAAGTAATCAAACTATAAAGGGGGTGTTACTTAATTGGAATGTAAGAGTACCTTATAAGAGAGGTGGTCCATGACTTGACTAGTTGAAAAGATGAGGGTTTCATCTACTTAGTGGATGAACCAAACTCAACAATTAGAGAGAGTACATGGGGATCACAAATATCAGTAAGGTAGAAATCATTGGAAGCAACCATTTTCTTTCACTAGCTGCTCTACCATTATGAAAATGGGAACTTTTCTTCATATCTAACAGATACCATGTTTTTAAGTGACTTTGTATAGCCAACAAATTATACCAAATAGTTCATAAAAATGAGTCAAGTAACAACATTGAGAGATTATATACAACCAACCTAAACCACCTTGATTCCCTATAAAAATTATGGGAATTCAAAAGCTAGGAAAGTTGAGGAAGAGGAAATTGACCAAAACAAGTCATCTAAAATCAGACTAAAGGAATAAAATAATGAGAGGTGATTGAAAGAGGAGCACTACAAAAAATCAATTGGGTGTATATTTGATCAACTCACAATTTTGGGTTCTCATCGATATCTTTTACATTGTTTTGAGATTGTATTAGCCATGAATACTGCTCAATTACAATTCAAAGTTAGCATCAGTAGAAGAAAATAACACTGCGAGCAAGAAGAAAATCCACCATGTAGAACAAGTGATCCATAAAGATTTTGTAGAGCTCAAGAGTTTCTTAGCCTCTGTTGGCTCTTCCCTAGCTACAAAAAAGAGGTGCTCAGATTTAGGCTAGTTATTCTATAGAGGGAAGAGGGGACAGTTAACAAATGAGAGAATGGTTTCTTTTTCTAAGTGCATTGAAAATTGAGCTAAGAATATGGTGAGGAAATTGCACTTGCTTTTGGTTTAGGTTCTCTTTGATAGGATTTCTTTGGTCTTAGGTTGAAAGAAGATTGTATTTTTTGCTTGTGGACTATGCCCAATTCATAAGATTTATGTTCTATGCTTCCTCTTTGCTAGAACAATTGTGGCATCTTTTCCTTGCTACAATTCTCTATTATATATACATCCAAGCTTCACCTCTTATTTCTCACAAAGACATTAAGAAAAAAGGTTTGTTCATTATTTAGAACACATAAGATAAGGGTACAAATATACAAATACCTCTCTTAAAAGATTATCTAGGAAATCAGATTGATTTGATAGTTCATCATGCAGTGGCAATGCTTGTGTCTTGTCTTTCATATTTTGGTACTGGAATATATCCACACATAAAATAAAAAATATTAAGGAGCCATGATATTAATAAATGTGAATTTTGGTAGCATAAAACATGAAAGCCTTCCAAAACCACAGACACCTACTAACAGAGAAGTACTTGTTAGTCTCTCTCCACTCTTTGTAAATTCATCAGTATCCTTGCCTTGAAAATATTCTTGGATTCTTAAGAAAATAGGAAAATTTCTAACTTAGCCAATATTTTAAGAAAACATACTTTATAATAAGTCTATGAAGAAGTTCAGACATAAAGAATGTTCTAAGATTACAAATATGAAGTTCTAATGCATTCTAGTTAACTTATGAAAAAACCACGATATTAAACTCCATTAAGACAAGAACGTAGCTCAAAAATATCTAATAAAAATTGATCATACACAAATTCCTTTAAGAAACTCATCAAAAAAATCCAATCTTCTTCTCCCTACCTCTATGATTGTTTTGTATTAAGGGAAAGAAATGTTCTCAACTTTTTATATGGAGAAACATCTCAAATTGTGTCTCAAAGTGCTTTGCAATATGAATACCATGATAAAGAACATAATTCTTCTCAATGAAATCAGTTGGCTAATTTATACTTCCTTCAGTAACAAGGAGACATCATATCAAATAATGACCATATGAACCCACTTTTATCAATTTCTTCCAAAATCTCCATCGCATTACATAACCATCAATTTTGTTTAAGCATTGCTTTGCTAACAACTTGCCATTCAAATGATTAAGTGGATTTCTAGCCCATCTCTTGCTAGCCACTAAACTCCTTACATTTTTTAATTCTAAATGCTTAAATTACGATAAACAGAGTGAACATGCCAAGTCTTTTGAGAATTTCAAATGTTTCCCTGACTTCTAAGAGGCTAAATTTTGTATAAAAAATATTTTATTTTGGGATAGACTAGCAGTTGGGGAAGCACCGATGGACTCTCTAAGTAATTACTTAATTAATAGAGCTAAACCTCTTGATTGAACAAATATTTTATTTTCTCATCAATGGGTAATTGGTCTCTAATTTGTGCACATATTAGTGGCTTTCAGGATGACAATTCTAGGCCTTTCATAGATACAATTGTTAACTAGCTCCTTTCATCAACAACTGAATTGTCTAATGATTATTGATTTTTAATATTTTTCTCTCTCAGTTTTACAAAATTGTCAGTTCACTATGCATAGAATTGAGCATAGTTTTCAAATTAAAAAACTCCTCTGGGCATTTGAGATTTAATCATATTCTTGAAGAGAGTGACTCTAGGGAAAATGTTCATCATGACACACACATTGACATTGGCTCAAGACAATTTGTGATAGGAAAATGTTTGAATAAATTTCTGTTGTTTTTAGCTTCTCTTTGACTAGATGTTTTGAATGTTTTCAACACAAACAAACTACAAGGACGACCATAGTTTGGTGCGAAGAGGATCATATTATTTCCTAGTCCTAAGAGAGCACATCATACCTGACATACATCCCACAAAAAAACATGCTTCATTCAAAAATATAGGGAACCTATTTTTTAATATAAATTATCACATTTATTCATTGAATTCAGACCTGGAATAGATTAATGATTCACAATATTTGTCTATTGAATGTCTTAATTAAAAGGCTCAAAAAATTGGAATGGAATCATGTTCGAATGGAAGATTAATATGATTTGGATGAACTTAGTGACACCCTCTAAACACATACAAAAATATAAATATGTACAAAAGATCATCATCATCGGTGCATTTCCCACAACAATATTTGGGAAAAATATGATTTCTCCATTTTTTTTTTGTGAATACCCCTATTCTGTTTCAAGCTTCACCATGCATAGGAAAAGAGGATGTTGCCCAAGATTTTTGAATCTTACTTTACACCCACTAGATGCATTTTCTTGAAGATTTCTAAAGCCATTTCAACAAATATATTTGCATATCCTTAAAGAAGACCTCATTTGCACATAGGCAGGGAGGATATCTGAAAAGGTTGTGGTATGTAGCTTTGTAGATGCTGATTGCATTTTATGTGCTTCTCAAAGTATTGTTGATTTTAGTTTTGGGATTTTACGTTTAGATTTAGTTTTGCATTAATTCCCCCTTTCTACATGCATCTACAATGAGTATCCACATATACCCACGCTGGTGGAAGTTAACTATGTAGACAAATATAACAAATGGTTTGATATTGCACACAGAAATGAATCTCCCTTTGGATGGATTTAGGGACAAAGTATTTCTTCACACGACTTAAATTCATCCTCATTGTTCATAAAGGCTCTAGGGATTTTTTCAACCAACATGAAATTGTTAACCTGCCAGAAAAGCTAGGTTTTTGCTTCATGGTTCTATTGCCTAGTAAAGACACAAGTTGTTACAAACCCTAATGCAAAGAAAAACTCAGTAAAAACCTACAAAAATTTAATAATGAAAGAAATGGTGATACAATCTGCCTACACCAAACTAGATATCGAATATGGATACTTACCCAAGATTCTAGAAATCGAAAAAAACCCAACCACAAAAGGTGTCACCCTATCATAGAGTTGCAGACTGTAGAAACCAAGCACAAAGTTGGAAGAGAAAATAGAGCAATAAGGAAGAAAGTGAGGAGACCACTTTGTATCCTGGCATAAAATAACAATAGCCGAGCCCCATTCTCAGACACCTATTTGTAGGAAACAATTCCCTCTATTCATGACATGCACACAATGCGTGGAAGGAAACAAGCTTGGGGAAGAATGTCCTAAATACTCCTAGGAAAAAGAAACATGACCAATCAAAAAATTGGGAATAAAATGCAATAATTTTTTTAATGATAGATTTTTGATGGACCATATGCTAAACATGAAATATTGTACTTTGCACGATTATCAAGATGTGAATTAATACAAAACAACAGGTCGAGAACATTAATCCCCACCTTTAGAAGGTAGGGACTAACAATTCTTGTTGTGTACACAATGACCTTTTCTTGGTTGTTGTGTGGCCATCACAAGCATCTACAATAGTCACATTTTTTTGGGGCAGCTATGTATAGAGTAGCCTTATACATGTGAAATGTATGTAAAAGCATACTTCTATAACAAATATATATACAAACACAATGTTGTATTGAGTGAACACCTATGTAGTTAGTTTCCATTGATATCTTCAACATGTTACTTATTGCAATGTTAGGCTTTCTTTGTCTTCTACATGGTGAAGATATTACTGACTTTGTCCATCTTCCTCTATATCTCTTTATCTTATTGAATCCCACAATTGTAAAATAGATTTTGATGCTTCATTAACTTATCAAATTAAGATAAATCAAATTTAAAAAGTTAGTATTATAGTTGAACTTTCCAAATTTGCAGGCCAAAAACATAAAGTATGCTTTCATTATTTTCTTATATTACTATATTTGTTCATTCTATAGTTTATTTTGATTCATTTCCTTGATGTTTAGCCTACTTAAAAAATGAAGAAATTATTTGTCTAGACCTAACTACATCATTTTTCTTTATAAAGAAACAAAGACTTGTTATTGTTTATTTTTGTAAGTGTTGTGATACATCTTTAATTTTCTAATCCCTAGCACTTCCTTGCAAATAATAGTTCAATGTTTCCTTTTGAATGGTCTCTATTAGTAGTCAATTTAAGAAACTCACTAATTGGGTGTATATAGCTGGACTATAGCACATTGTAACAATTTTTTTTAAATATACATATTGTTCTAGAGCTACTAACTATATCCCAAAATCCCAAATTTTAAGTTTAGTTCAATTGATACTTATTCCTCCTCAATGTCTAAAAATGAATGTTACCTTAAGCTACGTACTTTTCTAAACCCCAAATTGTCTAATGATAAATTGCATTCCTCAAGGAGTAATTAAATTTGTCTTGCACAGATTTTGCAGAAATAGTTAGGGGCTTCTAACTATGGAACCATTGAGTATACATGCAGTCAAACTTTTGTATGATGGTAACATGGGTTTGGCTCCCCAAGTACAAATATTCTCAATAGAAAAATTTGGGGACGAGTATGAAGAATCTCTATGATATAAACTAGACATATCTGATGGTGTTTACAAATATAGAGCAATGTTACTGAAGAAATATAACCACTATATAGGCTCTCAAGACATCAAGATTGGATCGATTATATGCTTGATAGATTATAGCTACTCCAAATCAAGGAAAGTATGGTGAGTGGAGCATTCTAACCTATTTTTAAAAGATTTTCTATTCTTTCCTTAGGTTTTAAAAACTATCACTCACAACTACTTGCACTATAAATATGTAGGTGGATTATAATTATGAGCCTAGAGATTGTGCATATAGAGCATGCTATACTTGGAAATATAGATTCTTTAGATGCAGGATGTGGGGATGAAAAAGAGCCAGTTATTGCAAATTCTCATTCTTCACAATCACAATTAGGAAGACCTTCCGCAATTAACATTATACCTCATAAAAATGTCCTATTTGGTGTACAAAAAAATCAACTAGCTAAAGAAGTATCCACCGTGTGTAATACACCTCCCATAGGTTGCTTTTCAATTTTATTGCCAAACTCTTTTAGGCCACTTTCATGTGTGCATTATTTATTTCAGATATTTGGGGCTATGAATGTATGACATTATATTGGATAATTGTGAATTAGATATTTTTGGTTATTTTCATGTTGACTAAATACAAATGATGATGTTATATATATGTTATGGTTATTTCATGATGATAATTTATATGTTAGGATATAATTGATGCTTATGGTTTTACTGACCCCATACCTGCATGTGTATGGTAAGTGTGTAAGTCTTATATTTCTGTTTGACGTGCCTGATGTGGTTGAGGGATGAATTCATAGTTACTTTCTTGCAAGATCTACACGATCGACCTATCCCCACCATTGCTTATTTATATTTATACATGTACATACATGCTCGCCTTTTATGCAGGTCTATAGGTACCAGACATCGACTTTCTTGAAGTGCCAAGATGAGCGTGCCCTATCACAATATCTCAATGCTAAGAGAGGAGAGATAACATACAGATCCAAATCCCAACCCAAGCCATTGATGGTCCTAAATAATGGACAAGTATCTATTTTCTACCTATCTGAATTCATCAAGGTGACGTGAATTCGTGAGCCCTTCCTTGGTGTTTGTTTGTTATTTAAGTTAGTTATTTGTGTGTTGTGAGTCAAGTGAATTTGTTGTGTGGATGATTTGATTTAAAATAATTAAATAAAGATTAATCGTCAAATTAAAATAGTTATATTTTATGAATATGGGAATTTTAAATATAGGGATATTTAATTATTAAGAGTTA
This sequence comes from Chamaecyparis obtusa, assembly GCA_027943335.1. Classification (NCBI taxonomy): domain Eukaryota; kingdom Viridiplantae; phylum Streptophyta; class Pinopsida; order Cupressales; family Cupressaceae; genus Chamaecyparis; species Chamaecyparis obtusa. The sequence continues at coordinate 293,042 of BSBK01006324.1, read as the reverse complement.
ATTAAATACCTTTGTTTAATTAAAAGTCTAAATTTGGAATAAAATGATTTAATTAATTATTAAATCTAAATACTAAATTAAAGACATAATTGATTTATTTAATATTTAATATTTAATTGCATAGTTAGTAATGTACTAAAATATAAATTGATTAATTAAGTATTTATATGCAATTTAAGTTGCACATTCAGTTTAATAAAAATTGAATTAGAACTTAAAGTCAAAATTGAGTTAGGATTGTAATTAGAAAAAGTGCATATTTTATTAATAAAATAATAATTAATCATGAAAAGTGATTTGATAAAAACTGGGTAGAGAGTTGAGCTCTGATTGTAGGGATTACATGTTTTAGAAACCCTAGGAGGAATAGGCTTTCTTTATAAGAGGTTTCTAGGTATTATTGTAAAATAAAATGTCTATCAGGTTTTGGAGAAGCTCTCTTGGGTGAATTTGGAAGATTATTGAAAGCTTGGATTTGTTTTGGAAAGTTGAATTGGATTCTTCTTGTCTTCAAATTCTAGGTGTTGTTTGAAGTAGGGTTTGAAACTTTCTATTTTGTACAATTCTTCCTTTGAAAAGATTATTTTCTTCATGTCTGGAATTGTTTATGTGGATGGATTGGAAATTAGGTTTTTTTTAATCAAGTTTATTTTTGTGAAATTTTGGATTAGTTTGATATTAAATTAGATCTAGTATCCTATTTGGATTGTTTGAAAACCTAGGAAGAAATTTTAGGAATATTTATGATTTTTTTCCTAGTTAGGGTATTTACCCAAAAAGGATAGATAATTTGTCTCAATATTTTGCATAGAAATTTAATTGAAATTCTATGTGAAAATCATATTCAGAAAAAGAGAGAGATTAGTTTTGTCAAAAAACCCTAGTTCCCATCTAAGAAAATCAACTGGAAAAATATATATTCATAAAATAAAAAGGATTTGTTTATTGTATTCAAAAAAGGGGGGGGGGGGGGGCTTCTTGTTGTTCTGATTAAGAGGCAAGAAGGATTTGAAAGGTCTTGAACCTTTTACAAAAAGAGAAAGGAAATAAACATTAAGCACCGGAGACAACAAAAGCCTATCAAACTAGAAGGGACAGCCAAAAGAGGGACAACTAGAAAGGACCACAAAAGGAAAGCCCGAAAAGGCTCAAAAAGGGCTAGCAGCTTACACGAGGGACCTAACACAACAAAAGGACCAAAGAAGGTCACCGAATACTTTTCAGAAGGTCTGCAGCTTCTGAGGCCAAAAACTCCATATTTTGAGTTGTCTCCTTGAGAGCAATAGCATCCTGATTAACACAGTTCCCAGATTCATGGGGAGCCAGCTCCTTATCCTTTTCCTTAGTCTCATCCCACATGTTTAGAAGGGTATTGATGTGTCTCATTGCCATTTGAAGAGTACTAAAACTCTGGTCACCAAACTTAATGATCGCTGCCTCAAATTGGGAAATTTTTTCCTCAAAATCGAAGACCTTCATCTGTATTGTGGACAAATATACATCACAATTGGAAACCTGAGCACTCATGAATTCCATCTTGGAGTCAAAAAAACTAGCAATTCCCTTAGGTTTGTTGACAGCCTTAGTTAGGTCACTCAAGATATCAGGGAAGGGCTTGTCACCAAGACCCATAGCCTCAAGAATGTTAATTCTCTCTATGAGTCTGTCATTAGTCTTCCTCAGATGACATAGCTCCTTAATAACCCATTCAAAGGCCCCCTTATTCATCACCACCTCAGCTAGAAGAGAAGGAGGAAGGGGATTTGTCTTGTCACTCTTAGTAGTAGTGTCAGTAGTAGGCAGAGGGCTCTCCTTCAAAAAAGGAAAGAGAACAGGAGAGGAGTCCATGTGGGTAGAGGTGCTCCTAATTTTCGTGCCTTTCTTATCCTTTCAAATGTCCCTTTCCACAAAGAAATCCTTTTCGTCTATGGTATCCTCATCACTGTCAAGTGATGAATCCTCTAAAAAAGACTTTCTTTTGCATCCTGTAGGGTTCTTGGAGGAAGAAGCCCTACCCTTGATCTGACCTTTTCCTTTTTTGTTAAGATTAGAAGTTGTGTCTTGAGAAGACTCAGAATCAAAATCTAGCTCTATATTCAAATCCTCCCCGTCATCTTCATCTTCTTCAAAATCATCGCCTGAATTTGAAGAAATAGCTTTAGGAAGCACATAGGAGTTAGGAACAAAGTGATCATAAATAAGAAGCATCAGGCCCTCGTGCATGGCACGGTTGCCAGCTAGAGGATTTTCCTGGACATCTTTTATGCTAGCATTAAGAGAATTCAACAAGTAATAAGGAAAATAAATTTTTTCCCCATAAAGAAAGTGGTTCAAGATCACAAAATGATACCCATAAATGCTAGAGAATCTGCCATCAAGAGTAATGTATTGCATAATAGAAAAAATAAATCTAGGCCAAACCTTCTTGATAACAGTCAGGGAATAGTAGGTCTTTTTCTTGCTTTTGACCAGGCGAACCTTCTCATTGTCCTCCTTGGGGAATTTTTTGATTGGAGCTTCATTGAGATGCTTGTCTCTGTAGAAATTTCTCCCCTCCTTGGAGAGGCCCGTGACCTCTGCTATGATGTCCTCTATGATTTTAATAGTTGAGCCCCCAAGCACAATTTTTCCATTCCTCCAATTTTTAATAAAATAGCTAGTAATCACAGAATCTTTCCCCTGAACCTTCTCCAGATATGTATCAAGCCAACCTTTCTTAAGGAGACTCCAGAATTTTTCCTTATTTTTCCATCTCTCGCAAGACGTCAGTTCGGTTCTCTTCCTACTCCCACCCATTTTAGAACACAAGAAACCTTTCTCAGAAATAACCTTCAAGATAGATAGTAGCAGAAAGCTTCCCTTATTATAATATAAAGCCTAAGAAATGACTAAGCACACCTAGAAATTGTGCTGAATGAAATGCCAATAAATGCCCAAGTAGGAACTGACGTCATAAACATGATGAGGAAATAAAATCAGCAAGTTAGATTTCATCATTAAAATTAGTGATTTGAGCTCCGTGGGTACGATCAAAGATAAGCATCATCTTGATGTTGTATGAGATGGATAGATCACTCCTCCATTCCATAATGTCACTGGTGTTAACTACCTCATTAGCTAATCCATCCACCACTGTATTGATTTCTCGATACCCGTGGGAAATATGACATGCTTCAAAATTATTAATAATCACTTTGGTCATGTAGATAGCATTATTAATCGTCCAAGATGTGGTACTAACACCTTTAAGGCAATTGATGATATTACTAGAGTCACCCTCGATCCAGACCTTAGAAAAATTACAATCTTTAGCAAGTTTGATAGAGTAATACGCTGCCAAATCTTCGGCCACATGGTTGGATTGAACACTAATGGGGTGGATAGTAGTCACTTTAAGGGTCCCTTTATCATCGTGAATAACTCCAACACAACCTACTTTACCAGGGTTACCTTTGGAAGTGCCATTGAAATTGATCTTCACCCAACCTCTAGGTGGAAAACTCCAGACCACTTCCTCCCTAGGGTTAAAAGTCTTTCCCCCTAGATCCTTCATATTCATCCTCCACTAATAGAAAATATCTCTTTCAAAGGGACATGGAGGCAAAAGGAGATCCATCTGAACATTGAGATTTTCTGAGATAGCCCTTTTGATTTTGAAATCCACTACCTCTTAATTGAGTTCTAAGTCATGAAATATCTTGTTATTCCTTTCTTTCTAGATACCCCAAAGAGTATGGGGGACAATAAAATCCCAAAGGATTTTTAAGGACTTCCCACTAAAAGGAAAAAACCAACTCTTAAAAAGATCAAGAAGGGTTCCAGGAAAAGTCCAGCACAATGAGAAAGAAGAGAGGATCTTAGACTAGATAGAGACAACATAGGGATAGTGAATAAAGAGATGATCCACCATCTCAAGATCCTGTTTACAAAGAGAACACATATTGACGATATAGCAACCCCTGTGACAAAAATTATCAATAGTCAAAAAACAATTTTGAAGGGAACACCAAAGGAACAGATTCACCTTAGGGGTAAGATTCTTGATCCAAGCATGGGCCCACCAGGGGATCAGATCCACCTTAGGAGATAGAAAAGAGACCACAGAAGAGACCAAAAAAACACCTGAGGGATTGTCTTTCCATATAAGAACATTAGGTTTGTCTTCTGAAAAAATCATATCTCTCAAAGCATCATGAATGGAAGCAAAATCTTGACTAAAATCTTTGAGGTTCACCCACTTACCACCAAACTAGTAATGAGAAACTAGAGGAACATAAGTCTCCTTGAAAATTTGAACAAAAGGAGCAAGGGAGAGAAAAGATTTAAGAGGATAGTTAAGCAACCAGGAATCTTCCCAAAAGTTAACACTTAACCCATTTCCCACTCTTCAAGAGAGACCTTGAATAAAGGAGTTGCTAGTCTGGGTCACCTGATTCCATATGTTAGATCCCAAGGGAGGATCAAGATATGCTATGAATGAAGAAAGAGAGGGACAATTAGCAAGATATTTATGGTGAGAAACAGTACTCCATTCTCCTCTGTTATGAAAAACCCTCCAAAGCATTTAGAAAGAAGAGCATTGTTCATCATTTTTAACCTCCTAAGACCCACGCCACCCCAAGAGTAGGGGATACAGACTTTATCCCAGGCAATAAGAGAAAGTCTCTTTTTATCCTCCACACTAGACCAAAGGAACTTTCTCTAAATCTTCTCAATAACCTCAGCATATTTAGAAGGAATTTTGAACAAGCTCAGAGCATAAATAGGGATGCTTTAGAGAGAAGATTTTAATAGCTAAAGTTTTCCCACCAAGCTTAAGAGGGTGCCCTTCCATCCAGTGAGGTTTTTGTTAAATTTGTCCACCAAAGAATTCCAAAACAACTCAGAAGGTTTCAAGCCCAAGGGGAGACCAAGATAAAGAGAAGGGAGGGATAAAATATGGCAATCGAGAATGGCAACAATTATGTTTTGTCTCACCTCTGAAGTATTAATGAAAAAGAGAGAACTCTTATTCCAATTGATAAGCTGAACTGAAGCAGAGTTGTAATAAGTAAGAGTAGCTTTAAGAACTTTAGCCTCTTTGATAGTAGAAAGACCCATAAGGATAGCATCATCCACAAAATGTTCATGAGCAGAAGTGAGGTTGGATGATGAAGGACTGAGGCCTTTCAATTGACCCTCCTTAATCAATCCATTAAGATGTCTACTTAAAATATCTCCCATGATAACAAAAAGGATAGGAGAAAGGGGATCACCCTGCCTTAGACCTCTAGAAGCTTTGAAAAAGGTAGAGGGGGAACCATTAATCAGAATAGAGAAAGTCATAGTAGAGATAAGTTGAAAGACCAACTTCAGAACTTTGGGACTGAAACCAAAGGCAGCAAGAACTCTCAAAATAAAAGACCAATCCACATGATCATAAGTCTTAGAAAGGTCTAGTTTCATCAAAACCCCCTATTTTCTAGAGAGAATGGATATTATCATGAACAACCATGAAAGAGTCCAGGATCTGACACCCAGGAACAAACCCATTTTGTTGGGGAGATATAATATCCAGGAGGAGGGACAGAAGATGAAGGGTCAGAACCTTAGAGATGATCTTGTAGAAAGAATTATAAAGGATAATAGGTCTGAAAGAGTCCAACGATGAAGCACCAACAAATTTAGGGACTAGGGCAAGAAAAGTACCATTAATCTCTTTCAGAATATTACCCACACCAAAGAACTCTTGAAAAAATTTAATCACATCATGTCCAACAATCTTCCAAAAGGATTGGAAGAAGAACATAGGGAAGCCATCCGGTCTGGGCGATTTGTTACCTTCAAAGGAGAAAACAACATTTCTAATTTCTTTAGTCGAAGGGATAGCCACAAGGAAAACATTTTGATCATCCTTAACCACAAAAGGGATACAATTCAGGAGATAATCTTGGTCAGGGAGATTGAGATTGGGATCTATGGAGAGGAGGGAAGAAAAAAACCTCCTAGCAGCAAAACTGGTATCCTTCTCTTTATCAAGCCTTGAGTTATCCATAGATAGGAAAGAGATTCCATTGGCAGCTTTGTGCTTGAGATCTGTCATATGGAAAATATCATGTTCTTATCACTAGCTTTAAGCCAAATAGATCTGGATCTTTGTCTCTAGTATTCCTCCTCCCTAGAGATAATATTATGATACTTTGATAGAGAAATTTTTTCTTCATCTTTAGAGAAAGAAGTATAACCATTCATCTAGATATTGTCTTGAATTTTGTTAAGGTCAAAGATAGCTTCATTTTTCATAAGGAAGACATCCCCAAAGACCTCCTTATTCCAGTTTCTGACCTTATCTTTGACAACTCTTAGCTTCTTAGCAACTCTAAACATAGAAAAGCCTTTAACCTCAATATCCCACCAACTTTTAATGTTGACTTCCAAATTGGGGTGGAGGGTCCACATCTTTTCAAATTTGAAGAGAAAGTTACATTTACCAAATAGAAGATTCGATTTGAAGGAGATAGGAGAGTGGTCAAAACCAATGCGACTCAAAGTAGTCAAAGTACAGTGGTAGAGGGCTAACCAATCATTAAAAATCAGAGATCTATCCAACCATACTTGGATAAGCTCATCACCACTCCACCTATTGGACTAGGTAAAATTCATTCCCAAGAGATGCAAGTCATGGAGAGCCCAAGAATTAATAAAAGCCATGTGATCCATTCTACTGTCCATTTGAGTAGGAGCACCCCAACTCTTCTCACTCTCCCTTAAGGGGGTAAAAAAGTCTCCTATAATGATCCAACCTTCATTACATAAATTTTTTCTACTCTCAAAGATCCTATTCCAAAATTTTCTTCTCCCCACTCTAGTATTAGGAACATAAATATTAGCCAAAAACCAAGAAGTGTCATCCCTAATGTGATTGAATTTAACAATAGACACATTGTTCTCATGATGAATAGGGATACCAACAACTAGATCAAGATTCCAAAAAATAACAATACCTCTAGAGGCCCCTTTCAAGCTACTTCTGAAGCTTCAACCATTCTTGTAGATTTTGATACCTTCAACCTTAACTTTAGCCATTTTCATTTCTTGGATAATAACAATATCTAGCTTGTGATCTCTACAAAAATTCCTAAGAACATCCTGTTTGTGAGGACCATTGATTCCTTGAATATTCCATGAGATAATCTTCATGACTTCTTCAGAGAACGGGCTTCCTAGATGGTTAACTGAGTTCTATTCGCAATGTTCCTATGGGATTCTTCTTCCCTGATTTTGTTTGTTACTTTCCTTCCTAGGGACTGTACCTGGGCTCCCACATCTACTTTGATTTTGTTTCTAGTATTGACTGAAGAGGGAGGAAGGTTCTTAACCACACTTTTCTTAGGCTTCTTTTTATTAACAACCAAGGAAAAACCATCTCCATTAGGGGTAGACATACTATCTTCATGGATCGAACCCTCACTAGAGATCTCCTATAGAACATAGTTTGAGTTCAAGGAGATCCTCTCTAGATACAACTGGGAAGAAGGGATAACATTCAAGATAGGACAATCTTGAGCATTAGGAATAGAATCCCTCTGGGGGGATTTGAGAACTTCCTCCAACAAACCCTGATTAAGGATAGATTCATGGCACAAAACTGGCTCAGTCTCCTCTGAAATGTTCTAACCTGGTTCCTCCAGGAACTCTTCCTTACTCACCATAGAGTTCAAATTTGAGGCAATGGGGGGTGAAGAATCCTCCACCTACTGATCTTTGCAATCCTTTTCTGGATTTAGGGGTTCCTTAGACGGAGCTTCAGAACCCTTGGACTTAATTTTCCAAACTTTTTTGGGAGGTACATCATTGGGAGAAGAAGCCTTCTCCTTTCTAGTTTTGAGAGGTTTATGGGGAAAACTCTTAGCCCAATGACCCTCTTTCTTGCAATAAAAGAAGGTGAAAGGAATGCTTTCATAAGAGATCTCATGTTTCCATTTACCAAGTTTTGACATAATATCTATAGAGGTTGGAATATCTGCATCATATTCAAATCCAACACAAATTCTTGCATAGGTAAGCCTACGTCTATCAAAAGTAACTGGGTCAACAAAGAGAAGTTCACCAAAGGAACTTGCTATACCAAAAAAAACATCTTCTAACCAAAACTCCAAAGGAAGACTCGGGAGATGCACCCAGACCAGAGTTTGGATAAAGAAAGAAGAGTTCATCAACTCTAGCTTAGGGGTCCATTTCTAGAGAACCATAGTAGTTTTACCAAAAATCCAAGGACCAGCACAAAGAATACTTTCCATATCATCATGATAGGAGAAGGAAAAAGCCAGAAACCCTTTATGCATCGCAAAAATATCAACCTGGCCTTTTAAAACCCATTTGCGTCTAGCAAAATCTCTGACAACATCTATGTTAGGTCGAGGACCTAAGAATTTTCCAACCAGAGACGAGGCCATAGCAGCAATATTATGGTCGATAACCTCATCAGGTTATCAAAAAGAGGACTTACCAGTTGGATTTTTACCAAAAAGAGGAGACCATGAGCCTAAAAGTGGGGCCTTGGAAAGGTCCACTGAGATGAGTTCACGAGGACTAGACCCACCTTCAAACACAGGTCCCAGAGAAGATTTGACTGCCATAGCACAATCATCTGAAGGTTTGTCAGTCCCATCCTCAAAGATCGTAAATTATTGTCCTATGCTTGGCCCATTCAAAGAACTAGAGGCAGAATTCCCACCTTGAAGATTTGAAATTGTCCTATTTGCTCCTACACCGCTCCCACTCCTACTCACCATCATGTTGAGAGAGCACTTCTAAGGGGGCTTGTTGTTGCGCATAATTAATTATTGGTGTTTTTTAAAAAAAAATATTAAAGTTTTGATTTTATTTTAACAATAAATAAATAAATATTTTTTTTGGGTGGGAACATGTCATCACCTCATTCCCCACCGGGCTTTGGAAGCCCTACCGACAATCTCCCTGTGGGAGCCACAGGGCAAAGGGAAACCCTACTGACGACTTCCCCATGGGAACCACACGACAGAGGAAACCCCTGTCGATGGCTTTCCCATGGGAGTCATACGATAGAGGAGGGCCCTGTCAGTGGCATCCCTTTGGGAGCCGCATGACAACGAGACCCCTTGTTGGCGGTAACCCCACCGGGGGCCGCATGGTAGGGGAGGGGTGTGGGGCTAGCCCCCCCCCCCCCGCCCCCCTTTTGTATATTTATACTTTGTTTTATTAAAATAAAATTTATTTTAAATTATTAAATTATTTTATTATATGTATTTTAAATTTAATTTTTATATTATTAATATATATACAAATTAATATTATAATGATTAATTTATTTAATTGATATTTATTAATTGATTTAAAATTAATATTAATTAAGTTATAGAAACTGATAGTAACTAAATTTTATTGTTGGTTTAAGATGTTGGACTCATACTTTTATGTGGAGATATTTTAGTCATTATATACGGGTTTAAACCTGGAAATTGATATACTAAATCTTATATGTGTAAAATTTGGTTATGTTACAAACTAATTGGGTCTTTACTAAATGAATGTATTTGTTTCTTTTGATATTTGTATTTGTGATCTATTTGTTCATTTTCTTGAACCTTGATGTGATGATATTTTTATTAAGGTCTTTAAGTTGACTTGGGGGTTAAATGACCAGAGGCTTGGGGATCATTTTCTATGGTTGTATATGTGTTCTTATGTCATGCATTATAATGTTGTATCGATTCGATCTTGTATATCTAACCTTATCCATTTGGACCCTTATTAATTGTGAACACCTAGAAGGTGTGTGTATCCTTTATGTATGCATTATGATGTTGTGATAATGGTCTTGATCATTCTACCCAACCTAGTTTTGTGTTGAAGATCATGATTTATGTGAGCACTTTCAGGGTGCATTTATGATGTCATGGTTTTGAGAACCAGTGCATGTTCCTTATGTTTTGTGAGAACTAGAATTTGATCATTGTACTCTTATTAGACCTATGTGGTTATTTATGACTTGTGAGCCTAGGGGAGGTTCAATAGGTGCATCTTAGGGGAGTGGCTTACATAGGGGTCTGGAACCCAAAGTGGTCAGTAGGTCAAGGTAACCTATCGTAAGTTTGTTTATAAGTGATAACATAGTAATTAAAATTTGGAGAGTTCATTAAAAAAGATAATTAGAGATAATGCCTCGTCCATGCCTTGAGTGCTTGTATAGGCTAAGGATGGGAATGTGATGATACCTAGAGAGTAGGTATGATTATAATTCCTCATTTTCATGAGAGGGTATTCTAGTTCTATGTGGGTCATATTGAGGGTCTGAGGCCCAGAGTGGCTAGTCCAGGGTAACTCAATGCTTGAGGGTTCAGGGTCTAGTGTGACCAGTCTAGGGTAACTCAATGCTTGAGGGTCTGGGGTCTAGTGTAACCACTTGAGGGTAACTCAAGTAGATGACCATGTGATGGCACTCTCATAGTATGTAGCCTAAGTCTCCTCCATAATTTTTTTCATTTGCCTCTAGTGGTGTGTCTTTGGTATTTTAGTATTACCCGGTGGTGTGTTTATGCCCGTATTTGTTTGATATTCTAGTATTTGGTGTTTTGGCATGTGTTGGTATTTTGATATTTATTTTATTTTCTTTATCATTAGTTGGTGGTACCTTTTGATGTAGGAATATTTTAGGACTCGTTGTTTCTTTTTTTGAATGAGTTTGTTATCCAAGTGGGGTATGTTGTTATCTCGTCAACATGGTGGGAGTGGACCTTTGGTTCCACGAGGTCAGGTGGTAGTGTTTTCTTTTACCATTTGAGATTCTGGTTCCGTAGTGGTGCTAGATGATATTATTTGTTGTTACCTTCTTCGTGTTCTTCATTGAAGGCTTGTTCATATCTATCTTATGGTGTTTATAATTATATCTTGTATCAGTTCTTTAGAGATGATTCCTTTTAGATATTGTACTATATTTTGTATTTGGTTATTATGACATACCCTGTGACTTTTGTAGAGGATGTTGTTTCATTGTATTTAAACCTTATGGTATTAGATGTACTTGTTATCCATTTGTACATGAGATATTTAATCTAAACTATTTAATTAGTAATACATAATTCTATGTCATGGGACCCTTGAGAATTGTTAACTATATTTGAGTTGTACTTATGTACTTGTTTATATCTTATGATTGTATTGCTTCTCCATTGTTATCATTATTATTTGTAAACACTTAAGAAAAATATTATTATGTAAACATAGTAACTTTTTTTAGGTTAAATTCTCCTAGGTTCCCTGGCAGGGCATTATTGGACGTTGATGCCTATCAAGAGCTAGAATCCATATCAGCGTAGATGGCATATAAAAGCTCATGTAACTATGAAAAAAGGAGATGCACCATTACTAAAAAGATAACGGACGTGACCAACTTTTTAGCTTTGATATTATAGATAATGAAGGTACATAGACGCATGTTAGCTTCTTTAATGAAATAGAAGATATTCATTATGGTAATATACACATTGGAGATGTCTACACTATAGCTCGTGGAATGATGAAGAGTGCTAATAGATTTTATAACAAACTCAATAGTGGATTTGAAATAACGTTGATGACATATTCAAAGGTTTTCCTATGCGAGGATGATCTGTCTATCCCAAAACATCAATTTACTTTCACACCAATTGATGAAATTATAAAGAAGAGGAACAAATCAGACATTGATCTTATTGGAGTTATTTTCTACGTGCAAGAAACTTCAACGATAAAAAGAAAAGATTGTATAAATTTCCCCAAATGCACCATCAAGTTACTAGACATGTCTCATACTACTATTGACGTTACACTATGGGGGGCAACAACTAAGCGAGAAGGTGTGCATCTCCAACATAAGCATTACCTCCAAGAAATTGTAGTGCTCACTATCAAGAACGGTCATGTATCTGAATTTAATGGGATAGTGATAAGTACAGGGTCTCAAATTCCATAACTTTGTTGATAGACCTTGTCATAGAGGAAACTAAACAATTGAAGAATTGGTATGAGAATAATGAACTAGCAACCTTGAAGAACCCTTGAGACATTTGGTTAGCATGTACCTCTAGCTACTACACAAATAAAAATCAGTGATATACAAAAGAAGGCCTCAAAGTCAGCCCAAAAGTTTGAATGCATATTAAAAGAAACAATAATATTCTTCAAAAAAGAGAGATTTTGTTATCCAACTTTCTCTAAGATAATAAATGGAAAGCAGTGCAAGAAAATTTTGGAGCAAGATGAGGATGAAAGTTGGTTTGGTCCAAAGTGTAACTTAGCAATTACTAAATACACTTATAGGTACATAGCTCAATTAAAGTTATAGGACTACACATGTGCAACCTGAGCTATTGCTTTCAATGAGGCTACAATAGAATTGATGACAATGCTTGCAAAAGTATTATATAACTTACAATTTGACGATATCGCTGAGATGAGTACTGAACAAGAATTAGAGATGTACAACACAAGCAATACCTCTTCACATTAACATGCAAGAGTGAGATTTATAATAATGAAGAACGTGTGAAGTTAACTATTATGAAAGTTTCACAAATAGATTTAAGTGCAGAGAGCAATGTATTACTTGAAAAAAATAAAGAGGTGTGTAATGCTCAACCCCTTAAATAGGAGAGGCAATAAAATGCTCTCACATTTCCATGGTAGAAATTTTCTTCTTTACTCATTTTTATACTTGTTAACACTGGGAGTAGGGAATTTGATGATTTGGATACTACAAATACTTATGTGGTCGGTTTAGTATTTTAGGAGGCAATTTTTGAATGAGTTGTAAATTAGTAGTTTTTTAGTTTTAATTTACAATTTTTTGGAGTAGGTATAGAGAAAGGTTGTTAAATGTTTGACAATATGCCTCAAAAGGATGCATCTTAGCATGGGATGAGTACAACATATGTACAAAATTAATTTGTTGTAGAGTATACATGAATTTCAAGAAAATCTTCTAGGAAAAGATATAGTTTTATATGACATATTAAATATGTTTACAAAGTGTGGAAATAAAGGATAACTATGAAGTGCATGACAAAATGTCCAAACCCAAATCTTGTCTCAATTATGCAATGACTGCATGACATGCACAAATCAATGTGTTGAAACGGTCAGTGAAACTTCCAAGTAAATACAATATGTAGGTACTTTTAAGGCAAATGCATGTGGTAAAGAAACACACATATGGAAGAATATGCAAGACATGTGAGCCGTTTGACACAATTCCTCAAAAGGAATACATCTTAGATTGAATTATTAGTGAAAATGGATGCAATAATTTGATTGAGAAGATTGGGTGCTCAATTATTGTAATAAGCTAATTATTCATTATTAACTATTAATTGATTGCTTATTTTCTTTGGTAATAAAACAAATGGCTATTGAAGTTTTTTTTTCTTCACTTCTATTACATTTTCAAATTATCAACAACACATTATACTCATGTCACTAATATAGTCCACGTTGTAGCCAATAAAGAGCTCAAGATGCTTCCCTATGATATAAATCTCATACAATATAAATCGCATACAACCATGTTAGTGAAGGCTTTGTATGGACAATTTTCCATAAACATTCTTGGAAGCTTACTTCAAATGTCAATTACATCCTTCATACTTGTGTGTAAAAGATTCAAGTAAACTTTTCCTTTCACCTTTTGTAGTCATGGTCATTGGAGCTCAAACTCTAAAAGTGTTGATGTTATTTGCTAGAAAGGACTAAATTTTAGTACCAAATTGATTGAATTAGACAAAATAAATCTATAAGGAATTTTTTCAGCCTTATTTCAAAAAGGGTGACATACTTCTCTACATTCCTTGCTATCTCATCAAGAAACTTATTTTTGGAAGCTTTGATTACACTGTAAACATCAAGCTCCTCCTTTCTAATTTCTCATTTGTGAAAATCATAGAGGACAAGAAGAATACACCATCAACAATGGAGTTACATAAAAATATTGTAGAACTCAAAATTAACTTATCCAGTAGTTTTGATTGTGTCAAAGATACCATGTTGTGTCACATTAATATTCTAGATATTAAGATGGATGAATGGGTGAGAGTTGGAAGCAATTTAGCAATGAAGATAGTTGAAAATAGACTTCTTCTAGCTACTTCTTTTCTTGTGACTTGATTCAACCTCTTTAATTTGGTCATAGTTCATACTATGTGGTTGCCACTATAAGCCTCTCACCAAGAGTATCATGTCACCCTTGAGTCTAGATTGTTGCCTTAAGAAGAGACACAAATGATCAATTTAAGCCTAAAAATGTTAACAATGTTTAAAATCTTGAAATTCAATAACATAGGAAGTTTCAAGATCTCGAAATAATAAAAAACTAAGATAAGAAAAAAAATTCCTCCACTTTGTAGTTGAAATACCCACTCATATTTTCTTGGAAATTGTAATTGTTTAATGAAAGTATATGTTTGTATGAATGATCAATGTTTCTTATATTATGACGGTTGTTGCTTAACTATGAAGCATTTCTAGATAAGGATTTGTTATATATTTTCTCACAAATTTTGATCAAATCATCTTGAATTTTCCTTATTCATATCAAAAAAGGAATGTATAAGGATAGCTTAATTTTAATTTTTAAAATATTTTTACTCAAGTTATTTCAAAAAAAGGCATACATGTGTAAGCTAAGGGAAACTAGGAAATAATCTTTCTTGCTTGAAAGTAAAATAGTTGTTTATTAAGCTTGCTACGCACATAGTTTTGATGAATCATGATGATTGATGACTTCCATAAACTCATTTTTAATTTTCCTTATTCATATAGAGATATGAGGCAATGTCTTTACCGTAAGGAATGTTGAACGAGGTGGTAGAAACCGTAGTGGTTAAGTTGGTAGAGATGTTGGACAAGGTGGTGAAATAACTGCAAATAGTAAAATACAAATTGTTAGAATAACTGAGAGGGGGGTGAATCACTTAGATTAGTTATCCAATAGTCCCAATTTACAAAATGTATCTCTTAAAACAAATTCAACAAATATCTACAACTCGGTAACATAGAATACTAAATTGTCTATGCCATTACCGATTACCAGTTGATTACTCACAATGATTACCGACCAAATCAAATATGCAATATGTAAAGCATGATAAGAAAGAAATCATCACAAAAATACATAACACAAATATTTAACATGGAAACCCTGTAAAGGGAAAAACCACCTGGGACCAGTAACCCAAAATATTTTTCACTCTTCTGAAGTGAGCTCGGTGAAGAGCCAACCCTGTTAAAGGTTACAAAACACACTGTAAGGTGTGACCTTGTTAGAATATTTAAGACTAACAATTATCATCCAACCAACATTCACTATGGGGTTGACAGGATAACAATGTACATTCTATGAATGACAGGGAAATCATAAGATGGTTAAGTCCACTCGATTAAGAGATTTTTCTATTAAAATGGTTAAACTGAAACAGTAGGTGATCTGATTATAATACAACTTGATTTTGTAGATGTTTAGATCTATTCTAAGCCCATAAAAATCCTTTGATCAATATTTCAATTCAGTTCATCAATATTCAATAACTTACTGTCCCTCGGTAAAAACTCTCTGACGCTCGGTACTATTCTGCAGTTTGGTTCTTCTTCAACCAGTTTGATCAAGCATGCATGAAACTTTGTTCATGTGATATCTCTACAGTCTCCTTCTTCCGGCATAGTTTCAACAATGAAACCAATGTCTCTTATATAGACAAGTAAACCATTTTCTTTTCATCCATTAGATTTTGTCGCTTAATCTCCTTCATTGATTTTGCCTCTTAAACCTTCCTCGACAATTGTATCAATAACTCATTTCAATTCCATCCTTTAGATCTTCTTCAAATTTTGTTAGCCATTGATCTCATAAAAAACTTTATCTTCGACCTCAAAATCATACACATTCCAACTCA
The DNA here is from genome assembly GCA_027943335.1 of Chamaecyparis obtusa. NCBI lineage: Eukaryota > Viridiplantae > Streptophyta > Pinopsida > Cupressales > Cupressaceae > Chamaecyparis > Chamaecyparis obtusa. The sequence continues at coordinate 277,101 of BSBK01006324.1, read as the reverse complement.
TCAATTTCTATCGGCTGAACTAAACATTTAGTTCTTTCATCCATACTCGGTTACTGAAGAAATGCATCAGTGAACACAAGCTCAATTAATACTGTCGCTCGATATACACTACGTTGGCTTAGTGTATATTGAAGTGCTTTATTTACTGACCACACTGCTTTGTTAAGTTATGCTTCCAACTTCATAACAAATTAATGCAACATAATAAAGTCAACAATATGAAGTCATAGACTCATCAATAAGTTACCAAAGTATTCCTTATCCTCATATGTCATATCCATCTTCCTCCATGTAGATATCTCAGTTCTTCATCTTTTCTCTCCATTCTACAGATGTTTAGATGTGTACAACCAACATGATAAGTACTGTCAAAACTAGTTGACATCAATGACAACATACTGACTAATTTAATTATCTTACATATCATTTTAGTACTCAGTGATCTCTAATCACTAATATTCAAGTCATTCAGGTATTTAATCAGTTGTAGTTCATCAATCTCTCCCTTTGGCATTGATGGCAACTTAAGCAATATGAAATATACCATACACATACCAAACATGTATTCTACAACTATGTAAGCAAATGTTGTAGCTCGGTAAGCTCTCCCTAGCTTGATATTTAATATGTTTAATCACTATGTTACATAGTAGCATTTCAAGTGTAGACTTCTTCTGTAGATATGATCTTTCCAACTCTCAGATTCCTTTCTGTTCTTAGCAACAAATCTTCAAAACTCTCCCTGACTTTCTTAGATTATCTCTCCCTTAGATAGATGTTCCAGTGATCTCTCGGTTTGTCATATTGTTTATCTCTCCCTTTGACAACAATTCCAAATAAAAACATAAAACATATAGCTCTGCAATAGCCATGTGACTCTCTATTGTTCGGTGCATACAATGTATCTCGGTATATTGATATGCAAATATGTGTTCCTCAAATCTTTCACAACCTTAGAAAGAATCCAAAGTGTGAGCTATGTTGCATCAACATGAATGATCTTCTAATAAGATTAGGCTAATGCAACCTCCAGATCACATTAGTGACCGGTAGACAAGGGACAGACCCCAAGTCTAGTCCTCAAGTATTCAAAAGTTTCCTTCGATAGAGGCTTGGTAAAAATATCAACAAGTTTCTCTTTTGATGTAACATATTCCAGTTTGACTTGCTTCTCCTGTACCTGTTCTCTTAAGTAGTGATACTTAATATAAATATTCTTTGTCTTTGAGTGCATTACAAGATTCTTAGAAATATTTATTGCACTAGTGTTGTCACAATATATAATCATCGGCTTAGTGATTACCTCATTCATCCCTTCCAACACTTGCTTGATGTAAGAAATGTTTGAACAGTTTGTAGCAGCAGCAACGTATTCGTCTTCGGTAGTAGATAGAGAAATACAAGGTTGTTTCTTACTTGTCCAAATAACAAGTCTTTCACCAAAGAAAAATGCTCCTCTGGTTGTACTCTTTTTGTCATCTATATTTCCAGCCCAATCTACGTCGGTGTAGACTCTTAGTTCAAACTTGCCTTCCTTAGGATACCATAATCCATAGTCCTTTGTTTTCTTCAGGTATCTCAAGATCCTTTTTACTGCAACCATATGTGAATCCTTTCAATTGGTAGAAAATATGGCAACAATACCCACTGCATGTGCAATGTCTGGTCTACTGTGTGCTACATACATCAATTTACCAATCATAGATCAGTACAATGTCTGGTTTACCTCTGTAGATTCATCATCTTTTGTCAGTTTGCAGCCTGTGACCATCGGTGTTCCAACTGGTTTAGCATTGTCCATGCCAAATGTTCTCAATACTTCCTTTATGTACTTTGATTTTGTGATGAAAATTCCATCATTTTGATGAATAACCTGCAAGCCTAGAAAGAACTTAATCTCTCCAAACATAGACATTTCAAATTCTTTTCTCATATCATCAGCAAATGATTTACAGATATGATCTTGTCCTCCAAAAATTATATCATCCACAAATATTTCAACAATCAAGATAGTGTCATCAGACTCACCTTTCATAAACAAATTGTTGTTTTCACTAGTTCTAACAAAACCAATACTTAACAAATAAGTATGCAGCCTTTCATACCAGGCTCTAGGTGCTTGCTTTAAACCATATAAAGCTTTGTGTAGTCTACATACCATGCCTTTCTTATCTGGATCAACGAACCCTTCTGGTTGTTCTATGTAGATCTCCTCTTCTAGTATCCCATTCAGAAAAGTAGACTTAACATCCATTTGATAGACTTTAAACTTCTTGTGTGCTACATATGCAAGTAACATGCAAACTCCCTCTAGTCTAGCAATAGGTGCAAAAGTTTCACCATAATCTATACCTTCCTCCTGTGCATATCCATTGCATACAAGTCTAGCTTTGTTCCTTGTAACCTCTCCATTCTCATTCAACTTATTCCTGAAAATCCATTTAGTACCGATAACATTCTTATCTTTTGGTCTAGGTACTAAGGTCCATGTCTTGTTTTTCTCTATTTATTATATCTCTTCATTCATTGCATTTATCCATTCATCATTCTCCAGTGCAACCTTAACATTTTTTAGTTCAAACTCACAAACTAAGCATGTACCTTGTCTTAACTTACTTCTTGTCAGCATGCCAGCTTGCTTGTCTCCAATGAATTGGTTCTCAAGATGATGTATTCTGAAAAATCTTGCCAGTACTTGATCTCTTCTTTGTTGTTCATCATGTTCAGGTTCATTTCCTTGCTCGGTAGCTCCTTCCTGATCTCCAGTTTCCCTTTGTTGTTCCTCGGTGTTGTTTTCTTGATGCTCGGTCGACTCAGCTTGTGGCTTCGGTAGGTGCTATGGATTTTCAATATAGGTGAATCTACCATAGTCTTCTGGCTCCCTAGTGCTTTCTTCACCATTCTTGTCATCAAATTCATCAACTTTGACATTGGCACTTTCAATCATTTTATTAGTAACTTTATTTAGACACTTGTAAGCTTTGCTTTTAGTGGAATATCCAAGAAATGTCCCTTCATCCCCTTTAGAGTCAAACTTTCCATTTCTATCATCTTTTAGAATAAAAAATTTGCTACCAAAAATTTTGAAGTAACTTATAGTCGGTTTGTGACCAAACCATAACTCGTAGGGTGTTTTGTTTGTGTCCTTCTTCAATTGTACTAGATTCAAAACATATACAACTATGCTAACTACCTCTCTCCAGTATGTCTGAGCAACTGATCTGAATTATGAATCAAATTACAATACCTGGTGTGAAACCTGCAGTATTGTGAAATTTGACATAAAAGCTGAAAAGACTAACAACAAGATTGCTAGCCAAAAAGTGTCTCCATCCTATTCAAAATTGGAGTTTATACAAGTTGGATGGATCCCAAGGGTCACACAAGTCCCTTGGAATCGAAATGAAGAGTCATCATAATGTTTATTACAAATAAACTATTAAAACTATCAAAATTTATCAAAATACTATATATAAAATTTCGGTCCACTTGGAGAGGCATAACTTTCTTGAATGTTCCATTGGTACTTGCGGGCACCATCCAAGCCCAGAAATGCACCGAAGACCCTCAAAATTGCAATTTACTAAAACATAGGAAATTTTGAAAAATTAGATTTCAGTATTTTCCCAATTTAATCCTGATCATTCCTCCCCCCTTAAGAGGCAATGGGCACCATTGCACTAATATGCTGCAACAGATGAGGAAATTGTTCTTCAATTTGTTCCTTAGTAAACCACTTGCCTTGATGAGAATGTTGACCACCTCGAACCACCTGATACAAAGGAATGTTCTGATTTCTCAAAGTCTTTAAAATAGCTTCAGTAACATGGTCACACTGGACTGGAGCAGTAGTAGATGGATATAACTCTACAGCTTGAATGTGTTCAGTATCTTGGGAAATGTCCACTAAAGGAGGAAAATAGGGTCTCAACAATTCCACATTGAAAACTAGATCCAGTCCCAAAAAGGATGGCAAATTAAGTTCAAAAGCATTCTCACCAACTTGTTTCACAATAGTGTATGGTCCATAATGAAGAGGATGAAGCTTCCTATTTGGTCCGTACAGGTGATCTTTCTAAAGATGTAACCATACCTTGTCACCAATTTGAAACTGATGAGGAGTTCTATGTTTATCATGCCTTTCCTTATACTTTTGATTACTCTACTCCAAGATCTCATAAACTTGCTGTTGTAGGTGTCTAATGTTATCAATGAATTTTTATGCTTTATCTACCTCCTTGTCACCATTCAATGGACTATTAGATTGTAGAGATGGTATTGCTACATCCATAGGTGCCAATGGCTGGTACCTGTTACCCCAAAAATTCCTCTTTCCATTTTTTTGGCTAGGCTATAGAAGTCAAAGATCCTCATGTTTTAAGCCCTGTTGAACACCTCAAAAAAATTTCATCGCTTTAGCATTTTTCCCCTAGTCTCTGCAACCTTTTTTCTGCCCCTGGCTTCAAATGACCTAGGTCAAAATTCATAAATGTAGCCGTTGTAGCGAAAAACCCTAAGCCTATTATGTTTCTTCATTACCTTTTTGGCCACTTGTGACTTTCATTTTGCATGTGTGCAATTTCTTTCTTTAGTCACGAAATCTCTTATTCCTAGTGGTTAACCGCTTAACAAATAGCGATCTGGCGGGCGGTTACCATTTGGTTAGCGGTCTCAGTTTAGCGGTTAAAGTAAGGAATCTAGATCTATGGTGGTCACATGATTGCATGGGCCAGGAATGTTCCTTGCGATCATGTGATGGTCGTCGATCTTCACTGTCTACAGAGTTTGATTGTTAGTGGCTCCGATGCCAGGTCATGCCGATATGCAAGCTTCTGATTGGTCAAGGGGCTGGTGATGTGGTGCCATGTCAGAGCCGACTCAGTGGGTTGTCAGTCGATGATGATCTAATGATTTTCATATGATTGCATGGAATATTCCAAGCCCATGCGATCATATGCCAACTGTTGATCTTACTTTATCCCCGGGCTCTGTCAAGTGGGTCCTTTCCTGGTGACATGCTCATTCTTTATTGGTTGGCTAGATGACAGTTGGGCTCTGTCAGTAGGACCATGTCAGAAGATTTGTAGGGATGTCAGTAGAATGAAGATCTACAATTGTCATGTGATCGCAAGGGATCTTCTGAGCCCTTACGATCATGCGACCACCGTCTGATGCAGAGTCAGGATTCTTTCTTAAGTAAGGTGCCAGTCATGCTGAAGTGTTCGCTTCTCATTGGTTCTGACTGGTGAGTTGGCACTTGACTTTGCAAAGGGGTCTCCCGACTATTTTTTAGGATGATCTGGGCCATTCATCTGCCGAGAAAGATAGACATCGATGGTCACATTTCAAATTTGACCTGTTAGCCGTTAATATTTAAATTCAAATATATCTCTACAAGGTTTTGCTAGGGTTTTGATCTAGCGGTCAATTGTGACAATATGGGTAGCTCAAATTGAATTCTTCAGGACAGTTGCAGTTGGGAGGATGATTAGAGGATCTGATGACCGTCTCCTAGGATTTTTTAGGTACCATGTTGGTATTCTCACGCTGAAGAAGTATTAAAGGTGGCACCAACTTGGCCTCCTGTACTTTGAAATACAAATCAAGTCTGGATTAGATTTTGAGCATTCCTAACAGGGCCGAGTTGCAGAGGAGGTAGATAGGTCAAGGTAGCTTGTCTGCAAGTAGATGCAGTATAGAGATGGAGATTGCATTCAAGGCACATATCTGATCAGTCAGCATACTTTCAAGATACATTTATGATCAGATTTGATAGTATTAGGGTTTGATTATTATCTGACAATTTATGTAACCCTAGTTAGGTTTTTGACTCCTGCCTGTGTGCAAAGGAGATGTATATATTGTTTTTTGGAGCTTTTAGAGCTCAGAATTTACATTTTGTAAAAATAGAGTTCTTTCTCAGAAATTTATTCATGGCATTCTTTCTGCCCTCTGGATTTCTAATTTCTATAATCTCCCATTGATTGATTAAGCATTGTAGAGGTATTTGTGACATTCTTTATGTCCCTGTCCTTTTCTTGTTTGAACTATCTCTTATTGAATTGAAGTATATGTATGTTTTCAGTGATATCTTAGGGTTCCTAATCCCTCTTTCTTTCTACAACTCATGTGTATTGTTGTGTCTGATTTGATTTGAATGCTCTTGTGGGTATATTTCAACCCCCTGACAATCTGTCTCATTCCTATACCCAGTTGCAGAGGTGAATGTCTGTTTGCAGGTCATAGTCTGTGTCTTTTGTTCAGACCTCTCTATGAAATACTTATGCAAACCTATTTAGTGAGTTGTGATCTCCTAGACCTGATTTTATGCATTGATTTCATCCTCCATACTATGATTCAAACCATATTTTTGGTGTATCACCTAGTAGGGTAGTTTGCTTTCATTCATTTCCCTTTCATGCACTCCTTCTATCCCTTTCCCTCAAAGAATTTACTTTCCTGTCAAAGAAGAAAATTAAGGTGATTATCCAAGAGGAACCAGCCTAGAACCTGGAGGTCTCATCTTAGTTACCATAGGTCCCACAACCTGGAGATGATTCCCATGTTATACTAAGTTATCAAGACCAAGAGAGCTTGAAACAAGGGTGCAAACTTAGTGTATAACAATTCTGGCATGCCCTGTGGGTCAAGGTTCAGATTTATGTTCAAAGGTGTGACTAAGATCAGATTCAGATCCAAAGATACCTCACCTTGGGCGTAACAATTCTGACAACAAAAGAAGTTCATTTTGAAAAGATTATGCTATCTCTGATATACTGACTGCATAATACAATCTTTTAGAAGTTTTTCTATCAAGTATATCTGGCGACTCCACTGATTTCAAAAATCTAAGCTAAATTTGTTCAAATTTTATGAGAAAGATTGAGACTAGAAGCTCAAAGCCTACTGAATTTTTAGAGTTGCCCTTAAAAAGAGGCTACAAAGGTAGATCAACTCAAAGAATGTCTCCTGCAAGGAGAGTACAGTCTACACCACCAAATACTTCAGAAAGGAGACCTTTTCCCTTTCATCTCAGAAGAAGAGGGAGATCTCTAACCAGAGATCTAGAAGAAGATTCAAATCTAGCATCAAATACAACTCACACAATTGTTACTCATCAGATCTCAGCTCCTACAATGGCTAGACAGTTTGCTTTTGCACCTTTCAACCAGGGGAGTCCTTTGAACTTTTCTCAACATCATGATGTGCCCTTGGTGGCACTAAAGAGTCTAACTAATTTCACAAGTTAAGGACAAACCACTACTTTTGAGCATATAATAGATGTGACTACTATCTGTAGCATACAAAATATAACTCAAGAAGATGTGGCCACCAAATTATTAGCAGCCTCTCTCAAAGGTAAGGTTCTTGAATGGTTTAGAACTTTAACTATCCATTCCATTACTTCATGGGATGAATTAGGAGATGCATTAAGTAAGAATTTTGAGGATAAATCAGATAACTTGTCTTTGGTTGAGTAGTTGACAACCATTAAAAGAGACCCTCAAGAACAAATGACGTATTATAATAATAGATTCCTCAAGACATGGAATAGAATTCCAGTCTCGGTGAGACCATCAGCTGATCATGCCTTCTTATATTTCTTGCAAAGTTTGAATGGTCAGATTTCTATCATGATCCAATCTATGGGTGGTACCTCTTTACCCCAAGCTTTTGACATAGCTGTCAGGGCTGAAAATTGTTTAATCCAGGCAAGTATGATAGCTAGAAGGCCACCCATGCCCATCTTTCCTAGCCTTCAACCTGTTGCACCTCCATAAGTACCCCCATTTATTCCTATTCCCACCATATTAGCACCTCAAGCCAGTATTAGTAGTCAAGAGCTAAAAACAAGTTTCTCTCAAGACCTACAAGAGATAAAGAATAGTCAACAAACTAGTCAGCAAGAAATGATGAATTTGCTGCAGACTTTGACTAAAGAGGTTACAAACCTAAAGAGGCAAGGGCAAGGAATCAGACCACCCTTTCAGCCATAAGGCCAAGGTCCTAATCAGCAATATCAGAATCAGGGACAGCCTTATCAACAAAATAGGCCACCATACCAAGGAGGTTATCATGGGAAAAGACAAAATTTTAATCAAAGACCATTCCAACCATACAACCCTGCACCTCTTAATTATGCAAATCTAGTTAGGGACATGGTTCCTAGTCAGAATAATATGGCTATGGACAATGAATGATGTTTCCCTTGTAATCAGCCTCATAATCAGGCTACATGTTCAAATGGATGGATGAACCAAGCACTAATGGTTCAAAATGCCTCACAAGCTCAAACAGAGGCTTCTTCCAGTGGATCAGTTCCTCAACAAGAACCACAAGATAATGAGACTGCTCTTTTCAATTGGGAACAACAAGATTTCAATGGAGTCATTGGTGAACCTTCCATTGCTGCGAACACAAGGTCAAAGAGAAGAGCTCAAGACATGGAGCGAGCAGACTCTAGTACTAAAGCTAGTACATCTACAGAGCCAAAGCAGCCAGCTACTCCCATCGCATTCAAGAAGGCTCCTGCCATTACAAGGAAAGAGGGCCAGACTCTCAAAGAGGTAGAGCCCATCATAGTAAAAGCACAACAAAGAGTACACACTATGACACCTTTCAACATTGTAGACAACATGAAGAAGGTGAACATTACTATGTCTATGTGGGACTCTTTGGCTATTCCAGGGAAACCTAAAATTTTGAAGAAGGCTATGACTAAAACGACTACCCCTCATCCTACAAAAGAAGCTACAAAGCCAGTGTTGGTTAACATTGACCAAGAAAAGGAGGCTCTAAGTTGCAATTCTAGAGCCAATCCCATGTAAGGTAGGAACTCAAAGCCACCTCAATTTTATGTGTCTTTAATCATTGGAAAATCTTTAGTACATAATTGTATGGTAGATAGTGGAGCTACTAGCACTATAATGCCCAAAAAGGTGGCTGACCAATTAGGAGTTAAATATGAAGCCCTCCAAAAGAAGGTTACACAACTTGATGGATCCTCAGTTAACACTATAGGTGTGGCTAAGGATACCAATCTAATCCTTCATGCTAGTCCTAATTTCTCCATCCTACTTGATATATATATCATAGATCTCCCTACTTTGTTTGACATATGTCTATCAAGGGAGTTCACAGCCAAAATGGGAGGCTACCTTTCTTCTGATTGGTCCCACATGCTCTTTCACACAAGGTATGGTACCAAGGTTACCATTAAATCAGAATCATTAGTAGCACACCATATAGAACCATATGTGTCCAATGCCATCAATGCAAGCTGCCTTATATTTGATGATAGTGATTTCCCAACTATCAGAGAAGCAAGCACTAAAATAGAAAGTATCCTTGATATTTTCCTTGATGAACTAGAGTCAGAAAAGGTTTTTGAAGCTCAAGAAAATTTCATTTGGGATGCTGGTTTGGGAAGTTATTTAATACAAGAAAGTGGATCCATAGAGCCTAGCCTCCTCAAAAAGGACAATGATTCAGAGGATCAGAGCAATCTGGTTTGGGAATTGTTCTTTGATGGTGCTAGAAGTAGACATGGCTCTGGTGGTGGTGCTATGCTAGTGTCCCCAAAAGGAGAAAGATATTATACAGCTTTCAGATTCAGTTTCTCTTGCACTAGCAACACTGTAGAATATGAAAGCCTTGTGAATGGACTGGAATGGGTTAGAAAAAGAGGGATCAAAGACCTAAAAGTTTATGGTGACAGTGAGTTAGTAGTCAGCCAAGTGAGAGGGATAAGTGCAACTAAAAATGACACCTTGAGAGCATACAAACATAGAGTTTGGGATGCAATTGAAGACTTTTGTGCTTTCAATATTGTCACTATCCTTAGAAAACTAAATCAAAATGCAGATAGACTAGCTGTTGTTGGATCTCAATATGACATTCCTAATAATATTTCAAAGGAGGAGACCCAACAACATATCAAAGTGATTGTCAGACCTTCTATTCCTGATAATAATGCTAATTGGCAAGTGTTTGACAATGATGAACAAATTTTGCAATTCTTGTTTGAAGAAGATGTTTTCTCAGAACATAATCAAGATAGACTATTGCAAAACTATGGTGACCAAGTAATACAACTTAAGTCAAATAAGATGCTTAGAGGTCTTGTCACCCTAGAGACTATCTTCAATAGAGATGATCAAGTTAAGAAGAATAAAGCTGACTTGGTAGTTCAACAAGAACATTGTGTTGAATTAGAGTTGGAACCAGGTAAAAGTTTACAATTTGGAAAGGTAAACACTGATTTGGAAAAGTAAGCTTACACCCAATTATTCAGAGAATTCAGTGATGTTTTTGCATGGAAATATGAAGACCTCAAAGGTTTTAATCTGGCCCTTGCTCAACACACTATTGAATTAGAACCAAATGCCAAACCAATGAGACAAAAGCAAAGGCCTGTTAATCCCAAGCTTGAGCCACTTGTACAAAAAGAAGTGCTCAAATTGATAGAAAGTGGTATCATCTACCCCATTAAACATACTAGTTGGGTTTCCAACCTTGTGCATGTCAGGAAGAAGAATGGGGAATTGAGGTTATGTGTTGACTTCAGGGATCTTAACAGGGCCTCTCTAAAGGACCGCCATCCATTACCCTCTATGGAACAAATCTTACAATGTGTCTTTGGATCTGAGAGATTTTCATTATTGGATGACTATTTAGGGTACAATCAGATCTTAGTTAATGAAGAGGATCAATATAAGACTATGTTTACAACCAAGTGGGGAACCATGGCTTATCAAAAGATGCCCTTTGGTCTATCAAATGCAGGTGCTACATTTCAAAAGGCAATGGATATGGCCTTTAAAAGCCTCATGTACAAATTTGTACTGGTCTACTTAGATGACATAACTGTCTATTCTAAACATGCAACAGATCATATCAAACATCTGAGGGAAATCTTTGAAAGATGTAGAGAGTTTGGGATATATCTTAATCCCAAGAAATATGTGTTTGCAGTCCATGAAGGAAAATTGCTAGGATATATAGTATCCAAGAAAGGAATTATAGTAGACCCTAAGAGGATTGCAGCCATCCTAGAGCTACCATTGCCACATCATAAGAAAGGTCTCCAATCCTTCATAGGAAAGATTAATTTTGTTAGGTGTTTCTTGCCTAATATTGCAGATTTATTGAAACCTTTGATAGCCATGTTAAAGAAGAGTTCAACTTTTAGTTGGACTAAAGAAGGAAAAGCTAATTTCCAGGCTATCAAAGAGGCCTTGACTGAAGACCCTACTCTCTTAAACCCAAATTTCAGTAAGGATTTTATCCTTTATGCTTATGGAGGTCATGATGCTATATCTTCTATGTTGACTCAAGAAAATTCAGAAGGGTTGGAGCAACCTATTGCTTTTTTCAGCAAAGGTTTAGAAGAGTATGAACAGAGATACTCTTTTGTAGAAAAACATGTACTTGCTATGGTGAAGAGCCTTAAAAAGTTCAGATATCTATTGAACCATAACAAGGTACACTTGAAGGTTACTCATCCAAGTGTCAAAGAATTTTTGCTTTCCAAATACCTAAATGAGAAAAGAGCTAGTTGGATTACCAAAGTAATGGAATATGACATTGATATCCAAACCACCAAGCTGGTTAGAGGAAGAGGTCTTTGTGAACATTTGGTAGAGGATGAAGGTTCAAAGAAATCAAAACAAATAGATGCATCTCTGGTTGTTCATTCTATAGAAGAACATGTCAATGCAACAGGTTGGTTGCCTAATATGATTCATTATTTGGAGACAGGGCTATGTCCTACAGGCCTAGATTTAGCAAAAAGAAGGTATTATAGTTTACAATATATTCTTTTTGTGCTGATAGATGAGGTTCTTTTTAGAAAGGATCACAATGGTGTCATTTTAAGATGTATTGATTTAGAAAAGATAGCTGATGTCCTATTTGAATTTCATGATGGACCTTCTGGAGGTCACTTTTCTCCTAGGATTACTACTTTTAAAATCATGAGGGCTGGATACTATTGGCCATCTATCTTCAAGGATAGTCATGATTATGTGAGGAAATGCATCAAATGTGCTATGTTTGTAGGAAAAGAAAAGCTTGCAACCCTACCCCTTTAGCCAATCAGAATAGAGAAACCATTCATGAGGTGGGGTATATACTTTATTGGCATGATTAATCCTCCATCTAGTGCAGGACACAAGTGGATAATCACTGCTACTGATTATTTCACTAGATGGACAGAGGCAGTTGCCTTCAAAGAATCAAATGAGAGTGTTGTCTTAAGTTTTTATGATGATATAATTCATAGATTTGGCACTCCAGACTCCATAATATCAGATAATGCATTGGCATTCACAAGCCTCAAAGTCTCAGAATGGTTGATCAGAAGTGGCATCTATCTGAATACTAGTTCAAATTATTACCCTTAGGGAAATGGTTTAGCTGAATCAACTAACAAGAACTTGATTAGGATAATCAAGAAGACTTTATAGGATAATCAAAGGGATTGGCATACTAAATTGAAGTCTACCTTATGGTTAGACAGGATTACCCCAAAGGAGATCATTGGGAATTCTCCTTATGTGTTAGTATATGGCAAGGAGGCTAAGTTGTCCATTTTAGCTAAATTGCCAGCTCTAAACTTAGCTACTCAATATGCCTTGTTCAAAGAAGGAGATCCCTTACAGATCAGGTATGCTCAGCTAATGGAGTTAGAGGAACTCAAAGACAAGTCCATGAAGGAAATGGAGTTCCATCAAGTTTAGATAAAGAAAAGTTTTGATAAAAGAGCAAGAGCCAGAGACTTCAAAGTTGGAGATGTAGTTCTCAAATGGGATGAATTTAGATCAAAGCCTGCCAGACATGCAAAGTTTGATTCCTTTTGGGGTGGACCATTTGTTATTACAGAATGCAAGGGGCCTAATGCTTTTTAGCTATCAACTCTTGAAGGAGATGCCTTGCCTATTTCAGTTAATGGTTTCCACTTGAAGCCCTATTTTGGGGTTAATCCCTTCTTGTAAATCCCTGTAAATATGTTTCCTATTTTTTGTCCCTGCTTTCTAGGTTAGTTTTTCCTACTTTTCAAGAACTGTATGTGCATAGTTTTGTCCCTCTAGTTCTAGGTCTTTCTCTCTATCAAGGTTTTGTGCTCAAAAGATGACCCCATGCCCAATAAATATGTCAAGGCCACTAATCAATGTCTAGCAGGCTGACCTGCAACAGAAATCACCAAAACGTTACCCCAAAAATTCCTCTTTCCATTTTTTTGGCTATAGAAGTCAAAGATCCTCATGCTTTAAGCCCCATTGAACACCTCCAAAAAATTTCATGGCTTTAGCATTTTTCCCCTGGTCTCTGCAACCTTTTTTCTGCTCCTGGCTTCAAATGACCTAGGTCAAAATTCATAAATGTAGCCGTTGTAGCAAAAAACCCTAAGCCTGTTATGTTTCTTCATTACCTTTTCAGCCACTTGTGACTTTCATTTTTCATGTGCACAATTTATTTCTTCAGTCATGGAATCTCTTATTCCTAGTGGTTAACCCCTTAACACCTAGCGATCTGGCAGGCGGTTACCGTTTGGTTGGCGGTCTCAGTTCAGCGGTTAAAGTAAGGAATCTCAATCTATGATGGTCGCATGATCGCATGGGCCAGGAATATTCCTTGCGATCATGCGATGGTCATCGATCTTCACTGTCTGTAGAGTTTGTTTGTTAGTGGCTTCGATGCCAGGTCATGCAAATATGAAAGCTTTTGTTTGGTCAAGGAGCTAGTGATGTGGTGCCATGTCAGAGCGGGCTCAATGGCTTGTCAGTCGATGATGATCTAACAATTATCATATGATCGCATGGAATATTCCAAGCCCATGCAATCATACACCAACCATTGATCTTACTTTATTTGCAAGCTCTGTCAGGTGGGTCCTTTCCTAGTGACGTGCTTGTTCTTTATTGGTTGGCCGAACGACAGTTGGGCTCTGTCAGTAGGACTGTGTTAGAAGATCTGCAGGGATGTCAGTAGAATGAAGATCTATAGTTGTCATGTGATCGCAAGGGATCTTTTGAGCCCTTGCGATCATGTGACCACCCTTTGATGCAGAGTCATGATTCTTTCTTAAGTAAGGTGCCAGTCATGCTGAAGTGTTCGCTTCTCATTGGTTCTGACTGGTGAGTTGGCACTTGAATTTTCAAAGGGGTCTCCCAACTATTTTTTAGGATGATCTGGGCCATTCATCTACCAGGAAAGATAGACATTGAATGTCACGATTCAAATTTGACCTATTAGCCATTAATATTTAAATTCAAATATATCTCTACAGGGTTTTACTAGGGTTTTGATCCAGCGGTCGATTGCGACAATATGGGTAGCTCAAATTGAATTCTTCAGGATAGTTACAGTTGGGAGGATGATTAGAGGATCTGATGACCATCTCCTAGGATTTTTTAGGTACCATGTTGGTATTCTCAGGCCGAAGAAGCATTAAAGGTGGCACCAACTTGGCCTCCTATACTCTGAAATACAAATCAAGCCTGGATTAGATTTTGAGCATTCATAATAGGGCTGAGTTGCAGAGGGGGTAGATAGGTCAAGGTAGCTTGTCCGTAGGTAGATGCAGTACAAAGATGGAGATTTCATTCAAGGCACATATTTGATCAGTCAGCATACTTTCAAGATACATTTATGATCAGATTTGATAGTATTAGGGTTTGATTATTATCTGACAATTTATGTAACCCTAGTTAGGTTTTTGACTCCTGCCTGCGTGCAAAGGAGATGTATATATTGTTTTTTGGACCTTTTAGAGCTCAGAGTTTACATTTTGAAAAAAGAGAGTTCTTCTTTCTTAGAAAGTTATCCGTGGCATTCTTTCTACCCTCTGGCTTTCTACTTTTTGTAATCTCCCATTGATTGATTAAGCATTGTAGAGGTATTTGTGACATTCTTTATGTCCCTGTCCTTTTCTTGTTTGAACTATCTCTTATTGAATTGAAGTATATGTATGTTTTTAGTGATATCTTAGGGTTCCTAATCCCTCTTTCTTTCTGCAACTCATGTGTATTATTGTGTCTAATTTGATTTGAATGCTCTTGTGGGTATACTTCAACCCCCTGACAATCTGTCTCATTCCTATACCCAGTTGCAGAGGTGAATGTCTATTTGCAGTTCATAGTCCGTGTCTTTTGTTTAGACATCTCTATGAAATAATTATGCAAACCTATTTAGTGAGTTGTGATCTCCTAGACCTGAGTTTATGCATTGATTTCATCTTCCATACTATGATTCAAACCATATTTTCAGTGTATCACCTAGTAGGGTAGTTTACTTTCAGTCATTTCCCTTTCATGCACTCCTATCCCTTTCCCTCAAAGAATTTACTTTCCTATCAAAGAAGAAAATTAAGGTGATTATCCAAGAGGAACTAGCCTAGAACCTAGAGGTCTCATCTCAGTTACCATAGGTCCCACAACTTGGAGATGATTCCCATGTTATACTAAGTTATCAAGACCAAGAGAGCTTGAAACAAGGGTGAAAACTTAGTGTATAACAGTACCCAAGAGAAACCTCAAGTGGACTGTGCCCTATAGTACTATGGAGTGCACAGTTGTAGCTGTGTTGCACATAGGGTAAGCTTTCATCCCATGTGTGAGGATGTTTTGAATGATACATTCATAAAATATGAATAATCATTCGATTCACCACTTTTGTCTACCCATCTATTTGGGGATGGAATGTTGTGAACTTTGTCAACTTGGTGTCCATTTTAGCCCAAAGTGCAGACCAAAATTTGCTGATGAACCTGCTATCGCTATAAAAAATAATGGTTTTTGGAAAACCAAAATGAACCCAAACATGTTCAAAAAATAGCTTGGCAGTATCTTCTGCATAAATCATCTTTTGCATGCCACCATGATAGCCATTTTAGAAAACAACCACAACATATACACAATCATGCCCCCACCTGGTAGTTGGAAGCCCAAACATAAAATCCATTGAAACAAATTGCCATGGCTTATCAGGAATAGGTAATGGTAAGTATAGACCCAACTTACAGTTTGCTAGCTTTGCAATTGCATAGGCTGCACGAGCTTGTATATGTGAAATGATATCCTACTTCAATTTTGGCCAATAGAAATACTTTTGAAGGATAGTAGTAGTCTTACCAATACCAAAATGTCCTACAACACGATTGTAGTGAGCTTCTCATATCATTTTCTTTCGTTCCTCGGTGGGTACACATATGTGACCATTATGGCAAAGCAACCCATCCTGCAAGTGAAAATCAGAGACAAACTTTCCTTCTACCAAATTATTATAGATGTTAGCAAAATCAGGGTCAATACCATATAGTTGTTCCCAAGTGGATGATTGATGACCGCCTGAATCCAACACTATTGTCAAACCTGCAATTGGAGCCCTACTCAAACAATCTACCACCTTGTTACTACTTCCTTTTTTATGACGAATGTTGAGGTGAAATTGTTGTAGATAGGCTAACCACTGTTGATGTCTATCATTCTACAGCTTCCCTTGTGTTTGCAAGAATTGAAGTGGTTTATGGTATGTATGTATAACAATTTCCTTTCCTAGTATATAATGTTTCCATTGTTTGCAGGCCTAAATAATGACATACAACTCCTTATCATAGGTGGGCTACCTACGTACTATATCAGAAAAAGTTTCACTATGATAGGCAATAGGATGCCATGTTGCATGAGTATCGCACCAAGAGCATAATTAGATGTATCTGTTTCTATCTCAAATGATTGGTGTAGATCTTGGAGGACCAATACTGGTGCTGAACATAATATTTTCTTTAACTCCTCAAATGCTTGTTGCTTTGCCTCTGTCCATTGAAATTTTGCTTGAGCTCCACCCCTTAGTGATTGATTGAGAGGCCATGATATATGTGAGAAACCAAACACAAATCTACGATAGAAGTTGGCTAAGCCCAAGAAGCTGCAAAGCTCTATGAAATTTTTAGGGGATGGCAAATCTTTGATTACTTGAATCTTTGCTGGATCAACATGAATACCCTCAGTATCAATGATATACACTAAGTATTGAATACTCTGCATACCAAAAGAACACTTCTCAATGTTGGCATAAAGTTTGTGTTTTTACAGAGTTGAAAGCACTTGTTTAACATGTTGTAAATGCTCAGACCAAGTTCTGCTAAAGATGAGTATGTCATCCAAATAAACTGTTAGAAAGTGAAGTCCACCAAGATAACTGAGAGGGGGGGGGGGTGAATCAGTTATCAGATAATTATAACTTTAATCAACTTCAACAACATTAAACCATGTAAGCAATATAATTACCAACCATAGAAAGATATTCATACACAATAACACAATGACACATGATATGTTGACTAGGGAACCTCTTGATCAAAGAGTAAACCCCGGTGGGAATGATGCCCACAAAAGATGCACTAATATGAATATTCTTTATGAAAGGATGGACTCTGTTAGGAGTCTTATGAAATACATTCAGTACATATGAATCCCTGTTAGGAGATTTTGAATCCCTGTTAAAAGATTCTAACCCTGTTAAGAGTTATGGAAGATAGAAGGACCCACTACCCAAATAGCTTCAAGGTAAGATCACTGAACATACTGTCCAAATAATCTTTGTATTACTCAACAAAATAATATGTTACCTCTTCTTTGACTGTGCCAAACCACACTCACTATTACTGTTATACACTAAGTTTGCACCCTTGTTTCAAGCTCTCTTGGTCTTGATAACTTAGTATAACATGGGAATCATCTCCAGGTTGTGGGACCTATGCTAACTGAGATGAGACCTCCAAGTTCTAGGCTGGTTCCTCTTGGATAATCACCTTAATTTGCTTCTTGATAGGAAAGTAAATTCTTGAGGGGAAAAGGGATAGAAGGAATGCATGAAAGGGAAATACTAAAAAGCAAACTACCTACTAGGTGATACACCGAAATGATGGTATGAATTACAATATAAAGAATGAAATCAGTGCACAAACTTAGGTCTAGGAGATCACAACTTGTTGAATAGGCTTGCATCAATATTTCATAGAAGGGTTTGCAATAGAAAGAGGCTATTCAGGGAAAGAGAGAGAATTTCACAAACAATAGCATTTCTAAGAATTGGACACAATCTATAACCTACAAACAAACATCCACTTCTGCAAATAGGTATAAGAATGAGATAGATTGTCAGGGGGTTGAAGTATACCCACAAGATCATTCAAATCAAATCACCCACAAGAATACACATGAATTGCAGAAAGAAAGAGGGATCAAGAACCCTAAGATATCACTGAAAACATACATATACTTAACTCAATAAGAGAAAATTTAGACAAGAAGGTATAGGGACAGAAAGAATGTCACAAAGTACCTTTGCAATATCTAAACCTCAATGAAAGGTTACAAGATGCAGAAGCTAGAGGGTAGAAGGAATGCCTCGGATAACTCCTCAGAAAGAAAATCTCTCCTTTTACAAATGTAAAACTCTGAGCTTCGAAAGCTCCAAAAAAAACATTATATACATCTCCTCCATGCACGTAGGAAGGAGCCAAAACCTAACTAGGGTTACACAGATTTTCATAAAATAATCAAACCCTAACTCTGTCATATCTGATCATAAATGCATCATTGAAAATATCCTAGCCAATCAAATATCTTGCGTGTCCACCTCTGCAAGTTGAAAACCTCATGCCAAAACCATGACCCTGTCTCTGCTGAATTGAGTCTATCATGAATGCTCAAATCTGATCCTTACAAATATTTGTATTTTTTGAAGTACACAAGGCCAAAGGTGATGCCAACCTTTAATGCTTCTTCGGTGCAAGAACACCAACATGGTACCTTGAGAAATCAGCAAGTGGGGTCCATCAGATCTTCATCATCCCCCAAACTGCAACTATCCCAAAGACATAAATTCTGAGCTACCCGCAGCCTTGCACTCAACCAACAGCAAGAAACCAGTAAGAAATATATTTAAATTTGAAAACAATGGCTAGCTGATCCAATTTAAAACATGGCCATCGATATCATTCTTTCCCAGCAGATGAACGACCTAGATCACCTTTGTAATAGTCGCAAGCCCCCCTAAAAGTCATCAGCCACATCACCAGTCGGAAGCCAATAAAAAATGAACACCTCAGCAAGATGAAGCACATTGGACCCACGACCCATTGAGATCTTCATCAGACGGTTATCGCTATACCGTGACACTAACATCATGCATCTTATCCGAGTGATATAACGACAACCACAAGATCATACCACAACTTAACCATCAGGAAAGACAGGCCACACTTAACAAACGCCAACTGTCCTATCCAACAGCTAATAAGAATCGAGCATGTCAGTGCCAGGTAGCACATCAGACCCATGACATCCTTAACCCTTCACCGGATAGTTGTCATTATACCATGACACTAAACATCATGCATCTTACTTCAATGGTATAATGACAATCATAGATTCTATCTGAGCTTTAACCTACCTCATAAGCCAAAGACCTCGGGCCCACTGACAAACTTTCACATCACAATCCATCTGGCCAATAAGAATCAAACACCTCAGACTATGTGGCAGTGGACCCACTGAGATGAAGCACTGCATTGGAATGAAGATTGACAGTTATTGCAATACCGCAAGGGGGAAGATTAAGTCTTATGAACATGTGACAACCGTCGGATCAAGAGATTAACCCTGTTAATCAAGGACATTTAGGATTTTAATAAACTGGGCCCAGCCCTGCCATGTGTCACATTTTCATTTTCCGTCGACTGCCCCCTCAGATCTATCTAAAACAGGACCCACCTGACAGGAGCGCTAAGCTAAAGAAGAGGATCGATGGTCATCGTTATACCGCAACACTTAAAAAGGCATCACCTTTACCCAACGGTATAACGATAGCCATCGATCTTGCTTAGATCTTAACTACCAACTGAGAATGAGGAATGGGCCCACCTAGACAGGTGTCACCCTATCGCTATATCGCATGTCAGAAAGTCTGACAACCCGGAGTCTTGAGATTTAACGATAGCCACAAGTTTTACAAGGTTAGTTATTTGGAAATATTACCGGGAAAACTTAGGCTTTGAAGAAAATAATTAAAAGGGACCCCGCCCGACAACCTAATGGTATAACACATAATGGGGGCATTTTAAAAAGGCACATGCATTTAAAGGGACTTGAGTGGCCCGAAAAGGTAACGGTGAATTAGAACCTGGCCAAGGGTTCTTAGGGTTTTAGGCTTTTGGGGGTTTTTTTGGGCACAACGGTCACATTTTTGAATTGAAAAGCTTGCAGACTAGAGAGAAAAATAATTTGCAGAGACCAGAAGGGGAGATGGAAACCATAAAAACTTCTCAGAGGTGCTCAACATGGTTAAAATGCAGACCCTGGATGGAGTCTAGCCTAGGGCCAAGATTGAATAGATAGGAAATTTTGGGCAACGTTTTGGCAATTTCTGATGGATGTCAGCCTGCTAGACATTGATCAGTGGCCTTGAGAAATTCATTGGGCATGGAGTCATCTCTTTGAACATAGAAACTTGACAGAGAGATAGACCCGAAACCAGAGGGACAAAAACTATGCACGGGCACTTCTTGGAAAGCAGGAAAACTAACCTAGAAAGCAGGGACAGAAAACATGAAACATATTTACAAAGATCTACAAGGAAGGATTGACCTCAAAGCAAGGCTTTAGGTGGAATCCATTAACTGATATGGGCAAGGCATCTCCCTCAAGATTTGATAGCTAAAAAGCATTAGGCCCCTTGCATTCTATAATCACAAATGGTCCACCCCAGAAAGAATCAAACTTTGTATGTCTGCTAGGCTTTGATCTGAATTCATCCCACTTGAGAACTACATCTCCAACTTTGAAATCTCTAGCCCTGGCTCTTTTGTCAAAACTTCTCTTTGTTTGAACCTGATGGAACTCCATATCTTTCATGGATTTATCTCTGAGTTCTTCCAACTCCATGAGCTGAGCATACTTGATTTGTAAGGGATCTCCTTCTTCAAATAGGACATATTGAGTGGCGAAGTCCAAAGCTAGCAATTCAGTTGAAATGGACAACTTAGCCTCTCTACCATATACTAACACATAAGGAGAATTCCCAATGATCTTCTTTGGGGTAATCCTGTATAACCATAAGGCAGACTTCAATTTAGTATGCCAATCCCTTTGATTATCCTATAGAGTTTTCTTGATTATCCTAATCAAGTTCTTATTAGTTGATTCTGCCAAACCATTGCCTTGAGGATAGTAATTTGAACTTGTATTCAGATAAATGCCATTTCTGATTGCCCATTCTAAGACTTTAAGGCCTATGAATGATGATACATTATCTGATATTATGGAGTCTGGAGTGCCGAATCTGTGAATAATATCATCATAAAAACTCAAGACAACACTCTGATTTGATTCTTTTAAGGAAACTGTCTCTTTCCATCTGGTGAAATAATCTATTGCAGTGATTATCCACTTGTGTCCTGCACTAGATGGAGGATTAATCATGCCAATAAAGTCTACGCCCCATCTCATGAATGGTTGCTATGTTCTGATTGGTTGAAGGGGCAGAGCTACAAGCCTTTCTTTTCCTGCAAACATAGCACATTTGATACATTTTCTCACATAATCATGACTATCCTTAAAGATAGATGGCCAATAATATCCGACCCTCATGATTTTAAAAGCAATAGTCCTAGGAGAAAAATGACCTCTAGAAGGTCCATCATGAAATTCAAATAGGACGTCAACTATCTTTTCTGAATCAACACATATTAAAAGGACACCATTGTGATCCTTTCTAAAAAGAACCTCATCTATCAGCACAAAGGGAACAGATTGTAACCTATAATATCTTCTCTTTTCTAAATCTAGGCCTATAGGACATTGTCCTATCTTCAAGTAATGAATCATGTTAGGAAACCAACCTGATACCTTGGCATGTTCCTCTGTAGAATGTACAACTAGATATGCATCTTCTTGTTCTGATTTCTTTGAACTTTCATCCTCTGCCAAACGCTCACAAAGACATCTTCCTCTAACCAGCTTGGTGGTTTGGATATCAATGTCATATTCCATTACTTTGGTAATCCAACTAGCTCTTTTCTCATTTAGGTCCTTGGAAATCAAAAATTCTTTGACACTTGGATGAGTAACCTTCAAGTGTACCTTGCTATGGGTCAATAGATATTTGAACTTTTTAAGAATTTTTACCATAGCAAGTACATGTTTTTTCACAAAAGAGTATCTTTGTTCATACTTTTCTAAACCTTTGCTGAAGAAAGCAATAGGCTATTCCAATCCATCTGAATTTTCTTGAGTCAGCATTGCAGATATGGCATCATGACCTCCATAAGCATAAAGGATAAAATCCTTACTGAAATTTGGGTTTAATAGAGCAAGAGCTTCTGTCAAGGCTTCTTTGATAGCCTGGAAATTGGCTTTTCCTTCTTTAGTCTAGCTAAAAGCTAAACTCTTCTTTAACATGGCTATCAAAGGCTTCAATAAATCTGCAATATTAGGCAAGAAATGCCTAACAAAATTAATCCTTCCTATGAAAGATTGGAGACTTTTCTTATGATGTGGCAATGGTAGCTCTAGGATGGCTGCAATCCTCTTAGGGTCTACTATAATTCCTTTCTTGGATACTATATATCCTAGCAATTTTCCTTCATGAACTGCAAACACACATTCCTTGGGATTAAGAGATATCCCAAACTCTCTACATCTTTCAAAGATTTTCCTCATATGTTTGATATGATCTGCTGCATGTTTAGAATAGACAGTTATGTCATCTAAGTAGACCAGTACAAATTTGTACATGAGGCTTTTAAATGCCATATCCATTACCTTTTGAAAAGTAGCACCTGCATTTGACAAACCAAAGGGCATTTTTTGATAAGCCATGGTTCCCCACTTGGTTGTAAATGCAGTCTTATATTGATCCTCCTCATTGACTAGGATCTGATTATATCCTTAATAACCATCCAATAATGAGAATCTCTTGGATCCAGAGACACATTGTAAGATTTGCTCCATAGAGGGTAATGGATGGTGGTCTTTTAAAGAGGCCCTGTTAAGATCCTTGAAGTCAACACATAACCTCAATTCCCCATTCTTCTTCCTTACAGGAACAAGGTTGGAAACCTAACTAGTATGCTTGATGGGGTATATGATACCACTTTCTATCAATTTGAGCACTTCTTTATGCATAAGTGGCTCAAGCTTGGGATTAACAAGCCTTTGCTTTTGTCTTACTAGTTTGGCATTAGGCTCTAGTTCAATAGTGTGTTGAGCAAGGGCTAGATTAAAACCTTTGAGGTCTTCATATTTCCATGCAAAAACATCACTAAATTCTTTGAATAATTGGGTATAAGCCTATTTTTCTAAATCAGTGTTTACTTTTCCAAATTGTAAGTTTTTACCTAGTTCCAACTCTAATTCAACATAGTGCTCTTGTTGAACTACCAAGCCAGCTTTATTCTTCTTAACTTGATCATCCTTGTTGAAGACAGTCTCTAAGGTGACAAGAACTCTAGGCATCTTATTAGTCTTAAGTTGTATCACTTGGTCACCATAGTTTTGCAATAGCCTGTCTTCGTTATCCTCTGAGAAGACATCCTCTTCAAACAAGAATTGTAGAATTTGCTCATCATTGTCAAACATTTTCCAATTAGTATCATTATCAGGGATAGAAGGTCTGACAATCACTTTGATATGATTTTGGGTCTCCTCCTTTGAAATACTATTACGAATGTCATATTGAGACCCAATAGAAGCTAATCTATCTGCATTTTGATTTAGCTTCCTAGGGATAGCAACAATATTGAAAGCACAAAAATCTTCAATTGCATCCCAAACTCTATGTTTGTATGCTCTCAAGGTGTCATTTTTTGTTGCACTTATCCCTCTCACTTGGCTGACTACTAACTCACTATCACCATAGACTTTTAGGACTTTAAGCCCTCTTTTCCTAGCCCACTCCAGTCCATTCACAAGGCTTTCATATTCTGCAGTGTTGCTAGTGCAGGAGAAACTGAATCTGAAAGTTGTATAGTATCTTTCACCTTTTGGGGACACTAGCATAGCACCACCACCAGAGCCATGTCGACTTCTAGCTCCATCAAAAAATAATTCCCAAACTTGGTTGCTCTGATCCTCTGAATCAGTGTCCTCTTTGAGAAGGTTTGGCTCTATGGATCCACTTTCTTGTATTAAATAACTTCCCAAACTAGCATCCCAAATAACATTTTCTTGGGCTTCAAAAACCTTTTCTAATTCTAGTTCATCTAATAAAATATCAGGTATACTTTCTGTCTTAGTGCTTGCTTCTCTGATAGTTGGAAAATCACTGTCATCAAATATAGGGCAGCTTCCATTGATGGTATTGGACACATATGGCTCTATATGGTGTTCTGCCAATGATTCAGATTTAATGGTGACCTTGGTACCATATCTTGTGTGAAAAAGCATGTGAGACCAGTCAGAAAAAAGGTAGCCTCCTATTTTGGCTGTGAACTCCCTTGACAAGCATATGGAAAATAAGGCAGGGAGATCTATAATATATATATATATATCAAGTAGGATAGAGAAATTAGGACTAGCATGAAGGATTAGACTCGTATCCTTAGCCACACCTATAGTATTAACTGAGGATCCATCTAGTTGTGTAACCTTCTTTTGGAGAGGTTCATATTTAAGTCCTAATTGGTCAGCCACCTTTTTGGGCATTACAATACTAGTAGCTCCACTATCTACCATACAATTATGTACTAAGGATTTTCAATAATTAAAGATACATAAAAGGGAGGTGGTTTTGAGTTCCTACCTTGCATGGTATTGGCTTTGGAGTTGCAACTTGAAACCTCCTTTTCTTGATCAGTGTTGACCAACACTAGCTTTGCAGCCTCTTTTGTAAGCTGAGGAGTAGTCATTTCAGTCATAGCTCTCTTCAAAATCTCAGGTTGCCTTGGAATAGCTAAAGAGTCCCACAGAGACATAGTAATGTTCACTTTCTTCATGTTGTCTACAATGTTGAAAGGTGCCATAGTGTGTACTCTTTGTTGTGCTTTTACTATGATGGGCTCCACCTCTTTGAGAGTATGGCCTTCTTTGCTTGTAATGACAGGAGCTTTCTTGAATATGATGGGGGTAGCCTACTGTAGTGGTTTTGCAGATGTAGTAGCTTTAATCCTAGAGTCTGCTCGCTCCATTTCTTGAGCTCTTCTCTTTGATCTTGTGTTGGCAGAAATGGAAGGTTCACCAATGACTCCATTGAAGTCTTGCTGCTCCCAATTGAAAAGAGCAGTCTCATTATCTTGTGGTTCTTGTTGAGGAACTGATCCACTGGAAGAAGCTTCTGATTGAGCTTGTGAGGCATTTTGAACCATTAGTGCTTGGTTCATCCATCCATTTGAACATGTAGCCTGGTTATGAGGCTGATTACAAGGGAAACACCATTCATTGTCCATAACCATATTATTTTGACTGGGGACCATGTCCCTAACTGGATTCACAGAATTGAGATGTGTAGGGTTGTATGGTTGGAATGGTCTTTGATTAAAACTTTGTCTTTGTCCTTGATAACCTCCTTGGTATGGTGGCCTATTTTGTTGATAAGGTTGTCCTTGATTTTGATATTGTTGATTAGGACTTTGGCCTTGTGGCTGAAAGGGTGGTCTAATTCCTTGCCCTTGTCTCTTTAGGTTTGTGACCTCTTTAGTCAAAGTCTGTAGCAAATTTGTCATTTCTTGCAACTCTTGAGAGAAACTTGTTTTTAGCTCCTGACTGCTTGTACTGCCCCGAGGAGCTAATATGGTGGGAATAGGAGTAAATGGGGGTACTTGTAAAGGTGCAATGGGCTAAAGGCTAGGAACGATGGGCATGGGTGGCCTTCTAGCTATCATGCTAGCCTGGATTAAATAATTTTCAGCCCTGACAGCTATGTCAAAAGCTTGGAGTAAAGAGGTACCGCCCATAGATTGGATCATGACAGAGATTTGGCCATTCAAACTTTGCAAAAAGTATAAGAAAGCATGGTTAGCTGATGGCCTCACTGAGACTGGAATTCTGTTCCATGTTTTGAGGAATCTATTATTATAATTTGTCATTTTTTCTTGAGGGTCTCTTTTAATGGTTGTCAACTGCTCAACCAAAGACAAGTTGTCTGATTTATCTTCAAAATTTTACTCAATGCATCCCATGAAGTAATGGAGCCAACAGTCAAAGTTCTAAACCATTCAAGAGCCTTACCTTTGAGAGAGGCTGCTAATAGTTTGGTGGCCACATCTTCTTGAGTTATATTATGTATGCTGCAAATAGTGGTCACATCTCTTATATGCTCAAAAGTTGTAGTTTGTCCTTCACCTATGAAATCAGGTAGACTCTTAAGTGCCACCAAGGGCACATCATGATGTTGAGCAAAGTTCAATGGGCTCCCTTGGTTGAAAGGTGCAAAAGCAAACTGCCTAGCCATTGTAGGAGCTGAAATTTGTTGAGTAGCAACTAGGTGAGTTGTATTTGGTGTTGGATTTGAATCTTCTAGATCTCTGGTTAGAGATCTTCCTCTTCTTCTGAGATGAAAAGGAAATGGTCTCCTTTTTGAAGTATCAGGAGGTGTAGACTGTACTCTCCTTGCAGGAGATGTTCTCTGGGTTGATCTACCTTTGTAGCCTCTTTTTGAGGGCAACTCTAAAAATTCAATAGGCTTTGAGCTTCTAGTCTCAACTTTTCTCATAAACTTTGAACAAGTTTAGCCTGGATCTGTGAAATCAGTGGAGTCGCCAGATATACTTGACAAAAAAACTTCTAAAAGTCTGTATTATGCAATTAGTATATCAGAGATAACATAATCTTTTCAAAATGAACTTCTTTTGTTGTCCCAACGGGCGTGCTAGAATTTTTATACACTAAGTTTGCACCCTTGTTTCAAGCTCTCTTGGTCTTGATAACTTAGTATAACATGGGAATCATCTCCAGGTTGTGGGACCTATGCTAACTGAGATGAGACCTCTAGGTTCTAGGCTGGTTCCTCTTGGATAATCACCTTAATTTGCTTCTTGATAGGAAAGTAAATTCTTGAGGGGAAAAGGGATAGAAGGAATGCATGAAAGGGAAATAACTAAAAAGCAAACTACCTACTAGGTGATACACCGAAATGATGGTATGAATTATAGTATAAAGAATGAAATCAGTGCACAAACTCAGGTCTAGGAGATCACAACTTACTGAATAGGCTTGCATCAATATTTCATAGAAGGGTCTGCAATAGAAAGATGCCATTCAAGGAAAGAGAGAGAATTTCACAAACAATAGCATTTCTAAGAATTGGACACAATCTATAACCTACAAACAAACATCCACTTCTGCAAATAGGTATAGGAATGAGATAGATTGTCAAGGGGTTGAAGTATACCCACAAGATCATTCAAATCAAATCACCCACAAGAATACACATGAATTGCAGAAAGAAAGAGGGATCAAGAACCCTAAGATATCACTGAAAACATACATATACTTAACTCAATAAGAGAAAATTCAGACAAGAAGGTATAGGGACAGAAAGAATGTCACAAAGTACCTTTGCAATATCTAAACCTCCATGAAAGGTTACAAGATGCAGAAGCTAGAGGGAAAAAGGAATGCCTCAGATAACTCTTCAGAAATAAAATCTCTCCTTTTACAAATGTAAAACTCTGAGCTTCAAAAGCTCCAAAAAAAACATTATATACATCTCCTCCATACACGTAGGTAGGAGCCAAAACCTAACTAGGGTTACACAGGTTTTCATAAAATAATCAAATCCTAACTCTGTCATATCTGATCATAAATGCATCATTGAAAATATCCTGGCTGATCAGTTATCTTACGTGTCCACCTCTGCAAGTTGAAAACCTCACGCCAAAACCATGACCCTGTCTCTGCTGAATTGAGTCTATCATGAATGCTCAAATCTGATCCTTACAGATATTTGTATTTTTTGAAGTACACAAGGCCAAAGGTGGCACCAACCTTTAATGCTTCTTCGACACAAGAACACTGACATGGTACCCTAAGAAATCAGCAAGTGGCAGCCATCAGATCTTCATCATCCCCCAAACTGCAACTATCCCAAAGACATAAATTCTGAGCTACCCGCAGCCTTGCACTCGACCAACAACAAGAAACCAGTAAGAAATATATTTAAATTTGAAAACAATGGCTAGCTGATCCAATTTAAAATGTGGTCATCGATATCATTCTTTTTCGACTGATGAATGACCCAGATCACCTTTGTAATAGTCGCAAGCCCCCTGAAAAGTCATCGGCCACATCACCAGTCAGAAGCCAATAAAAAATGAACACCTCAGCAAGACAAAGCACATCAGACCCACGACCCACTGAGATCTTCATCGGACGGTTGTCACTATACCACGACACTAAACATCACGCATCTTATCCGAGTGATATAACGACAACCGCGAGATCATACCACAACTTAACCATCAGGAAAGACAGGCCACACTTAACAAATGTCAACTGTTCTATCCAGCAGCCAATAAGAATCGAGCATGTCAGTGCCAGGTAGCACATCGGACCCACGACATCCTTAACCCTTCATCGGATGGTTGTCATTATACCACAACACTAAACATCATGCATCTTACTTCAACGGTATAACATCAATCGTAGATTCTGTCTGAGCTTTAACCTACCTCATAAGCCAAAGACCTTGGGCCCACTGACAAACTTCCACATCACAATCCATCTGGCCAATAAGAATTGAACACCTCAGACTATGTGGCAATGGACCCACTGAGATTAAGCGCTGCGTTGGAATGAAGATTGATGGTCATCGCAATACCACAAGGGGGAAGATTAAGTCTTACAAACATGTGACAATCGTCAGATCAAGAGATTAACCTTGTTAATCAAGAACACTTAGGATTTTAATAAACTGGGCCCAGCCCTACCATGTGTTGCATTTTAATTTTTCATCGACTGCCCCCTCGGATCTATCTAGCATAGGACCCACCTAATAGGAGCTCTAAGCTAAAGAAGAGGATCGACGGTTGTCGTTATACCGCAACACTTAAAAAGGCATCACCTTTACCCAATGGTATAATGATAGCCGTCGATCTTGCTCAGATCTTAACTGCCAGCTGAGAATGAGGAATCAGCCCGCCCAAATAGGTGTCACCCTGTCGCTATATCGCATGTCAGAAAGTCTGACAACCCAAAGTCTTGAGATTTAATGACAGCCACAAGTTTTACAAGGTTAGTTATTTGGAAATATTATCGGGAAAACTTAGGCTTTGAAGAAAATAATTAAAAGGGACCCCGCCCGACGACCTAATGGTATAACACATAAAGGGGGCATTTTAAAAAGGCACATGCATTTAAAGGGACTTGAGTGGCCCGAAAAGGTAATGGTGAATTAGAACCTGGCCAAGGGTTCTTAGGGTTTTAGGCTTTTGGGGGTTTTTTGGGCTCAAGGGTCACATTTTTGAATTGAAAAGCTTGCAGACCAGAGAGCAAAATAATTTACAGAGACTGGAAGGGGATATGGAAACCATAAAAAATTCTCAGAGGTGCTCAACATGGTTAAAATGCAGACCCTGGATGGAGTTCGGCCTAGGGCCAAGATTGAATAGATAGGAAATTTTGGGCAACAGTTACACCAGATCTCAATTTCAGATCTATGTACCTCGCATATTTTCCTTCTCAAATCCGCTTTCACATTTAGCTCTTTTCTTCACTTCATGCATACATCATCACATCCAACCATATTACAATAAAAAAACATATTCCTTCCTTTATACCACACTCAAGTAATTACAAATGAGTCGGCATACAATTACAAAATAAAAGTTTCCACACGCTACATCAAAATTACACAAAACTATTGGCTTCCAACTACAATAATTCTTCACTCATGTGACCTCGAAGTTTGCACTATCATCCACGCCACTATCAATGTGTCTTCAACTTTCCTTTAACTGCGCAAAACCATATTCCATCCCGATTAGGAGATATCATTTGATTTCTACAAACTGCTACTTAGGAACACTGCCTGAATACTGCTTCCACCAAAATGATCATAACTTGCATGAATAAATGAATTATTGTCTGCGCTCTTAACCATAGACATATAACATATCAAAGAATATATCCTCAACATTGCATAGCTCCAACTACAATATCCCACGTGTGCTAATCCAAACTCTGTCTACTTCTCTGCAAGTCTCCGGTAAATCACTATGTTGACATCAATGACAATCATAGTCATGAATGCAACAACAACTGCTACAAAATAGCTGCCAAACATTTAGCATTCATTCCTAACATAAACAACCACAAAATAATCAATGAATGGTGTAAGCACATCATTCATCAACCTCATAAATGTGGTTGGGGCATTTGTTAGGCCAAAAGGCATGACCAACCATTCAAACAAACCTTCCTTAGATTTAAATGCAGTCTTCCACACATCTGCTGGATCAATTGGTACTTGTTGGTATCTAGACTTCAAGTCAATTTTTGTAAAGAAATTAGCCCCCCTAAGTTGGTCCAACAAATCATCAATTTGAGGGATTGGATATCTATTCTTAACAAATATTTTGTTCAATACCCTATAATTAATACAAAGTCTCCATGTCCCATCTTTCTTTTTAGCAAGGACAATTGGATTGCCACAAGGTGAAGCACTTGGACGAATGTGTCCTTTCTGAATCAACTCTTGGATTTGTCTCTTAATCTCATCATTTTCCAAAACTGACCTCCTCTACATTGGCTCATGTGGTAGTGGTGTGCCTGAGATTAAATCAATAAAGTGCTTGACTTGATAGTGTGTTGGTACTCCTACTGGTGGTTTAAACACAATATGATATTCCTTCAAAATTCTATCCATCTGATTTTTTTGATTTTCTGTTATGGTTACCTTAGCATGTGTATTAAGAATAACCGACTTTGTTTGTTCAGGGTGAATCATGAGTAGAACAAAAGCTCTAGTTTGAGCAATCAAGCATTTACATTGTTTAGCAGTAATTAAAGAAGCAATTTGTGTTGGACATACCTCTGGTATTCGATATCTCTTCCCACCAAGCTTGATTGTAACACTACGTGGCCTGGATTCATACACCCCATGCCTCTGATACATGTATGGTTGCCCCATCAAGACATCACATACATCCAGCGATGCTATATCACATATCACTTCATCCTTGAAAGGTTTGATTGAATATGGTAGACGACATTGTTGATTTATTTGAATATCTTGTCCCTCATTTACCTATCCCATAGAGTATGGTTGTGGGTGTCTTATCACTTTCAAATTTAATCTTTTGACTGTCTCCCTAGAGATCAAATTCTTTTGAGTCCCACTGTCAACAATAAAATGCAGAGGCTTTCCATCAACCCACATCTGTGAATGAAAAAGTCTCTCTTCATCTTCACGGGGCAATACTTTAGCAGTTCCAACTATGGCATATGGGTTTGCTTCTATGATGGAATCATTCTCCTCTTTCTTAGAGTTATCTATTGGTGACGATTCAGGTTTAGCTTCCTCTCCTCGTATTTTTGTCATCAAATTTTTAATACTTTGACAATCCTTCGTATTATGGGTTGGGGACTTATGCATCTCACACCACATGCTTGTATCTATTTGTGTCTTTTTAGAACCCCAGCATGTGTTCTTCCATGAATTTGAATGAGGTTCCTTGGTCACCTATTTTCCTACAAATTTATTGCCACCTTCAACCCTTGGCTTATTATTTGCAAAGTAGTCCCTCTTTCCTTTCTGCTTGAATTTCTCTTCAATTTTTGTAGCATATTTATAGGCAGTTGCCAATGTGTCAATATTCAAAAATTCCATCTCTGTTTGAATATACCTATGAAGTCCACTCCGATATTTCAAAATCTGATGCTTCTCTGAATCCTCAATACCAAGTTTTGCTGAAAGTGAATGGAACATATTGGTGTAATCTTGCACAGACTGATCCCTCTTTTGTCAAAGCAGCTGCCATTCTATGTATTTTTGTTCATATACATCCTCAAGAAGGTAAGCTTCTTTTATGTATTCCACAAATTCTCCCCATGTGGGCTTCTTATCAAGAGATAATCCAAAGTTGTCTTCAACAGTTAATTCTCATTCTTTATTTGCTACTTTGGTTTCCCATGCTAATTTCACATGGGTTTCATCTTTGAGAAGAGAAAATGTTATTTTTTCAGTATCTGAGAAATCATTTACAAAAAAGTATCTATGCAACTTTGATAACCAATTATCAACAACTTCAGAATCGACTTTTCCTTCAAAATTCGAGATGTCAAAATTGACCTGCACCTTGAAAGGGGTACTTCCACAAAATGGTGTTCCCGATCCAGAGGGTTCTTGATTTTGTAGAAGGTTTGAAAATTGACTCATCATCTCCTCTCATTGCTTATTTAAAGCTTCCTCTATCCACTGCTTAATAGCATCGTCTGACATCTTTGATCGTGTGCGTCTCAAAGGTGGATATTTTGACAAATCTTGTGTATCCAATCCTAATCTTTGGTAGGAAGACCTTGTGTGAATTGGCATAAAGGAGCGTTCCCGCTCTGATACCACTGAACTAAATTATGAATCAGATTACAATACCTGGTGTGAAACAGTATTGTGAAATTTGACATAAAAGTTGAAAAGACTAACAACAAGATTGCAAGCCAAAAAGTGTCTCCATTCTATTCAAAATTAGAGTTTATACAAGTCGGATGGATCCCAAGGGTCACACAAATCCCTTGGAATCGAAATGAAGAGTCATCATAATGTTTATTACAAATAAACTATTAAAATTATAAAAAATTATCAAAAAAATTATATATAAAATTTAGGTCCACTTGGAGAAGGCATAACTTTCTCATCCTAGCTCCAAATTGTGAACCGTTTGATGCGTTGGAAAGTTATTCAAATAATCTTGAATCAAATTTTAGAAACCATCCAAGACTAGAAATGCACCGAAGACCTTCAAAATTGCAATTTACTAAAACATAGGAAAATTTGAAAAATTAGATTTTAGTATTTTCCCAATTTAATCCTGATCAGCAACATTCTTTTGTAATATCAGTGTCCTCGTGCAATCAACAATTAACCTATTTCTCCTTTCAGCAATCCCATTCTGCTGAGGTGTTCTTGGGGAAGAAACCTATTTTTTTATGCCATGCTCATTAAAATAGTTAGTAAATTCATCAAAAATAAATTCACCACCTCTGTCAGATCTCAAGCATTTCAGTTCTTTCCTGGTTTCTTTTTCTACTTTTTCTTTGTACCATTTAAACATCTTAAATGCCTCATATTTCTCCTTTAAAAATATTACTGTCATTAATCTAGTGTAATCATCAACAAACAAGATAAAATATTTATCTCCATAGTAGCTCTGTGTTCTCATGGGACCACATAGGTCGGTGTGAACTAACTCCAAGATTCTCTTTGTTGAATAGTCTTTACTCTTAAAACTATATTTTGTTATTTTTCCTCTTTGACATTCATGACACATAAAATGTTTAGGCTTTGTTAGGCTAGACAGACCTCTAACCTTTTTCTTTCTACTGATCTTAATCAGGTTATCAAAGTTTACATAACATAACCTTTTATGCCATAACCATGCATCCTCATTCTTCATCATTAAACAGAAAGACTCAACATTGTCAAGACAAGACAAGTTACCTTTGGATTGTGCTCCCGTTCCAACAAGTTTTCCTTTATCATCAAATATATTTACCTTCTTGCTCTCAAAAGATACTCGGTGACTTGAGTTGTTAAGTTGTGCTACACTTAGTAAATTGTAATTTAGTCCTTCTACCCAATAAGCATTATCACATTAATTTGTCATTTATCAGTAAAGATCCTTTTCCTCTAACCATATATGGTGTATCATTACCCATTTTTACTCATCCTCCATTATATTGCTCAAGATGATCAAACTTTTCTTCATCACCAGTCATGTGATGTGTACAACCACTATCAATGATCTATGTATCATTTTTATTAACTTTAGAAATGAGAGTTGTCTCTACATACCTTTCTTCTTCCTCAAAATCATCCTTCATCACAACAAATACTACTTCAACATCATCATCAATATCAATATCAGTATCATTCTCTTCAACAATATAACATACCTTTTTGCCCTTATCATTGTTGTCTCGATTATCCCTGTTGTAGTGTCGGTAACTTCTATTGTTTCTCCTCCCATAGCTTCCTTCGCCAGATCGATCTTTGTTTCTATCATCTTCTTTCCTATTTGGGCATCTAGCAACAATATGACCAACTTCTTTGCAATTAAAACACGCTAAAGGTAATTTACCCCTATATCCACCTTTACCTTTGGGTAACCTTCGGGCCATAAGAGCTTTAAGCTCATCAAGCTTATCATCAATGTTACTGTCACTATTATCATGTCTATTGTTAGATTTATCGATCTTCAAAGAAGACATAAAAGCAAATTCAACAGACGGTACAACACTATTATCAAAGTTGTTCAGCTCAAAAGTTGTTAGCTTACCAATCAGATTATCAAGAGTAAGAGTACTACTAGGTACAAACCTCATTTTATGTATTGCAGATATTCTGATTGCATAAGCAGGCAATAGGGTTCTTAAAATTTTGCTCACTATTGTATCTTCATCAATGACACCACCAGATCCTCTGATAGCATTGACTACCTCCTTTATTCGGTTTGTATATTGCACAATATTTTCTCCTTCTTTCATTTTCATATCGTCAAATCTCCCTCTTAAACTTTTAGGTCGGGCTCTCTTGACATTTTCATCTCCACCATAAACTTGAGCAAATTTATCCCACATTTCTTTTGAAGTAAGGCAATCCTTGACATCTTCAAATTCGACATCTAATAGAGCATCAGCAATCTCCATCATAGTAATATTATGCTCATGTCTATCTCTTAATTGATCAAGAGTCAAAGGTCCTGTAGGTGGTGCTAAGTAGCCATTATCCAATAGGGTGAGGGCATAATTCCCAATTCCAAATATATGAAGTCTTATTCGGTTTTGCCATATTGTAAAGTTGTCCTTGTTCAGCTTTGGCACTTCCCTCTTATATATTTTGTGATCTTTCTGTTGAAGTCCTTAAAACTCTATTCCAAGCAACCAATATGCTCTGATACCAATTGTTAGAATAACTGAGAAGGGGGGGGGGTAAATCAATTAGATCAGTTATCCAATAGTCCCAATTTACAAAATGTATCTCTTAAAACAAATTCAACAAATATCCGCAACTCGATAACATAAAATACTAAACTGTCTATGCCATTACTGATTACCAGTTGATTACTCACAGTGATTACCGACCAAATCAAATATGCAATATGTAAAGCGTGATGACAAAGCAATCACCACAGAAACACATAACACAAAGATTTAATGTGGAAACCATGTAAAGGGAAAAACCACCTAGGACCGGTAACCCAAAATATTTTTCACTCTTCTGAAGTGAGCTCGGTGAAGAGCCAACCCTGTTAAAAGTTACAAAACACATGGTAAGGTGTGACTTTGTTAGAAGATTTAAGACTAACAGTTATCATCCAACCAACATTCACTATGGGGTTGACAGGATAATAATGTACATTCTATGAATGACATAGGGCAATCATAAGATGGTTAAGTCCACTCGGTTAAGAGATTTTTCTGTTACAATAGTTAAACTGAAACAATAGGTGATCTGATTACAATACAACTTGATTTTGCACATGTTCAGATCCATTCTAAGCCCATAAAAATCCTCTGATCAATATTTCAATTCAGTTCATCAATATTCAATAACTTACTGTCCCTCGGTAAAAACTCTCTAACACTCGGTACTGTTCTGTAGTTCGGTTCTTCTTCAACTAGTTTGATCAGGCATGCATGAAGTTATGTTCACGTGATATCTCTACAGTCTCCTTCTTTCGACATAGTTTTAACAATGAAACCAATGTCCCTTATATAGACAAGTAAACCGTTTTCTTTACATCCATTAGATTTTGCCGTTTAATCTCCTTCGTTGATTTTGTCGCTTAAACCTTCCTCGGCAGATGTGTCAATAACTCGTTTCAATTCCATCCTTTAGATCTTCTTCGAATTTTGTTAACTATTGATCTCATAACAAACTTTATCTTCGACCTCGAAATCATACACATTTCAACTCATCAATTTCTGTTGGCTAAACTAAACATTTAGTTCTTTCATCCATACTTGGCTAACAAAGAAATGCGTCAGCGAACACAAGCTCAGTTAATATTGTCACTCGATATATACTACATTGGCTCGGTGTATACTGAAGTGCTTTATTTACCAATCACATTGCTTTGTTAAGTTATGCTTCCAACTTCATAACAGATTAATGCAACATAATCAAGTCAACAATATAAAGTCATAGACTCATTGATAAGTTACCAAAAGTATTCCTTATCCTCATCTGTCATATCCATCTTCCTCCATGTAGATATCTCAATTCTTCATCTTTTCTCTCCATTCTACAGATGTTTAGATGTGTGCAACCAACATGATAAGTACTGTCAAAACTAGTTGACATCAATGACAACATACTGACTGATTTAATTATCTTACATATCATTTCAGTACTCGATGATCTCTAATCACCGATCTTCAAGTCATTCAGTATTCAATCAGTTGTAGTTCATGACATTATTTTACCACATATTCTACTATATTTAAAAAAATATTATGACCAAACTTTCGATATCATCATTACAACGACATTTTTGAAAATATATAAAACTATGGGCACAACCCTTGCACTCCAGATAATTTTTTTTTTTTTTCCAAAAAATTTAATAATTTTTTTTGTTATTTTAGATTCAAAACATGCTGAAAATTTCACAAAAATCTGTTATGTTTTAAGATTTTTCAAATTTAGTCAATAGTACATTTTATCCTCCCCACTTCCCCTTAAAAAATACTAGTTGTACTGTCTACTTTTAAACCTTTTACTGAAATGAGAGGTGCTTTCGTCAACCAGCTAAGCAAGGCTATAAATGAGGAAAATAACGTTCCTGCAGGATACAAGCATTTAAACCCCATGAGGTCGTGGTGTTACTCTGCACTTGCAAATAGCATGAAACTTATGGACGTGTCTCTCATTCCGTAATCTATTTTAAAGGAAGTTCGGTTTTTGGTGATTTGATTTGATCTCCGAATCTAATTGGATTTCAGTAGCCCTAATATCCCGTTTACTGTCAATAGATGGAAGCAGCACCTGCAGGGAGATTGGTTTTGGTTCATCTCATTTTTCAAAAACTCTGTTATGATAGGGTTTCGTACAATTTTCCTGCAAACTCTGCACATTTTTTTTTATCAACATCAAAACGACACAATTTATGCAGAATCTTGAGGTAAGTTACTTGCCATTGTTTTAGTGAGATTTTTTTGGGAATCTGTAGGTGGCCTGAACATTTTCTGCTGTGTTTTATTTTTCCTCTGTTAAAAACCCTCAGTCCATACCCACTCCACGGTAGAGACCACATAAGCCACTCTATCTGTAGACATTTGCAATGACATCCACCATCCCTTTGTAGGCTGCCTGAAAATGAGCATGCCTTAATTTATTATCCAAACGTGTTTTTTATGATCCTGTCAATTGCACAAGTAAAAACAGGGACATTAAAATGAACAGTAAGAAAATAACAATTTATGTATGCATTCATGTCTTCTACTTTCCAGTTCATTGGTATAGTAAAATCCCGTTTAAAGCAGATTAGATAACTTATGCCACTGGTTTACTTAGATGGCACAGAAAGAATTAAGTCTGTATATCTTCCTTCATAAAATTAAATATTCAACATTCCAAGAGAGACATATCTTTACGCTCTCAGACAAGCACATACAAATGTTGTGAAAATTTCTGTTCAGATTCAGAGGATTTGTCTGGATACTTGCAGAAATTTATGTACTTGCTGTTTATAAGATTTATCTCAAAATTTAGTGAGATTACATATTAGCAAACCTGAATTTCACTATACTCTCAGAAATGAAGCTCTGAAATGACTTACCTGATATGCTAGATTGGTACGAGCTAAATCTAGTGGACATGTACACGTAAGTGTTGTTCCTCTGTCAAGGATCCTGCCAAGAGATCAACAATTGGACCAGTCACAACACCATGATAATAGTTAATGATCCAACAACGGTATTGTTCATATGCCATAAAATGCAGAGAAGCATATGGGACAGTTCTAGCAACACTAGCCCCGTTTCCTCTGAAACAATTATATAAGAAACTCAGAAAATTCCTCAATTAACAAAATACTTGTAGCTACTGCATATCAAGTTTAATACCAAAATTCAAGCTGCATCTAGTCCTTTTGACAATTTTTCAGTTCTCTTTTGTTATGATCATTTCCAATGAAACACTGAGGTGTCTAACATTGTCCTAAGCATTGTTACAGAAAGCAATAAACAGTACAGTACTGTTACCTTGGATGAAAATATTTTAAGGTAATATCTTTGAGAATTCAGCCAAAAAGCAGTCAAGGAAATCTTTAGGTTGACTATCTTTCTTAATATAGATTACTTGTAAAACTAAACAGTATAGAAAAAACATTGGATTTCTAATGTGTATTGATCAATCTATTAATGAGCTTTGAGGCAGAATAATTGTGGAATCAATATATTGTAAAAGAACAAAAACCTGTGTTTCTTTTTACTTCATTTCTTTAGTAGATCTTTTGTAGTAGTTCTTCAATTAAATTTTATCTTTTATTTTCTATGGGCATATCCCTTGAATCTCCTATAGATAGGATTGTTAGTAATAGGAACAATCGAACAATTCCAAGGGCCTATTTAAAAACAGTTAAATGCCTGAATATGAGTCAGTGAATGAGTTAGAATTTTCTCAATAGCTTGGCCTTCGATCTCACAACAATATTGCTTTTGCAAACATAAAATAGGAATTTCAATTCCAATACGAGATTTATGCTCCAACATCAACATAAGCCCACCAGATACCATGGCTGGAGGAGGAAATTATGGCAGCTCTGATCAGGTGATGACTATCTTGGGCATTACGTTGACAGGAAAACCCCAATGGGTTCAGCTACTCATCTGTGGTGGAGGATTCTTTTTTGGTTATCTGGTCAATGGAGTTTGTGAGGTAATTGATTAAATTTATTCGTCTGCATGGATTTCTTTTTCTTCTTTGTTTTAATGTATTTTGTTCACAATTTGAATTTCGTTAGTAGATCCTCTGCATCCAAACAAACTAACACTTACGTTTGGAAACTGGTCAGTAGATCCTCTGCATCCAGGCAAACTAACACATACGTTCGGAAACTGTATGATTGCAGGAATTTGTGTATAATAGGCTACAGTTTAGGTGAATACTAAACTTCCAATCTGCATCACTATGGATGGATCATTAACTTCATCTTTTTTTCTCATTTTTTGTGGTATTTCATTATGGCTAATAGGTGAACTGTTCTGTTTTGGGTGCATGGAGCT
This sequence comes from Chamaecyparis obtusa, assembly GCA_027943335.1. Classification (NCBI taxonomy): domain Eukaryota; kingdom Viridiplantae; phylum Streptophyta; class Pinopsida; order Cupressales; family Cupressaceae; genus Chamaecyparis; species Chamaecyparis obtusa. Next base: position 237,655 of record BSBK01006324.1, on the reverse strand, counting down.
ATGGGTGGTATTTCACCTTTGTACAGGCATTTGTTTATTTGGGTCTCATATATCTCAATGGATTCAGGCCCAAGCATATTATAAATCCATGGAAAACATATGTAAAGCTCTCAGGGGTCCTGATGGCATCACAGGGATTGACCAAAGGGTCTCTTGAATTTCTTAATTATCCCACACAAATAATGTTCAAGTCTACAAAGGTGAGGACTATGAGATGAGATGTGTTTTCAGATTATGAAGTGATTTGTTATGCCCATATATTTGGTCAATCAGTTACAATGGCCGTTAATTTGTAAAGCGTCTTAATTTACTTTTTATGTGTCAGCAGATATATGTGTACTAGAACTTAATGTCACAGCTAAGGGAATGTGTTGCAGAATCTATTTCATTTAAGTTACGCCAACTTAATTTTTCTGTAAGTTGCTTGAAAAAACTTGGACTTTTGAATGTGAAACAGGTCTTGCCAGTGATGGTCATGGGGGCCTTCATACCAGGCCTCAGAAGAAAGTACTCCTTAGAGGAATATATCTCCGCCACAATGCTTGTGGTTGGCTTGATCATATTTACACTGGCAGATGCTGAGACATCTCCAAATTTCCATGTATTGGGAGTTATCATGGTCTCTGGCGCTCTGATTTTTGATGCCTTTCTGGGCAACCTCCAGGAGGCCATATTCACCATGAATCCTTCTACAACGCAGGTTTTGCTATAATGAAACTAGTGCAATTTGTTTTAGAAGTATTTTCTTTCCAATTGACCAGATTTTATAAAGCTATTATGGTTGCATGCAGATGGAAATGTTGTTCTGTTCTACTCTTATGGGCCTTCCATTCCTGATTCCGCCCATGGTTTTGACTGGTGAAGTATTCAAGGCCTGGAGAGCCTGTTCACAAGTAATCTTTCAAAAATTTTACTTCACTATTTTGGTGGTGTATTTAACATTAACATTCTTCAACTACAAGCTAAGTCTAAAATTTAGACATGCCCATCTTAGGTAAGGTTTGATTTAGCAATAAAAATCTGCCCGAGATATTTGAACCAGCCATAATCAACTTAATGATGAAGTGGGTCATTACTATCAGTCTCTTCACTTAATTGTCTTTTAAATGAAGCTAAACCCAAATTTAACTCAATATAATAGCAATCCCCACCCAAAACTTGGATTGAATGTGTATCATTAAATGTACCCAAATTTTATAATCGAGGAAGTTGTCTTTTTCTAGAGGTTGCCACATGGAAATATTGTCAGCGTTGACAAATCTTAAGTAAAGAACAATGAAAAAAGTTTTATAAAATTTAGTGGACCATGTCATCAATTGTTGCAATTATGTCACTCCATTAGATTTTAACTGTCAATGAACATAAACAGTGTCAAAATATTTGTTGGAAATCCTTAATTTAAAGAACACGGAAAGTTTTCTTAAGAATCTGTTAAATGAGCAATGAACCAAAAAAGCCCCTAGCACGGTAGTACCTACCACAAGAAGCAAAACAAATTTAATCTTTTTACCTGTTTTCCAGAGATCACAACATCACACGCAGAAGTATGTAAAATCAGGATAAAAGGTTGCTTTTAAGGCCTTGTATATTATATTGTAGATTTATCCTTTACTATTTAAAGGATGTGAAGAATCCCATTAAATCTTTCTGTTATTAATTTTAGTGATCTCTAAAATCCTATCCAATTGCTTTTTCGTGGCAGCACCTCTTTGTTTATCTAGTGCTGATATTTGAAGCAATGGCTACATTTGTAGGCCAGTTGTCTGTGCTATGTTTGATAGCCATTTTTGGGGCGGCTACAACTGCCATGGTTTGTATTAGCTGTGCCTTTTGTGTAATTGGTGTTTTTGCAGTGGGTTATTATCAGTACTTTTTAATCAATTGTTTGTTAATGAGTCAGTCTACATCAGGTAGTGATAGCTCATGCAAACCCCTCTCTTATTTGCTGTATTGTTTTCTTTTCACAGGTTACCACAGCTAGGAAGGCGCTTACCTTATTGCTTTCTTATATTATATTCACCAAGCCACTCACTGAGAAACATGCAACAGGATTGTTGTTGATAGGCATGGGCATAGTGCTAAAAATGTTACCAAATCCTATGGTTAAAACTAACCAAAAACAAAGGTCTAGAGGGGAGATAGAATTAGGAGAAGAAAACAAACCATTGGTTTCTCATCAGCCATCTTGATTGTAATTGTGTTACAGTAAGGAAGTGTTTCCAAATAGAAATCTAATTTAACAAGCATTTTCTATAGATTTTTTCGTCAGCAGTTTTTTCAATGTAAAGAGTCTTAAACCCACAAGGTGAAGTATTTCATTTATTTATTTTGTCAATAAATGTTAGAAATATATTTTGTCTGACAAATGAATAAGCAAATTGAGAAATATCACTTGAATGTGATCAAGGGCTAAGCAATTTGAGAATTTTGGAGTCATCAATGAATTTTGAAGGGTTTTAATATTGGGCTGTAAAGCACTTAAAAAGGAAATGGGAAAAGGAGGCATTAAACAAAGTCAATTAAGGCCTTATCATGGCAGAAGGGGAAAAAAAAGTTGAAGCATATTATCTCAACAAATTTGCTAGGTTTGTAGATGTGTATTCTCTGCAGAGCATAAACTTGCTTGTTATATATTTCTATCATTTGGACCCCATAGTCTCTTCTTGATTATGAAATTTGAAAAAGGTCATTTATTTCTGTTTAATTAAATTCCCAGTCTTCTTTTAGTGAGGAAGCATTAGGACCTGACATTATATAGGTTTTCACTGAACCAGTTTGACCATATGCAAAAATATATACATGGTACCCATCTAGAACAGACCTTACAAGTGGTTAAATGCCATGATATACTTCCTCTTGAATCGCAGAAGCAAAGACTTTGTTGAACTTAAACATTTTCTTAGGTTTTTGCCTAAGTTGCTGGTTCAGATTCGAAGACGGATTCGGGTTCGAGAATCTGGTTCGTGGATTTGTGAATTTTTTTTTTCCAATTATGGATTTGTGTGTTTGTGTGTGTGTGTGTGTGTGTATCCAAAAATATAAGAGAAATATACTTAAATCTAAAACTAAATCATTTCATACTATGAATCTATGATGCTTGACCATTGATCAATGCCAAATGTCAAAGATAAACATTAAAAATTCAAATAGCATACTTGATCATTGATCTATGATTCTATGTTGACGATTCTAAAGAAAATCAGCACATTGAATTACTGAATTACAAAATGACAATTCAAAATATAGCTCATTAAAGTTTGCAACATGATTCAATGTTCAATGGCTCATCAATCATGAAAGACTAAAGTTTTCATTTCATCGAACATCAAATGGATTATCAAAAAAATCCAGATCAATGGGGTCTCCAGTAGCTGCAAGTGGTTGATCAAAATCATCATTGGAACCCAAACAGGTTCCACTAGCACTACAGGGTATTGTCTCATCATCATCATCATCCACATCAGCCAAAGTGGCTCTAGCAAGATCCCGAATGGTCATATCGAAGTCAGCAGACTCGGGTGCTACATCCCAAAGCTTATCTGGCCCCTTCTTGTACTTTGGATCCTTCCGTGACAGGAGACACAAGTTGTACACCAAGTCTTCTGCTTTTTTTGCAGCCAACCGGTTACGCTTGACTGAGTGGATAAAGGAGTAAGTACTCCAATTCTGCTCAATGGCAGAAGAGCTCGCAACCTAGAGAGAAAACGAACAAAATTAAAAAAATACAAGATAAATTCAAGAGTGTTAACTGGTAAGTGTTAAATTCTACAATGCAAGTGACAAAAAAAAAGAAAAAAAAAGTTAAAGCTTAAAAACTTGTGATAGAATCTTAATTGCAAGAGGTTGGAGGTATACATAATCTTGCCCATGAAGGTACCACCATCTAATAACATCCATTCTGCTTTGGTCATTGATAGCAGTAGGGTGGAGATCTCTTCCTGAGATAAATGATCCAAATTCTCTCCTAACACTTACCTCAACATTTGGATCGCAGAAGATTTTATCAAATGCCCTCTTATACCCATTAGCAACTTCAACATCTCTATATGGTGCCACTTTACCTGGAATAGCAAGTACTTCTGCGCTATAGTACTTGGGAGAAAGAACATATGCTAGGAGGTGCAAAGGTGTGGTCATCTTGTTCCAACGATGAAGAACAATTGCTTCCACCTTTTTGTATAAGGTGTCCTCAGGATCATTCTCTCTCCTATGTATGACCTGGGATATGAAATGATGTTCATGTAAGTTATTTTGATGTAAGTTATCATTATGTCAATTTTGAATTTAAATAACTCTCAATAAACAAAAATAGAGGAATGTATTAAATTTATAACTTACCAACTTTATCTTCTCCAATATTGTGTCCATGCTATCATAGATATCCCCCAAGCATGGTTCATCAGTGTATCGAAGCATAGACATGATAGGCTCAGTGAATTCTAACACATACTCCACACGAGTCCACCAATCATCATTTAATAACAATGCCTTCACCTTTTGGGCCCTCACTGTAGTGGACTGCTTCTAGATGCTCCATTGGTTACTAATAACCATTTGTGATAATGCCTCCTTCACCTTGACAAGACGTCTCAACACAATTGTGTGAGAGGCAAACCGGGTTTCAGCCACCTACGAACATGTTAATAGTGAGTTAATAACACATTTTAAAATATGTAAACAACACATACAATATTTTATTCAATTATGTAAAACATGACATAAAAATTATAAAATGATAAATGAAACTAAATAAATTATAAATTAAATTTTAAAATTTACCTTCAACATTTCCAAGCTTGAGAAAGTTTTGAAAATTGCTTGTGATGTATGACGATTTGTCACAAACATTTGAATCTCTTCACCCTCCTCATACACCTGTTTCACCCATTCTATTTCGGTGCCAATTGCTTTCATCACTAGATTGAGAGAATGGACAGTGCATGGTGTCCAAAGGATGTGATCATATCTAGCCTCTACCAAAGCCCCTGCAGCCTTGCACACTTTTGCATTGTTTGTAATTACTTGGACAACATTGTCATGACCCACGGACTCTATGGAATCAATGAGAATCTGGGCAATGAACTCTGCATTTTTTACTTCACCTTCACAGTCAACCGCCTTAAAAAACATTGACCCCTTGGGGGATACAACAATTACATTAATTAATGGACAGTTTTTGCAATCTTTCCATCCATCTGAAACAATAGACACACCTGTTTGAACCCAAAAATCTCTTATTGGTTTTAGTTGGGTCTCTACATTTTTTCTCTCACTATGTAATATGGTGGTGCGCAACTTTTCATATCTAAGGCCATGGTAACCAGAAGGCGCTTCATTTATTGCTTCACACATCTCCCTCCAATAAGGTGATCTCACTAAGTTGAATGGAACACCATTCGCAAAGAGGCAACGTCCAACTTTGAGATCAGCAATATCTCTTAACTCATTTTGAAATGCCCTATCTAATGGGCCTCTCTTGTGGGAGGTGTTATGTGGTTGTTCTACATCTTCATCCCTAGAAGGCATAGGCAAGAATGGATGTGATCTAGAGGTTAGTTGAGTGGGTGGCAGTATTGTTTTATGTTTCTCGGTATAAGCACCTTGTTTCCCTTTTGCATGTATTTTGTTAGGATTGCTATTTGTGCAGCTGGCAATCCTTTCTTATCTCCCCCTGGGCCCTCACACATGTTAATCCCTTGACCCCCAGGGCCTAAAAGATGAAATTATACTCGGGAGTAGGAGCTTCTATATTGTGTGTTGCAAAAATTACATTTCCATATATACCCCTCACCTCCAGAACATTGAGAAATTCTTGTCGTGTGTCTCCATAAAGGAGACCCTTTATCAATTCTATGTTTTTGAGATCCCTTCGCACCCATTGAGCCTTGACTACTCATTGTATGATTGTTGCAATCTATAACAAAAATGAAAAAAAATTTACTTCAAAACTTATACAAAAACTTGAAATAATCTATCAAAAAACTAGAGAATATGGTTCAAATGCATACCTTAATCACTCAAATTTGCTTCTTGGAAGGTATTTGCTACACCACAATCAATCTCCTTCGAATACAATCACTTCACTTCAAGCTTGCAAGAATGCGAGAGCAAAATGAGAGAAAAATAGAGAGCAAAATGAGAAATGAAATATGTTTGGAGACCCATAATAAGGGTCGTTTTAGGGTTTTACGCAAAAAAAAATAATATAAAAATAATTTTTTAAAGTGTATTTTTCACTTTTTTGCCACTTAAACCCGTGGGTCCTTGGCGATTCCCGTGGATTCGTGCGGGGTCCTTGAGGACTCGCGTGGATTCCCCCGGGTCCGTGCCAGATCTGGGTAGGGTCTGTGCACGGACTTGTGGGTCTACGCATGGACCCTGCCTGGATCCGGCGAGGACCAGTCCGTGAATCTGGACCCGGACCCGGACCCGGATCAGGGGTGCTGGACGCGAATCCGGCTATGTAGGTTTTTGCCTAACCTATCATGATTAATGATTAACAGCTCTCCTCCACCAGTATATTTACCTATAGTTTGTTTCACAATCATCGGGAAGGAAAAGACTCCCTCTACAGTGCACACTAATATTTTCTTTCAGGTTTTGAATTTCATCATACAACTGTCAGTTCTGTGCAACGAACTGGGAAAATGCTTGGAAAGGCCAGAAGAGATGAAGCAAAATTGCAGCTGCTGCAGGGTTTCATCACCCTGATTGATTTGCAGTGTTGGAGATTGAGGCAGAAGCTTGTGACTGGAATTTCACTTCCTTCAACCTGGTTTTACATGTATATAACAAGGAAGAAATTATCATTCTTTTTATAATACATTTGGTTTGTAGTTGCTGGGTTTGTAGATGTGTATTCTCTGTCTGATATGATGGTTGAGCCAGGCTTTTGACATTTATGGCATTTTTCCTAGTGATGGGTTTCATTGGTATTTGCGTTCCCACTGTGAATTTCAGGTTGGCTGACTGTCTGGCCTGAAGTGAGTTGAGAAAAGTTAGGCCTTAATGGCCTTATTTTGGACATGCTCATTCTACCCTTTTAATTACATGTGTTACAGATTTTATTGAAATGCTTGAGATGACGTTTCTTTTGTGAAATGAATTTTAAATCATCTTCCATGATTTGGTTTGGCATTATTTTAGTCTTATGTATCTTATTTTATATTTGTAATTGCTGATTTGAAAGGCTGACAAGGTGGTTATGGCGGCTTGGGTACAGAGGGTGTTCTTTGGCTTGTGAAAACATTTGATTATAATAATGCTAATTTGAATATTCCAGTAAAATCTAATCCGTAGTTTCACGTAGCAGTGACAAATATAAGTTACACATAAAATTTCACCAGCTTTGAAAAAACTGTTAATGCTCATTTTAGTAAATAGTAGAAATTGAAGAGGCAGAGAAATATAGGGGAAAGGATTTCAAGAGAACAAGCTTTGTATGGTGAAAACAGCATTGCTAAATCATATTGAAATTGTCTTCTACAAAGTGATAATAGAATAAAACACCCTTAATAGTCGGAAGACAGAAGCCTCATCATCTCCTATGCTTAACTACATTAGATATAATTAATAATGATATGCAACATGACAATTTGATAAAGAATTACAATGTTGATGCTCTAAAGTTGCTAGAATGCAACATTATAACTACCGAGTTCTGTCTAAACTGGCAGCTTGCCAGGGCTTATAAGACCCTCAGTGTTAATCTCTGGGGCAGAGTACATCTTTTGGACACCTTTGGGTCCATTTCCTGCTAAATACCTGAGATGCAATTGTTAACCTTCCTTGGAATATGATGAAAATTAAAGCATTTGTTGAAAGAATCAAAAGACAAGACAATCCTTGCAAATTGATTGGGAAGACAACAATTGACTTGGATCTGATGTGAACCTGAGTATTACCTGGTAACTAACAAAAAAGAGGCCTGAAAGCAAAGTTTCATAGGGGTAGCAACACAGTCCCACAAAGAATTGCATCAAACAAATGCAGAAGTAATCTACCTTTGGTAGGAAAGAATGAACGTCCAAAAATATCTTTTCTAACGGAAATTTCAAAATTTAAAATTCAAACATAATGAAAATAGAAATAAGAAATAGTAAATACTTTCTTTGCTCTCTGCTCTATTCCTATCCTAAACCAACAGACTTTAAATAAAACTTCTTACGTGAAAAATTAAAAGATTCACAACCAATTAAGATATAAAACTGTAACAAAAAAATAAATATGTGCTTCCGAATACGCTATTCTAAACTTATATCTTCCCTTACTTCCAAATCTAAGAAGAATGATTGCAAAATGGAAGGAGATATAGGCTTAACATTGATATTGCTGATATTGCTTCATGTATTTGATCATGTTAAGCTATGGATTGTGGAAATCTGATATCTGTGATAGACATAGGCTTGTTGAACGTTCATAAATTTTCAGTCCCATCCTTTAGTAGATGTCAAAAGTTCAACAACAACACCACTCATTACAAGTTGCTCATAACCACAAAGACCACCACAGATTTTTGGTTATCACTTTTTCAAAAGTCCCTTACCAAATTTTATCTCACCATCTACATTGTGAGATCTCCCCATGATATTTTGCATTGATCTGTACTCATCTCTAGGTGCCCAAATGAACAACTTTTTTTTAATTTTTGAACCTAAGACAAATGGGTAGTGCGCCAATGTAGCTGAATGGAATGACTTATTGTATACAATGGCGACATGTGTATTGTTGTGGATTCTTCTCTATGTAAGCTTTCAATGTTCTACGTCATCACACAGGCTGCTACTCCAAACATTGCTTGCATCTTTTTCATTTGTTTTGTATAAGCACCAACTTGGAGTTCTTGCACCATACTTTATGGCCTTCATATTTACTAATGTATTGGAGTTGTATCAAAATTTTGTACTCCATATGAAACCTTCCAGATGCCTTGTATCTTCGTTGTGTCCCATTACAATCAGGTACCAATTTTGAATTCTCCCGAACTATTCTTTAGAATCATAGATGCCATACTTAACAAACTGTATCATTTTTATTTACCTACAGCTTGAACGGTCAATGCACCATGTCTATTGAATTTAACTATTCTGTTACTGTGTAGTTGTGCCCTCTGTGATTATCAATGGACCATTGAGTTAGTTTGTAAACTTATGATTCAAATGGCTCTTGTTGGCACTTATTAATGTATGGCCACTCCATAATAAAATGTCTCTGTGCCATACTTTGAAACATCTTTATAGTGCCATCATCGTCCCTAAGAATTTATTGTTTGTGTCAAGACCTCCATGACACTTATTGAATTGGCAGAACAAGTTGTCATTAGTACGATGGATCTATCCAAACTTATGAGATTGGTCAGGTCATGATTTTAATTCCTCCGTATGCTCTTTCGTGGTAGGAACTCCATGTAATTAAGTAGTGGTTGTGTCATTGTAAACAAATGCTTGAAAGTGTACTGTTATAGTGCTTTCTTTCAAGAGCTTCTGGGGAGTGCTTAAAGGATAAGTGATATGTTTTAGTAATCTATTATTTGTAAACAATTGTTCCCAAGCTATGGTTTTGAAAATTTAGCCGGGTTGTTAGCATTTATGATTAATGATAGATAATTCATAATCAAGGCGTCTTGTTAGGATTTCTTTTAACTGTTCATAAGGCTGGAATCCTACTGTAATTTTGTATAATAGTTGGGCTATTGAGTTTTCCTACTTCTAGCTATCTGTGTTTATCCGATGCTTTCGGGTCTTTATGTGTGGGTTTGGGTTTGAGCCTTGATCCTTCCCAGCCCAAAGGCTCATTCCATTTAAACAAGAAGAGTCGTCAAGGTAAATAATGTGTTGCTGGTCAATATAAGTAAATCATATAAAATTCTCATCCTACAATTTCATTGAGAGTAATGATTTTTTAAAAACTTATTATCAATTTTTATAAAATAATAATAATAAGATTAGATTACACTAATATTATGAAACCAAATCAAATAAGAATATAAAATTATAATTTAAAAAAATGATCTCATTAAAAACAAATAACAACTATAGTTTTAGTGAGAAAAAAAAAATATGACGAGTGGGAGCGGGACAAGGTTTTCAAATGTTGGTGAAATTGGACAGGAGGCCACCGATGAGGATGTGGACAAAGGATTTTTTGGCACTATTTGACACTAGAGGAAGGTATAGCAGCAATGGCTCTGCCGATAGTGTTGGGAGAGTTGTGGATGGCAACCCTATTGTCTACTCTCCCTTGTTGCATATTGTCATGGGCTCCTCTATTTAGGCTAGTTGGACACGAGGATCTGATGGCCCTGCGACATTGATGTAAAGTTGCTAGTGTTTGAGGTGCTATTGATTTTTTGAGGATAGGAGATCAAGATTAGAGTCATTAGAGGGTCTAGGAGGAGGATGAGCTTCTCCTTGATATTATTTTAGAAGCTCACTTGGCTAGACAAGGGTATGTGGCTAATGGGTTTTGTGATTCTGTTGTTGAGTGGTGTGGTGAAGTGGAAGAATAAGAGGAATCCTTCTTTTCTCTTTTGCAAGAGGCAAAACATAAGGTCATGTTGAATCACTTCCTATTGATTCTAGGGTGGATGACCTTGAGCATTCTCTTCATAGGGTCTTTCTTCTTCCAACACCAACCTTGTGGTGGTGCATAAGATGGTCTCCCTTGTCACCCCCAACAAAGACTCCCAAAGATGGGTTTGTGTTTCACCTTTGCAAGACTAGTGTTTTGTTGGGTGTGGATTGTCTTGTTGGTGTGAAGGATTCCTTTGGGGTTTCCTCTCCTAGTGCTGGATGACGTTGAAAGGATGGGACTTGTTATCCCTCAACCAATCATCCCATGTTTATCTCATGTCAAAGAACTTCATCATCTAGCTTAAACTTTTGGGTCTTTATTTGTGGGTTTGGATTTGAGGGCCTTGAGCCTTGAGCCTTCCTAGCCTAAAGGCTCATTCCATATAAACAAGAATCATCAACAAGGTAAATAATGTGTTGCTTGTCAATATAAACAACTCAAATTAAATTCTCATTTTACAATTTCATCGAGAGTAACAATTTTTTTTAAAGTATTATCATTTTTTAAAACAATAAAATAAGATTAGATTGCACTAATATTATGAAACAAAATTAAATGAGAATACAAAATTATTATATTAAAAATGTTCACATTGAAAACAAATAACAACTATTCAATAACAACTATAGCTCTAGCGATCAGAAAAAACATGATGAGTGGGAGCGAGAAAGGGAGCAGGGAAAGGTTTTCAAATGTTGGTGAAATTGTAGAGGATGCTGCGGATGAGGATAAGGACAAAGATTTTTTTGGTACCATTTGACACTAGAGGTAGATATGGTAGCATTAGTTTTGCAGATAGTATTGGGAGAGTTGTCGATGACAAACTTGACGCATGCTCTCCCTTGGTACATATTGTTGTGGGCTCCTCTATTCAAGCTGTTTGGACACGAGGATCTGATGGCCTTGTGGCATTAGCATTAGTCTCTCACCCCACATTTGCAATGGCTTCTATATGCAACAATAGATCTGGTTTCTCTATTGTTTGTGATGGTAAAGTTGCCAGTGTTTGTGGTGCTTCTGATTGTATGAATATGAGGACCAAGATTGGAGTCACGAGGGTCAAGAAGGAGGATGATCTTCTCCTTGATATTCTGCTAGAAGCTTTCCTAGCTAAATAAGGGTCTAGGCTAATGTGTTTTGTGATTCTTTTGCCGAGTAGTGTGATGAAGTGGAAGAAGAAGAGGAATCCCTCTTTTCTCTTTGGAAAGAGGCAAACAAAAGGTTTGATGAATTATTCTTCTATTGGTTCTAGGGTGGATTACCTTGAGCATTCTCTTTGTAGGGCCTTTCTTCTTCTAGCACTAACTAACCCTATGGTGGTGAGTAAGATGGTCTCCCCTATCATTCCAACAAAGACTCCCAAAGATGGGTTTGTGTTTCTTCCTTCCAAGATGCCAATGTTTTGTTCGGTGTGGGTTGTCATGTTGGTGTGAAGGGTTACTTTGGGGTTTCCTCTCTTAGTGTTGATTGTAGGACTAGTGCTCATGCCGAGATGTGCTTGGAGGCTGCTACTCTTGAGCATGTTGAAGTTGAAGGGATGGGACTTGTTATCCCTCAGCTAGTTGTGTCTATGAATGATGAGGGTGATGTTGACACCCTCAATTTTTTTGATCCTATGATGGTTGAGGTGGATGGGATGGACAATATTGCCCCAAGTTGCTTTTAAGACAATAGCGACCTTGTTTAGTAACTTATTAGTTGGAAAATTATGTGGGAATCATCCCAACATTGATGTTGTTAGAAGATGGATGAGTCGAAGGTGGAACGTAAGAGGTAAGGTTGAGGTTTTTGCTATGCTTAAAAAATTATTGTTTCCTTTTTCAAATCTAGAGCACTATCTAGGATCCTTTAATATGGTCCTTGGTTTATGGGGAAAATTGGATTTTCCTTAAACAACGAGCTCCTAGTTTTATTCCTATGAATGATGATACTAGTAAGTTCCTTGTGTGGGTTCAATTGCAGAAGCTTCCTTTGGAATTATAGAATGAGGAAGTTTTTCAACTCATTGCTAACACTTTTGAAAAATATTCAAATGTTGATTTAGTCACAAAATTTAAGAAGGGCTTCATCTTTTGCTCAGTTTTGTGTGCTTATGGAGAAAAACAAAGGAGCCCTTGATGCAAGAGCATCTTGGGTTCATGGCAATCTTGTATCTCGGTAGCTTGTTAGATGTGCTCGGTAACTGCTTTGGAGTTCTAAGTGGAGTGTTCCTATTTGTTCACTAACGAGCTCGGTTACTACTCGGTGGTGTGTTGTCTCTGCTTGGTGGCGCCTTTCACCGAGTGGCTTTGCTGTGTTCTGCTCTACTCGCTGGTGTTCTTCACCGAGTGGGTTCAGTGTGTTCTGCGTTGTTTGGTGGCCTAGTTCATCAACGGGTTTAGTTTTGGATCTTCTTTTGGGGCTGACCTATGTATTTAATTTTGGTCATGATTTAAGAAAGGGATCACTCATTGGGAGGCGTGTGGACCTAAATCTAGGTCATTTCTTTCTCCAATGCTGGATCTAGAAGATTCTAAAGCCCATTTTGTTTGGTATAAATATATATATCTATTCTAGGTTTAGAGGAGGTTAGAAGGAACAAGGAGAGGGAAGGAAGCTAGAGATCAAGGATCTCGCATTATCTAGGAGGAATGTTCTATTTTGTAATTGATTCCTATTTGTATTGGCCGCAACCAAGAAGACCTCACAACTTGGCATGTATCAAGTTTGAATGAATATATGAATATGATTAGCTTCCCTTCTCTCCTTTTCTATGTTATTGCTTCCGTGTTGTGATTCTACAAGGTGGTCTGGTAATTGGGTGAGCCTTTGGCCCACTTATCTTACCCTCTTTGCATCAGGTGGTATCAAAGAAAGGTTTGATCTAGAGGTTCCTTCTTGTAAACCCTAGTTGGTTATTTTTTGTGGGGTACTAGATTGTGATATGACCTACAATTGCAGAGGGTTTCAAGATGGTTCAAGGAAGGAGACATGCAGATCTAGGTTTAGCTGATATGCTAAGACAAATTGTTGCTAGATTGGAAGATGTTGAGACAACCCAACATCGTGGAAGACATCTTGATGATGTTAGTGATGATGAAGCCGAAGAAGCGCAAGAGGTAGCCGCACCTGCACCTATAATGGATCAAGGAGAAGAAATATTCCTACAAGCATTGACAAGTTTGAAGGTCACACTGCAGTTTAACCCTCCTGAGTATAGTGGAAAGATGGATTCAGATGAATTGATGGACTAGATCACTGAGATGGAGAAATATTTTGAGTATGAGAACATATCGGATGAGAAGAAGGTGAAAATTGCAAGCACAAAATTGAAAGGTCATGCATCCTTGTGGTGAGAGCATCTACAATTAGATCGAAAGAAGAAAGGTAAAACCAAAATCAAGGTATGGGATAAGATGGTAAATAAGTTGAAGGGCAAGTTTCTACCTTGTGATTATCAAATTAACCTAGTTAGGAGAATGCAAAGTTTGAAGTAGAAAGATAGCTCTGTGAAGGATTACCTTGAGGAATTTTACAGGTTAGATATCAAATCTTGACATATTGAAGATGAGGTGGAAAGAATTGTAAGGTATCTGAATGGGTTAAGGACTTCTATTAAAAAAGAGATCAGTTTGGTCAAATAGAGAGTATTGAGGAGGCTTATCAATTTTCCCTAAAAGATGAGGAGAAATTGAATAAAAAGCATGAGCAAAGACAAAGAGGAAGAGGTGGTAGATTCCCTAGAGGAAGAGGTAGATCATATGGTGAAAACAGTAGATCCGATCAGGACAAGATAAATCAAGACAAAGGAAAGACCGAGTGGAAAGGTGAAAGTTCATCCCAAGGAAGAGGTAATTACTCCTGAGGTGGATATGGAAGAGGAGAATTCCGAGGAACTTGTTACAATTGTGGAGAAGATGGACATAGATCATTTGAATGTACACATGCAAGCAAGAAGGTCAGTAGTAGCATAAATGCTTTGGTGCATGAAGATTCACCGAATGAACCTGAGAAGGAAGGGAACCTGATGTTCATAAGAGCATTGTGGAGTGAGAAGACTAAGGAAGATTCGATAAGAAAGAGTTTGTTCAGACCAGATGTAGAGTTATAGACAAAGTTTGGAAAGTGATCATTGACAGTGGAAGTTCAAATAATCTGGCATCAAAGGAAATAGTTACAAAGTTACAATTGGAAAGATTGAAGCACCCAAAGCCCTATTGGATTTCATGGATCAAGGATGAACATACAGCTATGGTAAGTGAACAATGTTTTGTGAATCTAAAAATTGGAAAGTATTATGATAAGGTGTTGTGTGATATTATGCCTATGGACTGTTGTCATATTTTGTTGGGTAGACCTTGGCAATATCATAGACATGTTGTATATGATGGAAGATTGCACAAATATGCTATTTAGGCCAATGGCAAGAGACAAATCTTGTTACCTTTGATTGAAGAATATGTTGGTGAGATGTGTACATCTGTGGAAGTTTGTTTCATGGAAGGTAGATAATTTTTTAAGGATTTGAAGAGAAACGATGTTTGTTATGTTGTGATTCCTAACAAGCTGAGTGAGAAAACATAAGATAAAGTTCCTAAAGAGGTTGAGAAGTTGCTCAATGAATACAAGGAGATCATTTCAGATAATGTACCCAATGGTTTGCCACTGATGAGAAGTACTAGTCATTGTATGGATATGATTCCCGAAGCTAGTTTGTCAAACAAAGCACCACACCGATTGACACCAACTGAGAATGATGAACTCAACCGACAAGTTCAAGAGTTGTTGCAGAAAGGTTTGATTAGAGAAAGTTTGAGTCCATGTGTAGTACCAACTGTGTTGAGTCAAGAAGATAAAGTTGTTGCTTTCTTCAGTGAGAATTTGAATGATGCTAAAAGGAAATATTATGTGTATAATCAAGAAGTTTATGCTATTGTTCAAGCCCTGACGAAATGGATACATTATTTGATGCCGAAAGAATTTGTGTTGTATACTAATCATAAGGCTTTACAGTATTTGGGTAGTCAGAATAAGTTGAATCATAGACATATGAAATGGGTTGAATATTTGCAAAATTTTACATTTGTGATAAAACATAAGAGTAGAGTATCTAACTGAGTTGTTGATGCATTGAGTAGAAGAAGATCTTTGTTGATTGAAATGAGAATTGAGGTTCTTGGTTTTGATGATATGAATAATTTGTATGAAATTGACCCTGATTTTTTTCAGTTGTGGAGAATGTGCAGAGCACCTATTCCAAATCAACTGAGTAAGTGGGAAGACTATTTCATTCAAGAAGGTATGTTGTTCAAAGGAATTCAATTATGTATACCCATAGGATCAATGGGAACTAATTTGATAAAAGAGAATCATAGTAGTGGTTTGGATGGACACTTTGGCATTAATAAGACATTGAGTTTGCTTAAGGAAAGGTATTTTTGGCCGTAGTTGTATAAAGATGTTCAAAAATTTGTGAAGAGTTGTGGAGTTTGTCAAGTTGCAAAAGGAGTAAGTTAGAATACTAGATCGTATACACCGATTTCTGTTCCTGAGAAACCTTGGAGCGATATCAGCATGAATTTTGTTCTTGGCTTACCGAGGATAGAAAGAGGTAATGATTCCATATTTGTTGTTGTGGATAGATTTTCCAAGATGGCACATTTAGTACCATGTAGGAAAACATCAAATGTAGTGCATATAGTGTAATCACCCAAAAATGGTCACCTAGACTATTAGCCCCTTGCTAGCATTATTTGCTAAATTCATCAATTGCTTATTCTTGATCAAATCCTTATTCTATCATTTATTCAATTATATCCTATGGGCTAACCATTTTATCCTAAGTTTTTATTTATTTAAAAGGAATTCCCTCCCTTTTTATTAAATAAAAAGCTCCCACTTTCCTCTTATCCTAAGTTGCACAAATAAAGCATTATTCTTATTTTATAAAAAGAAGAAAAGACCTTTTTGTTTCACATGAGGCTCAAAAGTCAACACTTCACTCTCATTGGAGGAGACTTGTGCACATGGATTGATCCCTCTTTCAAACCCCACCCTTGATCAACTCT
This sequence comes from Chamaecyparis obtusa, assembly GCA_027943335.1. Taxonomy (NCBI): domain Eukaryota; kingdom Viridiplantae; phylum Streptophyta; class Pinopsida; order Cupressales; family Cupressaceae; genus Chamaecyparis; species Chamaecyparis obtusa. The sequence continues at coordinate 221,036 of BSBK01006324.1, read as the reverse complement.
TTTGCCTCTTAATCTCCATTGTCCATTGATTCTCTTCTATAAAAGAAGAGCTCTCTTCTCATTCTAGGATCCCCAACTCTTTATGCTAATGTTATGTTGCAGGTTTCTTGGAGCTTTTGAAGATCTTATTGCATTCTAGTCTTTATCTTTGCATTGTAGCTTAAATTCTCATAGCATTCTAGCTTAGTTTCCTTTTCATGCTCTAGTTTAACTCACATAGCTTAATTAGCAATGGTTTGTAACACTTTCATTTCAATAGCTTAGTTGCATTATTCATTCGAGCATAGTTGCATTGCATTTTCATCAAGATTCTTGAAGATATTGGCATTCTTTCCCTTGTCTCTTTGAATCTCCCATTGCATGGTTTACTAGTAAGGTCATATGCTTTACTAGCTCTAGCTGAGAGCACTATTAACACCCTTGCACTCCATGCCTAGGGAGCTTTAAGTCGCCTTTTCAAGATTTCCAATCTATGGATTCTCTTGGAAGCAATGACTTAGAGAAGTGCACATCTTAGTGTGTACATTTTTGGCGCCCACCATGGGGTAGAACAACTCTGTTTTGTCCTTCTTTTCATACATTTCTGCACATTTTTCATCATATTTTGCTTGTTGTTTCGGCTATTTTTTCATACTTTCCGACAGAATATTGTACGACATTCTTCTAGTATCGTACGATAATTTTTGTATACCCATGCGATACTTTTTCGGTAAAAGTATCGTACGCCCTTGTAGGATTCTGTCGCAGAGACATACAAAACTCTATCGTCTAGACACAGTGCGATCTATCATACAAAGAGAAAGTATCACACTCTTATACTAAGAAGTATTGTGCGATATTTTTCGATAGTAAACTATCGCTCAGACCTGGAGGTGACTGTTTTCAGTTATTTTGCTTTGCAAAATTTGGGTTTTTCTGTTATCTGGTTTTAGTTTGCTGCATCTAGACAGGTTTTTTACTTGTAGATTATCTTGGTTTTGATGTGCTAACCTTTGTGGGGCTAACAAGTTGTGCTTGTAGGTGTGCCCTCATTGCTTGAATATTTGCCAAAAGAACACATGTCAAAGCTCCAAATGCACAAGGGCTACTAATCATTTTTGCAGGGCTGCCCAAAGCATAAAAACAATCAAGTGTTTGTTCATTTATTTCATTTTAAGTGCGGCATATACTAGTTGTTTCTTTCTTAGGCACTTAATATCTTGTTATAGGAGTCTTTTGGTGGTAGGAGAGTATGCTCTTCACCCTTGTGGTGAACCATAAATCTTGACCCACTTCTAGATTTTGAAAGCAAGAGGTTAATTGAACTTTGCTTGGTGTGTTTGGGAGAGATTTTTGAGATAGGAGAGTATGCTCTTCACCTTTATGGTGAACTAGAAATCTCGACCCTCAAAGGTTAATCCACTTCTTGTTTAGTTTAGAATATTTTAGCGGGCTTGCTCTTGAGCAATCAAGAGGAATGACCCAAGTGGGGACAAGCCAATACCCGGTTATTCCGACCCACTATAAAATCAAGGCTATCAAGGACACAAAACTTTGGTAGATGTAGTACTTGTCTTCACTTAGTGTGAGTACTTGTGGGATTGTGACCATGAGGAAAATGCTAGGCAAGAATGCTTAAGGTACTCTTGTGGCCACGAGGTCTGTTACTTGCCGCAAGGTAAGGAGTCCCTTTGGGGAGCAAGAGGGGTATTACGAATAGAAGCCCTTACTATGAACCATAGATAGAAGCCACCCAATTTTGCCGCTTAACATCTTGGTGCAAGGATCGATCCTAGTGGAATAACCCGGATCACCCCAAGACTGCTCACCATCTGTGTTCCTTTGGTTGTGTCATTGACACTTCCACGACAAAGCCAACAGCTATTGTGGGCAACCACTTTGTGTGAGGCAATGGGACATCAAGTGTGGGCCAAGTTGTTGAGTATTGAGCCTTTGTCCTTCTAGGATAGAAAGTTCTTGAATTGTCTTCGATGTGATCTACCCGTGTAAACATTCTTGAACAACAAACATCACAGTAGTACTCATAGGATTTTTCTATTTTGATATCCCAAGTGCTTGTCTTGACAAGGTTGCTTTTGGCCTTGCGCAAGTGTTTTATGACATGTTTGATCACCTACTATTTGCAAACCTGTCTATTTTTTGATATCACTATGTTTGAAACCAAGGAATTGAACTTGTCAACCTACAACATCAACCAAATTGCCTTCAAAATTGAGTTTTTTTCACATTCACTGGTCAAGAGTTGTACGATACTGAAAAATCATCGCACACCCTCCTGAGAATTATCATGCAATACATCATTCCTAGTTTGTTATCGCTTGCATACTATACACTGTATTGCATCACCTGTCTGGGTTCTATCATACTGCCTCATGCGAAATATCATCCTGATAAATTGCATCGTCCTACTATTCTGAGAAATATCGTCCCGAGTTATTCTATTGTCCTGCTGCTGTTGCAATCCAGAGCTGCTAAACTTGAATTTTAACCTATCACAGAGTGTCTTTTCCAGTTCTTACTTGAAGCTGGTTTGTTATCTACATGCTTAGGTTTGTTCTAGACTGAAAAAATGAGTTAAAACTATTGGGTTTGAGCCTAACAAATGCTACTTTTGATCACTTGTCACACCACAATTACCTCTCTAGCTACTTGCTAATCGAGCTTCTTGCTCATATCTCGGCTTGAGTCAATTGATTGTTGTAAGTTCTTGAGCACCTTTGACGAGCCATCTCTATTGTTCTATCTTGACAAGTGATCTTTATTAGCTTTGCTTATCTCAATATCTAAGAAACTTTGTCTCATTCTATTAGTCAAACAACATTTCTTTTCATGCCGGTTACAACTCGGTCTCAATTTGAGCAAGGGAGTCACCCTCCGTTCAATTATACACAGTTACCTTCTCCAACAAGATGCTCACGAGCGCCAGCTAGCAATGACAGTTCTAGTCCTGACCAATCTAAGGATTCCAAGGTCACCCTGTGGTATAAGGGAGGCTTCCTTTTTTCCGCATTCAAGAACTCCAAAAGCACAAACAGTGTCTCACTCACCTTGACTAAATAGGAGAAATTTTTCCATCTGCAAGAGCACTTTGAGCATAAGGACAACCAAGTGCGCTTAGACAAAGAACACAATAAAAACATAATGGATGCTTCTAGGCGCATGGCTTTTAGAGGAATGTCTCACGAGCAACCCAAGACTAGTGGTTATGAGCATAGACCACCTTTTGGTACTAATGGCAATTATGGTAACAACACGCCACCAAGGTCCCCTCCAAGATGGACTTTTGTTGCACCTTCTTCACCCCCTAGACCTCCTCCCTCTCATCATGAGGAAGAGGCCATCGATGATATTTCTAGTGAAGAGCTTATGAGATTTGAACAAGACGAGGTCTCCCAATGAATGATGCATAAGCTTTTAGAGCATAATGGAGATCAATATTTTCAATACATGACTTCTAGAGGATAGAAGCTTCCTCCCAGTTATGATGTCCGAAAAATTGTCCAAGAAAGAGTGTCAATAGAATTAGAAATCCTTAGAGATGAATTACAACAGACAAATCAATGTCTTGCCCAAATGGCAATAGAAAGGGAGCCTCCAAAGGTCTCTTTTGTAGAATCTATTTGTATTCTTCCCTTTGATAGGAGTCTATACATGGTCCCGTTTCCTAGGGATATTGAGGTTCCCAAATACGACAAGTATGATGGAAATGGTGACCCCCATGACCATGTGCGTCACTTTTACCCTCTTAGCATGGACTTCCTTCACAAAGACACATTTCTACTATGATTGTTCCCTAGAAGTTTAAGAGGACAAGCTTTGGAATGGTTTGCGAAGTTGACACCACCTCTCAGGACCTTTGATGAGATGGCTAGGCACGTCACCCAGCATAATTCATACAACATTCAACAGCCTATCACCATGATAGATCTAAGTGCTCTAAAGCAAAATCAAGGTGAGCCATTCGCCACTTACTTGCAACGATGGAGGTCGTTGTATTCTCGATATCCTCATTAGCTACCCGAGAGGGAAAAGATTGACATCTTCGTCAACACTCTTGTCCTTGAGTTGTATTATGATCTACGGAAACAATTGTTCTCCTCTTTCAATGACATGGTTGAAAGTGCATATCAGATTGAGGATGTGGCCATAAGAAATGGGGATATTGTTATTAATAAAGATACCAGAGGCAATGGAAAGGACAAGAGAAAACCTTGGAACAAAACCAAGTATGTTGTCAATGATGGGGTTGTGGATGTCCCAAAAGCTAAAGAGCTTGCTTTCAACCTCTCTAATGCTATCTACATAGTGAAACAATGAGAGGCTGCCAATGTTCAAAGTGTGCCTAAGCCTCAGTATGCAGACAAGCCAAAGAAGCAATACCAACGATGGGTCTACACCATGTTGGATGAACCATACGATGTGATTCTTAAGACTTTGGTTGCCAACAAGTATCTTATGCTTCCTAACAATTCTCGTCCCTTCAATCTGCCAGTTAAGCCTGATTGGTGGAGAGAGGATCATTTCTGCAATTACCATAGAAATAAGGGACATAACACGGACAATTATTTCAAGCTTAAAGATACTATCCAAGATCTCATTGATGGAGGCATCGTTCTCACAGATGGCCTAGTTAAAAATTTTGATCACAAGGCTTTTAAGACCCCTCTACCTGAGCATGAAAAGGGGGAGTCCTCTCAAGCAAATAAGAAGAATCATGATGCCAAGATCAATTATACATATACTCCCAATATGCCTGTGATCAACATGGTAGAGCCCGTTGAGAGTGTTCTTATGATGAGATCTCAAGATGATAATGACGCCAATCATGGTATGCCAAAGTTGGTCTTGTAAACACTGAATGGTTCATCTTCCCGAAGTGAGACATTGAATGCTGTTACTAGGGGGCAAGCCAAAATTGTCCTTAAAACTGCGCATGATCCCAAGCAAGCCTCTTCTCCCAAACAAGTGGCTCCTTTAGTCTTGTCTAGCTATGATCTTGTGCACCAGTTGCAACGAACACCAGCCCAGATATCCATTTTTGAGTTGCTTGAGTTATCCCCTTTGCACAAAGAGATCCTTGAGAAGGCTCTACGTATAGAAAATGTCCCCAATGACATTGATCCAGATTGGTTCTAGGCTATGGTCAACCATATCTCATCTCCCCAATACCTCTCCTTTTCTGTAGAAGATGACACATCTCTTAGTCACCCCCATAATCTTGCTTTACACATCGAAGTCCAAGTCTACCATACTTGAGTTCGCCGAGTCCTGATAGACAATGGTGCACGGTTAAATATTGTTTATTTCCATGTGGTGCAATAGTTGGGATTGTCAGAATTTTTTGTAGATCCTAGGTGGAAGATTACTATAAAATCATACGATGAAGTGGAAAGATCTTCCAAGGGTCTTATTGTGCTGCCTGTCCGAGTGGGACCTGTCACGAAAGATATTGTGTTCCAAGTGTTGGACATCCCACTCGCATACAACATTCTTTTGGGTCATCCTTGGATCCATGACATGCACGTTGTCCCTTCCACCTACCATCAGTGCGTCAAATTTACATACAATGGCACTGAAGTTGTGGTTCCTGAGGACAATGCTATTGCTATCAATACTCTTGCTGCAGCTGAAACGTTTGTTCCTCACAAAAAACCTTCTCATGATCCTCGTGCATCCCTGATTGCTGCTGAACAAAAATTAAAGATGATGAGTATTGGTATGGGTGAATACACACTAGATTCCATTGCTGCTATACCTACTTCTCCTAAATCATATGGTAGACCCTCTAACAAGATGAAGCCTTCCGCTTCTGCCATGACAGTCTTTGGTACCTTTGTTCATTCATCCATACCCCTAGAGGTAGAAAAAGAAGAACAAGCTATTAGGGAGTAGATCTATAAAGAGGAAGAGGGCAGTACGACAATTGCTACTCCTATCTCCCCTAAGCGCTATGGTAAAGGCTATAAATTTTTGTAGCAAATGGGCTATCAAGGTCAAGGACCTATAAACGCTAATGGACATGCCCTAGTTGAGCCTTTGAGTCATACCAATGGCCAACCCTCTAAGGATACCATAGGTCTAGGATAGGGTACCAAAGACGACCTCCCTGACTGTTCCAGAAATGCTTGATTCAGACACAGATACAGATGAGTCACCATTGCACACTATGGCTCAAATAGAAGACAGTCTCCCTTCTACTTCACTCCTTTGGGGAGAAGAACGCATACCTGATGATGACACAACTGAAGCCTCTACACCTAGAAGTAGACAATGTAGAAATATCTTGTAGTTGGTGGAAAGAGGAGATCTCACACATAATGACATGGGTGCCTCTACTTCTCGGTATCCTAAGCCTTCTTGGTGCAAACATCCTAGTCAAAGCTCAACAACAGATTCAAATGAGTACGAATGGGACACTCTCTCAAAGGGATCTTCCACAATGGATATGGAGGTTGATGTGGTTCATACTTATAGTGCCCAACCCAACGTAGTTGATGAGTCTCGCGTAGGGTCTGACGAGTTCAATCCGCGTATTTCTTTAGTGAACCACACTGGTCCTTCTATGTCAAATCTAGATCTTGACACTTTTGGAGCCTACTCTATAGGCTCAACCTCTCTCGTCACCAGAGATGACACATATCTCATCAATGCCCTTGAACTTGTCACTTCGCTTCCTCTCATACACTCATATCTCATAGATTGGTATGCCTAGGATCAAAGACCTGCATCACCTTCTTTCCAAAATGACTATGAGATCGCCTGCTACCTCAATGCCATTGAACCTATTACCTCTTCCACCAGTGAACCAGCAACAAACATGACTGAATCAGCTATCAAGTACCTCAGTCATAAAATCAACAGAAAAAAGAAATGGTCGGATGGCGAAAACAACATTGTGGCAGTATCCAAACCTAAAAATAGTAAAAATAAAGATGTATCCAAGGGTGAAAACCTCTCCAAGGTGCTTGAGGATGAGGTACTTGGTAGTCTGCCCAGCTATTTTCAAGAAAGATCTTCAGTTCTGGTCGAACCTACGCAACCCATCAACTTAGGGACATAAGACTCTCCTAAGATCATCCACATAACTCAGTCCCTCTAAGAAAAGGAGAAAGAAAAATTTGCTGCATTATTTCAAGAGAAAAAGATCAACTTTGCATGGACATATTCTGACATGCCTAGTTTAGACACTGAGCTTATCATGCACCATCTCTCCATTGCTCCCGGGGTAAAACCTGTCAAGCAAAAGCTTAGAAAGATGCATCCCCATGTGGCATTACTGGTTAAGGCTGAACTTGAAAAGCTTCTGAAAGCCAACTTCATCAGAGCTATCGACTATGCTGAGTGGATTTCTAACATTGTCCATGTTTCCAAACACGACAAGTCCATTCGCGTATACACTGATTTTAGGGACTTGAATAAAGCATGCCCTAAGGATGATTTTCCACTTCCTAACATTGACATGATAGTGGACATGATGGTGGGCTATGAAATGTACTCCCTTATGGATGGCTTCTCCGGATATAATCAGATCAGAATTGCCTCCGAAGACCAAGAGAAGACATCATTCACCTATGCATGGGGTACCTTTTGTTGGAATGTCATGTCCTTCGGTCTTTAGAATGCTGGTGCAACCTATCAAAGGGCTATGACCACTATATTCCATGATACGATGCATAAGAACATGGAAGACTATGTTGATTACACCCTTGCTAAATCTCAACAAAGGAGCACTCATCTATCCGATTTGAGTTTGATATTAGACCGAATAAAACAATTTCAACTCAGATTAAATCTTTAAAAATGTGCTTTTGGTGTCACTTCTGGGAAACTGCTAGGGTATATCATATCAGCGAAGGGAATCGAGGTAGACCTGAAAAAGGTGCAAGCCATCATGGAGATGCCACCTCCTCGCAACATCAAACAATTAAGGGGTCTCTAGGGCCATCTCCAATCTATCAGGCGGTTCATTTCTCAGTTAGCTGATAGAGCTCAACCCTTCAATACAAATTTGCATAAAGGCGCTACTTGCATATGGAATGAGGAGTGTCAAAAGAACTTGGACTAGATCAAGGATTACCTAGCATGACCTCCTATTCTTATGCCACCTATCCAAGGGAAACCTTTGATATTGTACATTTCTGCTACGACAAATTCCTTAGGAGCTCTCCTTGCACAACAAGATGATATGGGCAAAGAATGAGCTATCTACTATATTAGTCGCACTCTGGTTTCTTATGAACTCAATTACACCAGCATTGAAAAGGCTTGTCTAGCAATGGTGTTTGCATCTCAAAAACTCAGACATTACATGCTTGCACATACTACGCAGCTGGTCGCCAAAATTGACCCTTTAAAGTATCTCTTAAGTAAAGTTGCGCTTACTGGATGGCTTGCTAAATGGATGTTGATTCTCTCAGAATTTGACATTCAGTATGTCGAAAGGAAAGCTATTAAAGGGAAAGCAATTGCGAATTAATTGGCTGAGTTCCCCATGACTGATAATGCTCCTCTTCAGATATATTTCCCAGATGCTTCAGTCATGCATATCATGGGGTGTGCATGGAACATGTTCTTTGATGGTTCTTATACACAGAATGGGGATGGTGCTAGAATCTTGTTTGTTACCCCTCACAGATACACCATTCCTAAATCCTATAAGCTTCTCTTTCCATGCACCAATAACATAGATGAATATGAATCCCTTCTGAATGGTGTTAAGCTTTCCCTTGAATGGAGGATAACTGAGTTGCATATCTTTGGAGACTCTCAGCTTGTCATAAACGAAGTAAATAATGATTACCAAACAAAGGATGACAAGTTGATTCCCTACAAGAAGATGGTAGACTCACTAAGGAATTATTTTGCATCTGTCACATTCCAACAAATTCCTAGAGCTGAGAACAAGGCTGTTGATGCCATGGCTACTTTGGCATCCATTCTGCAATTGGAAGAGCACGAATCACGCTTTGAGTTCTTGGTGGAAGAATTGTGTTATCCTGCCTACAATTCCCCTGATGACTGTGTCATTTACACTCTGGTTAATCATGACACATCCCGCTATGCTGCCATCTTTTCCTATCTCTGAGATCAAGTTATCCCTGAAAATCTAACGTGCAATGAGAAGCACCAACTCATCTGCAATGCCTCACACTTTACCCTCGTCTCTGGTGACTTGTATAGGAAGGGTCTAGATGGAACTCTCCTTAGGTGTCTATAAATAGAGGAGTCAGAAAAAGCGCTAGCTGAAGTCCACGATGGAATATGTGGTTCACACTCTAACGGTCTTGCGCTAGCTCAGAAATTGCTTAGGGCTGGATACTATTGGCCTACTATGCAAACTGATGTTGTTCAATATGCCAAGTCCTGCAAGAAATGTCAACTACACGGGAATCTCATTCATGCTCCTAGACGCGAGCTCATTCCGTCTGTTACCTACTGGCCATTTTAGCAATGGGCCTTTGACTTGGTAGGCACTTGGTAGGCAAAAATTATCCTAGTTCTTTGAGTGGGCATAAGTTCATCATTATAGCTACTGAATATTTCACTAAATGGGTTGAAGCTGTCCCACTGTCTACAACTATGGGCAAACATGTTGCCCTGTTTATTTTGAATCACATCATTTGCCGCTATGGTATTCCTTCTTCCATAGTCACAGATAATGGCGGTCAGTTTAAAAACAAAGATCTGAAGCACTTGTGCAAAAGTTCAAAATTAAACAATATTGGTCTTCTATTTACTACCCTCAAGGGAACGGCCAAGTTGAGGCCTCAAACAAAACATTGCTGAAAATTCTCCACAGAACAGTGCATAAATCAGGCAAGGATTGGCATTTGCAGATCAATCCTGTGCTATGCGCTTACATAACCTCTATTCGCACTCCTATAGGTGCAACACCTTTTTCCTTGGTCTATGGTTCTGAGGTTGTCTTACCATTAGAGGTTGAAATACCTTCAGTGAGAGTCTCTCTCCATGGTTTGATTACTGATGAAGACCAGAGGGCCATGAGAGTGCATGAGCTCACTACTTTGGAAGAACGCCGCAAGGCCGCCTTTGATTACATGCGCACCTATCAGAAGAGAATGTCTACTGCTTACAATAAGAAAGTTCATCCTAGAGAGTTCCAAGTGGGTGAACTAGTTCTCAGAGAAAATCCTAAAAATTAGCAGAATAGGGAGCAAAAAGGCAAGTTTGAGCCAAATTGGTTAAGACCTTATATCATCATAGCAACATTTAGGTTCGGGGCCTATCAACTATCTACACCTGAGGGAGAAGCGCTTGCAGAGCCTATCAATGTTCTACATCTAAAAAAGTTTTATGCCTAAGGTTCTTGCGCTCTTTGTACATATTTTATTTGATCCTGAAAAAATTCAAAAAAAATCATATATGATGCTAAAAAAGCATAAAAGCATAAAAAGTCCTAAAAAAATAAAAAAAATAAAAAATTGTAAAAAATCCAAAAAAATAGAAAAAGTGCCTTGGTGAAAACTTGGAAATAGGCGCCTTGGTAGCAAAAATACAAAAAAAATGAAAAAATAAAAAATCTGTCAAGTGGTGAAAACCTGGAAACAGGCGCTGCTTGAGACCCTTGCACCTATGTCTATCAGTCTTGCATGGCGCTCATTCGCTCCACTTCTCGCTTTACCTCTCCTAGCCTGGAATTGACTCTTGTCTTAGTCTAGGGGGCATACATTGTTCTACCTTATCTTGGGTCTCTTTGTGCGTCAGGGTTTATTGGGCAACTTGGTTCCAATGGTGTTTTTCAACACCTCCCCAACTGTATTTTTCAACACTTCCCCATCGTCGAGTGTTTCTCAACACTTATCAAATATCCTACCCGTAGTCTAGAATGATACGATATTTCTCACTGGTAGATGTGATACTCAAAGTTTGACTCTATGACCTACACACACGCACTTAAACACTTGCCTCACTAAGACTTGCTTGACTTTATTTCTTTGTGTGTTGTCTATGATGATTTCTTTGCTAAGTGTTCTCTCCCTAATAGTTTTTGATGATGTTGAGCTAGAAGACTAGGGGAACGAGGACATGTTTTATTTATTTTCTGTCTGTGGGTATATTTTATTGATCCTATCTATCATGAGCATTCATGCTTGTTCCACTTGACACTAGGATCTACAATGTATTATCCTTGACTATTTTTCTGCAAGTGCATACTTATAGTCATCCTGACTTTCTTGTGTCTTGATGCGAGCATAATCTTGCTATACTAAACTTAGGGACCCTCATTGCACTAGTCATCTTGACCTATATGTCTTTGCCTAGGTGGGATTCCCACATATCTATCTGATACAGATCATATTCATATACCCATAGTCATACTAGTGTGTATTGTATGATCTTGCAATGCTACCAATAAAGCTTGATGATGATTATTAGAGTCTAATGGCTTTGTAACCTTGCAAGTAAACCACTTTTCATAATAGCTTACATTCTTAGGTTCGTGTTAGCTTAGTTCTGCATCTTGCATATGGAAAGAGCTCTTCTTTCATCTTTCACGGACTTGTCCGTCAACCCCTAGCTAATTTTGATGTCTTGGATCCATTTTTGGGATCAAAATCGAAATCCGAGTTCATCTTGATAGTCAAAATTGCATTTCAAAATTTCTCCTTCTTCTGCGCAATTGGCTAACCGTTGAGGCTTGATCCTTCACTCTTCGCTGGGGCATCTTCACTTCTTCATCTCCATCTCTCTCACCCTTCTAGTCTTTCACTCATTTCACTCATTTCATCTCTCTGAGGTCTTGACTGGGGCATATCTTCATGGCTTGATGGTTATTCTGTTATCTTTTCATCTTCGATTATGATTCCTACTAATTTGATCATGTTGCTCTTGCTTCTGCATTCTCTCTACCTGATTTCGATTTCGATCCTGAGGGGGCAAACACATCATACTCTATCAGCTATTTTCCAGAGCATATGCTTGACCATTCTATTTTCTCTAATTGATCTATCTGTCTATTGGCACGTGACATGTTAGTTCTCATCTCGAGTCCTAATACTGTCCATCTCTCTCCTAAGTGTTCAATACTGTCGCTACCAGGCTGACCATGCAAAATTTTCTATCTCTCTGCACTTCATACTTTGGAGTTAGATCTCTATCTATTGCCTTCTTGGTTGATCTATTCTTTGACGTAATGTGTTCCTAGATCGATCACACATTAGTCAAAGAGGGGAAAATGTAATCACCCGAAAATAGTCACCTAGACTATTAGCCCCTTGCTAGCATTATTTGCTAAATTCATCAATTGCTTATTCTTGATCAAATCCTAATTCTATCATTTATTTGATTATATCCTATGGGCTAACCATTTTATCCTAAGTCTTTATTTATTTAAAAGGAATTCCCTCTCCTTTTATTAAATAAAAAGCCCCCACTTTCCTCTTATCCTAAGTTGCACAAATAAAGCATTATTCTTATTTTATAAAAAGAAGAAAATGCATTTTTGTCTCACATGAGGCTCAAAAGTCAACACTTCACTCTCATTGGAGGAGACTTGTGCACATGGATTGATCCCTCTTTCAAACCCCACCCTTGATCAACTCTTTTGCCTCTTAATCTCCATCATCCATTGATTCTCACTTTCTATAAAAGAAGAGCTCTCTTCTCATTCTAGGATCCCCAACTCTTTATGCTAATGTTATGCTGTAGGTTTCTTGGAGCTTTTGAAGATCTTATTGCATTCTAGTCTTTATCTTTGCATTGTAGCTTAAATTCTCATAGCATTCTAGCTTAGTTTCCTTTTCATGCTCTAGTTTAACTCACATAGCTTAATTAGCAATGGCTTGTAACACTTTCATTTCAATAGCTTAGTTGCATTCTTCATTCTAGCATAGTTGCATTGCATTTTCATGAAGATTCTTGAGGATATTGGCATTCTTTCCCTTGTCTCTTTGAATCTCCCATGGTTTAATAGCAAGGTCATATGCTTTACTAGCTCTAGCTAAGAGCACTATTAACACCCTTGCACTCCATGCCTAGGGAGCTCTAAGTCGCCTTTTCAAGATTCCCAATCTATGAATTCTCTTGGAAGCAATGACTTAAAGAAGTGCACATCTTAGTGTGTACATATAGCAATCTTTTCTTCAAGGAGGTTGTCAGATTGCATGGATTACCAAGGAGTATCATCTCTAACCGATATAGTAAGTTTGTTGGCTATTTTTGGAAGACTATGAAAGAAGCTAGACACCAAGTTGAAGTATAATTTGACATTTCATCCATAGACTAATGGACAAACGTAAGTTGTAAATAGAGGTTTGGGTAGCCTATTGAGATGCTTAGTTGGAGACAATATGAGTAATTTGGATTTAATGTTAGCACAAGAAGAGTTTGCATACAATAATTTAGTGAATATGAGTACTAACAAGACACCTTTTCAAATTGTTACTGGCATGGAACCAAGAGGTATATCAGAATTGAAAGATATTGCTGGAGAAGAGAATAGGAGTGCTAAAGGGGAAGAATTTACTGAATTTATGAAGTCATTGCATGAGGAAGTGAAACATAAGCTGGAGTAGAGTAATCAGAAATACAAGGATAGTGCAGATAGGTCAAGAAGACATAAGAATTTTGAGGTTGGTGATGAGGTAATGGTTCATTTGAAGAAAGGAAGATTTCTTGTTGGAACCTATAGTAAGTTGAAGATGAAGAAATTTGGTCCCTGCAAGGTACTGAAGAAGTTTGACAGTAGAAATGCTTATGAAGTAGAGTTACCAGATGGCATGGACATATCACTCTTCAACATTATAGATTTGTATGAGTATCATGAGCCTGATGAAGAAGTGACAGTACCGAGTGATTATCCTAAGAAGCAGACATAAGAAGTTGAACAAATTTTGGAACGAAGAGTTGGCAGAAGCACAAGAGGAAAGGATTACATGGAATACTTGGTAAAGTGGAATAATAGACCAATTGAAGACTATACATGGATTCTCAATATGAGTTGGATTTAGCTTAGGTTGTACCTCACTCATGATTCGAAGAATCATTTTCTTTTCAACCCCGAGTGTCTGATGCAGGAGCATATTGGGTTCATAGAAATCATGTATCTCGATAGCTTGTTAGATGTTCTTGGTAATTGCTTTGGAGTTCTTGGTGGAGTGTTCCTATTTGTTCACCAATGAGCTCAGTTACCACTTAGTGGTGTGTTGTGTATACTTGGTGGTGTCTTTTATCGAGTGGCTTTGTTGTGTTCTTCTCTACTCGGTGGTGTTCTTCACTGAGTGGGTTCAGTGTGTTCTGTGTTTCTCGGTGGCCTAGTTCACCAACGGGTTTAATTTTGGATCTTCTTTTTGGGCTGACCTCTATATTTAATTTTGGTCATGATTTAATAAAGGGATTTCTCATTGGGAGGCGTGTGGACCTAAATCTAGATCGTTGCTTTCTCCAATGCTAGATCTAGAAGATTCTAAAGACCGTTTTGTTCGGTATAAATATATAGATCTATTCTATGCTTAGAGGAGGTTAGAAGGAACAAGGAGAGGGAAGGAAGATGGAGATCAAGGATCTTGCATGATGTAGGAGGACTGTTCTATTTTGTAATTGATTCCTATTTGTATTGGCCGCAACCAGGAAGGCCTCACAACTTGACGTGTATCAAGTTTGAATGAATATATGAATATGATTTGATTCCCTTCTCTCCTTTTCTGTGTTATTGCTTCTATGTTGTGATTCTACAAGGTGGTCTGGTAATTGGGTGAGCCTTTGGCCCCACTTATCTTACCCTCCTTGTGTTAGCCCCCTTCTTAAGTTTCTCTTTTCTCCAACTATGGAGTTTGGGTGTAGCCTATCATTTTTGAAGACTCTTCTATTATTTGTCATTATTGGTGTTTCCCTACAAACTTGAATCAGTAGCCTGTTTAGAGAAAATAGGTCAAATTGTTGAAAATTATTGGGAAAAGAATGCTCAAAAGGTTGAAAGTAGAGGGAAATACCCCTTTGATTACAACGAGATTGTCACTTCTTCTTTGGTTTCAAAAGGGAATGCTTGTTTTCCTCCTTGGGTCAAGAAAAGGAGCTTAGAGCTGGTGAACTAGTGCACTATGAAATAATTTTTTTGGAGCAATTTGGTTTTAAATCACACTGATTTTAGTTTGGGTGTTTGTAAGTTTTAGTGGCTTTTGTTGTTAGTTTTTGTTTTTTTTTCTCTTGGTTGTCCTTTGTTGTTCTATTATGCTCACTTTATCCTTTTGTACGAGGGTTAGGGCCTGTAGGATTTGAGCAATACAAATCCACAAAACCCGAAGATCACCTACATACAAAAACCTATTACAAGGAAGTAGAGACAAGAAGAGGGAAATGATTTGACTCAAAAATATGAAGAAGAAAATATCCTCAAATAATGAATGAATAAAATATAAAATGGATCATCCATCTAAAGGAGATCAAAAGCCTTGAAAGGAAAACCCTAGTGCATGTAATAATTAGTTAAATTATTACAAGACTAATGCATGCAAGTTTATATTTAAAACAACAAGTGCATAAGTTTAAATCAACTAGTGCATGTGTGTTTAAATATAAACAACTAAAAATAAAAGTGTTGACATCTTAAGAAAGGAGTAAAGTTAATTAATAAAATTAATACTTTACTCTAACACCCCCCCCCTTAAGATGAGCAACAATGCAGCTACAAACAATGCAAGAAGAAAGCAAAGGAAACTACAGTGCTAAAAGCATAAAAATGGGTCCCGGCAACATGGTCTGATGAGGTACCCAGCACAACCAAATCTCTGTAAAATGGAGAAATAGAGAAAACCCAATGGGAAAAAACCCTACTCCAAAAAGAGATATAAATGCAAGCAAAAAGAAAAAAAATGACTTCAAGAGACTCTCTCAAAGCCATAAGTACAATGTGTGCTGCTAACCCCCCCGTGAGAGAGGATCGAGGCTCCAAAGCCCCCCGAAATGAAAGAACCCCTAGATCAATGAACAAACCACTGTGACTCCAATGCAGAGGAGTGAAAGTTAGTGGACACTGAAGATGTAACCTCGACAGATGAGGTGTCACTAGAAAGCTGAGCTGATGCTCAAAGGAGTAAACACGAGGATCCTGAAAGGGAATCCCCAATGTAGGTGGTGTGACAAGTGTGTTGACACTGTCATGAAAGAGGAGATGAATGTCCTCTATACAATCCTTAACAAGTGCACCTGATGGCTCGATGAATGGAGGTGGAGGGTTAGGCAGTTCTGAAGAAGAATCTTGCTAAAGAGAGAAGACCTCAACAGGATGTGGTGTGGTAGTCATAATAGTGATCTCAGGAACAATACAAAGGTTCAAGCGACTTGACTGCACCACATGATGCTCTCGTGAAAGAGGAGAGTTGTGCTTTGACAATGGAGATGGTGGACCAAAGTGTGAGAAGGTGTAGAGATGGGTGGAATGATCAACTGTCCCTGTAGCAACAATGCCTCCTGTCGCACTATCCCGAATGAAGATTGAATCTATAGTGAATTCAACTGTCTTCCCTGATCCACTGTGTGTAATCTAATAAATTGAGAGAAGGTTTACAGACATAGATGGAACATACAATACATCATTGAATGTGCCATCCTAAATGCCTACTGAACCTTTCCCACAGATTGTCAGGTTAGTGTTATTCCCCATGAGAATATGAGGAATGGGAGAAGCCTCAACAGTAGAGAAGACCCCTTGAGAAGATGCCATATGGTGAGAATCACCTGAATCTAGTATCCAAGGGACCTGTGAAGGGGATGCAATGGATGCCCGTAATGCATGACCCTATCGAAAATCCCGTCTAGATGTTGAAGATGTGGAAGAAGACTGAAAAGCAGACCCCTATGAGATAGAAGAGGATGGAGAGGAAACAGTGCTCTTCTGAAGAAGAGCTTGCAAATTTGCAATCTGTTTCTCATAGCCATCAAATCTCTTCTGAAAACAATGTGACTCATCATGAGGTCCCTTCTGACAATAGGAACATGTAGGTCTCTCAATCTTCTGTTTCTCCTTCTTAGAAGAAGATGGCGGGCCAGTAGAGTGCTGAGAAGAGGAACCTGATATCTGCTTCAGCTTCTGCTTCTGCTTTTCTTTGGATGGTTGGGCAACCAATGCTTGGTTCTTTGATCCTATTAAAGAATCCAACTGAGTAAGCTTGGCTTGCTCTCTAGTCAAACGATCACAAAACACCTCAAAAGTGGGCATGGTGAATGTAGGTCCCAAAGCATCCATGGTAGAATGAAAGGTAGAAGAGAAGATCTGAAAGTTTCCCCTAAGCTTAGACAGAATCAGATAAATACACTCTTTGTCAGTCTTTCGCTTTCCACATCCATGTAACAAAGATCTCTTCTGTTTGAACTTCATCAGAAAGTCCTCAATAGAGGGAAAAGAATTAGGTATAAGAGAGGTAAGCTCTACCTCAATTTGAAGTGCTCTGAACTCATTGATGGTACCAAATAATGTCTCAAATTTAGCCCACATCTGTAGAGGGGTAGTGCACCCATCAAGATGAAACTACAAGTTGTCTGATACCTGTAAAGCAATCAACCCCATAGCCTCATCCATCTTGTTTCGATGCTGCATGATCTCAAAGGGCCTCTGTAATATTGGTTGCACTGCATCTAGACAAGACTAGAGCCCTTTTGAATGGAGAAGCCGTGTCATCAGGGTTTTCCATGTGTGATAATTATGTGGGGTCATAAGTTCTAGACAAGAAGAGGTCTCGGCCATTTTTTTAGAAGGGGTTTTTGTTTTGATAAATATCTGGTTTATCTGATAGAAACAAGAAAATAACACTCCTCCACAATCCAAATATCTAACCCCTAAGCCTAGAATGATATGCTTTATCAAGAGAAGGGCAAAAAGGCTTCAGATCTGAATCTTGTGTACCTTAAAAAAATTCTAATGAAAATAGGCAGAAATCTAGATGGTTCCTGAGAAGAGCTTTTCGACACTTCTTCTGGATCGAAAAATGGAGCTAATTTGAGCAAATTAGCCCCCCCGGAATGCAAGAAAGAGAATCTGGCTTTGCCAGCCAAAAAAAGTAAGCTAGATGACAAAAAAAAAACTAGATTAACTTCCATGAGAGCGTCGGGCTCGAAACTAGCTTTTCAGTGATATCTCGTTTTCTCGATTTCGACACTGTATGCTCAAGTTATGAGCAAAATACCAACTGGTGCGCTAAAGAGCCCAAAAATGGTGCAAATGAGGATGATGCATGCTGACATCATCAAATGATGGGCTTAAATTTGATGATCAAATGGCTGTTGCCGCCCAAAAAATAATAATTTTTTTAAAAAAAATTGCATGCGTGCCTCGAGATTCGTGCCAAGCCTTTTAGATTTTTTGCTTTGATTTGCATGCCAATTTTTTTGTTTTGATTTGTGTAGCAAAATTTTTATCTCAATTTACGTACCAAGTTAGACAAATTCCACCTAAGAAAGTGTGTCAATCTATACAAATTTTGCCTTGGGAAGCGTGACAAACATCTAGTACAAAAAAACCCCAAAATGCAAAGTTGTCCAAAATAGATGTGTCATATATCAAAATTGGATTTTTTGAGTGTTGTGAGCTCAATGGTGAGGTCTGTTTGAGCTCAAAGTGCACCAAAATTTAGGGACCCCCTAATTTCAATAAAAAATAACCAAAAAAGCCCTAATTTGAATCCTTCAAACACGAACAAGCTGTAGCAGATTAGTCTCTGATACCATGTAGGATTTGAGCAATACAAATCCACAAAACTCGAAGATCACTTGCATACAAAAATCTGTTACAAGGAAGTAGAGACAAGAAGAGGGCAAGGGTTTAACTCAAAAATATGAAGAAGAAAATATCCTCAAATAATGAATGAATAAAATATACAATCAATCGTCCATATAAATGAGATCAAAAGCCTTGAAAGGCAAACCCTAGTGCATGTAATAATTAGTTAAATTATTACAAGACTAATGCATGCAAGTTTATATTTAAAACAACAAGTGCATAAGTTTAAATCAACTAGTGCATGTGTGTTTAAATATAAACAACTAAAAATAAAAGTGTTGACATCTTAAGAAAGGAGTAAAGTTAATTAATAAAATTAATACTTTACTCTAGCATGGCCCTTTCTAAATCCCTTCTTACCTTTAATAAGAAAAAATAAAATGGCATAGCTATTAAATTTTCTTCATTATGTACATCATCTTAAAAATACAAAAAATAACTGGAACATTATGTAGTCATTGAACCGCTAGTAAGCCCTTAGCTAAAAGTAATAATAAAATCCAAATCACTTTTCTACAACACAACAAAGGGATAAACATATTTGAAAAACATCCATTAAAAAAAATACATTAAAAAAAAGGTAAATATAAAGTTTAATCTCCTTTTGTCATAGTCATAGCATGCTTGAAATACCCAACACACCGAAGGCTCAACGATAATAAAAATACATACAAATATTTGTATTAGGGTCTTTAACAAATAACTAATATAAAATATATCCTCCAATTATCTAAGATATTTATCTTAGTTTTATTCATATGTTATGGGGGAACATATTATAGGGTAAGTGCACAAATATGGCAGACCAAAAAGATGCCACTCACCATTTTGGTCTAAGAAAAGTGTATAGCGTGCACCATATTGAGTGCATACCATATGGCTCGATGTGCCAAGCCTTAGGTTTGGGCACACACACACACACACCAAGTTCTTCAAACTCAAGTCAAATGCAATCTCATAGCAAGAATATATACATGAAATATAAGATTTCAGTCTAAGTTAAGTTTCAATATGGGTTTCTCCTTTCTTACACTCATTTTTTTTGTTAAGATGTTTAAGAGTGGTTTTAGATCTCTAGGAGTTATAAATTAGATTCTAGATTACAAAAGGTTTTCAAAAATAGATCATTAATGAGTTCTTGATCTACCGCTGAAGTTGAATGGTTCTTAATGAGCCCACCATGGATTATCTTGATGAGTGCAAGGCTTTGATAGCATAAGGGATGAGGTCAAAATAATGTCCTAGTAAATTTATGGATACCGATATGTCCTTAACTCTTAGTTGAAGAGGTTTTAGCCTAAGGCTCGTGTTCTCATATCAGATAATTAATACAACTTTTTGGATGAAGATCTCTCCATAAAAAAATTAATAGATTACATAAAAAGATGCAAAATTTTCCTTGTGCTCCTACTTCCTACACTTAAAATAAACAAACAAGATTAATAACTACAATGATAAAGTAAAATGAAGTCAAACAAAAAAAACAAACATATTCAATAAGCTAGTTCTCCTTCTTAAGTCTTTTAATAATATACAATTTTTATATGATACTTAATGTATAAATTAATTCCATTATAAAATTTAGTCTAGAAGAATAGAATAATAATTAATATTGAATTAAATTGAATTTTTAGATTTGATTGTGGAAATTTTGAATCCAACAATGAAGATCTCTCCATAATTTTTTTTTAATAGATTATGTAAAAAAGATGCAACATTTTCCATGTGCTCCCACTTCCCACACTTTAACTAAACAAAGGAGATTAATAACAATAATGATAAAGAAAAATAAAGTCAAACAAAAAAATATATTCAATGAGCTAGTTCTCCTTCTTAAGTCTTTTAATAATATACAATTTTTATATGATATTTAATGTATAAATTGATTCCATAATAAAATTTAGTCTAGAAGAATAGAATAATAAATAATACTGAATTAAATTGAATTTTTAGATTTGATTGTGGAAATTTTGAATCCAACAATGAAGATCTCTCCATAATAGATGCAAAATTTTCCATGTGCTCCCACTTCCTACACTTAAAATAAACAAATAAGATTAATAACTACAATGATAAAGTAAAATGAAGTCAAACACGAAAAATAACATATTCAATGAACTAGTTCTATTTCTTAGATCTTTAAATAATATTTAATTTTTATATGATATTTAATGTATAAATTAATTCCATAATAAAATTTAGTCTAGAAGATTAGAATGATAAATAATATTGAATTAAATTGAATTTTTATATTTGATTGTGAAAATTTTGAATCCATCAGGAAATAATAGACATTGCCACCTAGAAAAGAGGGAGAATGTATCTGAACAAACAAGATTAACAAGTGCCACGTAGTGGGTAGTAGTTGCCTTTAGTTTTATAATTAAGTTTAATTTAAATTTTAAAAAGTGGTCTATAAGACTTCAAATGTATTACCCAATCATATCATCTATAGAATATGTGTTATTTTTAACAAAATAAGAAATACACTAAATTATAATTGGTGCAAAGAATTAGTTTTAATCACTAGTTAATTGAAGGAATCCAAAAAGTGATGCAATAGTACTTGCTTAGCCTATCGGCAAGTACTAATTGTATGCACCCAAAAATGGTCGCCTAGACTTTGGGCCCCATTTATTTGATTTATCAATCCTGAATCATTTTTATCAATAATCAATATTTTCAACATTATCAATTTCTTGATCAAATCTTAATTTCGATCATATATTGGATTTTTATCCTATGGGCTAACCATTTATCCTAAATCTTTATTTGATTAAAAAGAATATTTCCTCCCTTTTTAATAAATAAAAAGCCCCCACTTTTCCTCTTATCCTAAGTTGCACAAATAAAGCATTATTCATATTTTATAAAAAGGAAAAAAGCACTTTTTTTTGTTTCACATGAGGCTCAAAAGTCAACACTTCACTCTCATTGGAGGATACTTGTGCACATGGATTGCTCCTCTTTCAAGCTCCACTGCTGATTAAGACTTTTTGCCTCTTAATCTCAATGGTCCATTTCTTTGCATTTCTTATAAAAGGAGAGCTCTCTCCTTCATTTGCATTCACTTGTTTTATGCTAATGTTATGCTGCAGGTTTTAGGTGCATTTGGAGTTTGAAGATATTGAAGACTTGCTTCATTGCATCATTTAGTTCATATTTTCTTTCATAGTTGCATAATAATGGCATTATTAGTGTAGATTTCCTTTTATGCAATAGAATAACTCACATAGTCTAAATAAGAAGGCTTGGTAATACTTGTTCTTTCCTTTCATAGCATAGTTTGTACTTTCCTTTCATAGTTTAGATTGCATCATCATATAGCTTGCATTGCATTTGCATATTTGATTCTTGAGGATATTGGCACTCTTGCCCTTGTTCTCACTTGAATCTCTCATTGTGTGGTTGACTAGCAAGGTCACAAGCTTGTAGCTCTAGCTGAGAGCAAACACATCATAGTCCCTTGCAACTCCATGCATAGAGAGCTATGAGCCACTTTGTGAGGCCTCATTCTTGAGCAACCTTGCATGTAATGGTTCATAGAAGTGCACCATTTTAGTGTGTACATTCTGGCGCCCACCGTGGGGCGAGTAGATTAGCTTTGTCCTTTTAATTCTGCATTTTCCGTCAAAATTTTTATCAATTTTCGGCTTGGTTTTCAGTCTCTGGTTTTTTATCTCAGAGTATCGCGTGATACTTCTCAGAAATATCACGTGATATACCTTTGTATAGCGGTGCGACACTTCGCGTGAAAGAAGAATCGCCCGCCAGTACTGAGAAATATCGCCTGTTATCAGGCGAAGTATCGCCTGCCCATAGTGAGAAGTATCCCCCAAATTGAGAAATATCGCGCGACTGTAGGAAACTGTGTCGCGCGATACTGGTGAAGTCTGAGAAATATCGCCTAGTCTGACAGAGACTTGCATTTCTGATTTTCTCATCTGAATTTGATTATTTTAGCTTGCTATTTTGTTTTGTTGTGTTTAGATAGGTCTAACCTGCATCTTTTAGCTTAAATCTATCAGATTATTGCACATTTACATTTGGATTTTAGATTTTGCTAACCTTGTGGGTCTAACAAGTTGTGTTTGTAGGTGCTCTCATTTGCTTGAAAATTGCTAAAAACGCATGTCAAAGAGGGCTACTAACAGTTTTTGCAGGGCTGCCCAAGCATAAAAACAAAAAAAAAAATTTCTTGCTTGTTTATTTGCTTTCCTTTCAAGTGTGGCATTCACTAATTGTATTAGGAATCTTAATACCTTGTGAAAGGGATCTTGAGGTGGTAGGAGAAGTATGCTCTTCACCTTTAGGTGAACCAGAAAATCTTGACCCATCTTAAGGTTTTGGAAGCAAGGGAGTAATTGAACGTCTTTGCTTGGTGTGTTTGGGAGAGATTCTTGAGATAGGGGAGTATGCTCTTCACCTTTGTGGTGAACCAAAAATCTTGAACCTCAAGAGTTGATCTATTCTTTGTTTAGTTTAGTATCCTTTAGCGGGCCTACTCTTGAGCAATCAAGAGGAACGACTCAAGTGGGGACAACCTTGTCATCATTTTCCTTGGTGGCAAGTGATTCCAACTCACTATAATCTCAAGGCTATCAAGGACACCAAAAACCTTGGTAGACATAACACTTGTCTTCGTTTGATGTGAGTAGCTCATGGGATTGCGACCATGGGGAAAATATTGAACAAGAATGCTTAAGGTACTCTTGAGGCCGCGAGGTCCTAGTCCTTTATGAGGAGCAAGAGGGGTGTTGTGAATGGAAATCCTTATTAAGAACCATTAGATGGAAGCCACCTTATTTTAGCCGCTTATCTTCTTAGTGCAAGAATTGATCCAAGTGGTTTACCCGGATCACCTTAAGATACTCACCATATGTGTCCCTTTGGTTGTGTTGTTTGACACTTCCATGACAAAGCCAATATCTCTTGTGGGCAACCACTTTGTGTGAGGAGAGGGGGCATCAAGTTGTGGGCTAAGTTGGTAAGTATTGAGCCTTGACTTTTTAGGATAGATTTGCTTGAATTATCTTCGGTTGTGTGATACCAGTGCAAATGTTCTTACATACAAACAATCGGTAGCATTCATAGGGTGTTATTTTAATTCTGATATCACAAGTGTTTGTCTTGGCAAGGTTGCTTTTGCCCTTGTTTCAAGTGTTTGAGACCATGTTTTGATCCCTTACTGTTTGCAAACCTGCCGAAATTCTGCTGATATTGTGACTGAAATCGAAAACATCAACCCTCAGACTGAAAATTTTGACCAAACAGACCCAAAAATGCAAATTTTACATAATTCTGGTCAAGAGTTAAACAAATCTGCAACAGTATCGCACACTGTAAAGCGAAATATCACGCGATACTTCGCGCTTGCTAAAAATATCGCCTACTTTGAAGAGAAATATCGCGCGATAGTTCGCCCTTGACGGACTATCGCCTGACCTGCTTGGAGTATATCGCCCGCCAGTGTTGAGGTATATCACCTGGCTTCGGGCAAAGTATCGCGCAGTTATAGGTTTATCACCCCAGTAGCCTGGAGTATATCGCCTGGTTTATTTCTGCCGTGCTTAAATTTTGGTCAGTTTTAGTTGCTGTTAATCAGGCTAGGTCTTAGAGTAGGCTTCTCACCCTGACGTTTGAGGCCTGTCTTGACTCTAAATTTCTAGTTTTAAGTCCTCCGGGATAGCATCATTTGATTTACGAAATCACTTTGAAATAATTGCCAAATTAGAAGGTCATTCTTGGTGCCAAGGTTCATCTCTAAGATTGTTAGCTACATTCTTGAAAAATTTTAGTACTCTTATTGTCCAAATCATTTTCATTTAAATCTCAATTTCAATTACCTTTTGGCCTAGTCCAACCTCCTGATTCAAAAGTGCAAGGGTAGTCACCCTTTGATTTGAAGCACCTCTTTGACAGTGTTGGTAAAGCTCTTTTTTCTTCTCGTTTCTTTTTTTGGACAATAGAGGACTTTGATTATCCTAGTTTGGCGTTGACACTTTGAGAGGTCACCTTTTCATTGAGAGTATCTTTCTTTCATGTCAGTTACGACAAGGTACCAAGTCAATCAAGGGAAGTGACCCCCTGTTGCCTTTAGCCAGTTACCACCTGTCAAGACTCGTCGACAACCTAAGGGAAAAGGTCCCCTTTTTGATCAATCTCCTAAGAGTGAATCTGAGGTTTGTTTTAATCCGGGAGCTAATCCTAGTGAAGTGAGCACCTCTTTCATACCACTTTCATCAAGCATGGACATGAGTTACACTTTTACCCGACAACAAAGAGAAGCCATGAATCAAACTCTTGAGGATATCTTCCAATGACATAGAAGAGAGTATGGTGGTTCTTCTCATGCTAGTCCACCCGGGTCACCTCCCAACAACGTGAGGTATTTTGATGCTCACCAACGAGCTGAGAGACATCATAAGCAAGCTCACTCAGATTCAGGGTCACAACACAAAGACCAGAACAATGAATCTAGTGATCACCACATAAATGCAGCCAATGCAATAAGACATTCAAGACAATCCTCCCCACTTAAAGACACCTCTCAATATGCAAATACAAGATTGAGAAGCATTGAGAGAGAGAAGCAAGCCTACCTAGATGAACAGGCTGCTAAAAAGGAAAAATTTAGACAAGTAGAGGAAGAGGAATGTGCATTGTTGGATATATAGAAAAGAGTCACCCAAGAAGAAGAAGATAGACTCTATGCACAACAACTCCAAAGCTGATTTAACAGGAGGGGAGCCAATAGTGGGACCAACTCACCCTCATCTACCCCTTCCCCTAGCCCTAGAAGAAGATCAAGGACGCCCTCACGATCCCTGAGTCCTAGAGGAAGAAGGGCTTCAAGATATGACCATCATAGGAGACAGTCGTCTCATAGACATTCAAAGCAACCCTCCCAATGAGCACATCATGGCTCACAACATGGAGGAAGTTATGCTAAAATTGATCATATGGATTTCATGACTATGCAACAAGAACCATCCTTTCAAGCATACGTGGAGCAATATGTGGAACAAAACAAAGACCAATTCTTGGAAAGTCTTATTAACAAAGGCGCTAAAGTTCCATATAATTTTGATGTTCACCAAAAGATCAAGAAACAGAGCCCTTCCACTGATGAGGTGATTTTACAAATGCAAAAGGATATAGACAGAATGAAGGCTCCCAAGAGCACGTTTCATTTGGACTCCATATGTCCTAACCCCATTGACAAAAGTGTGGTGATGGTAGAATTCCCTAAGAAAGTTGAGTTCCCAACATACGACAAATATGATGGTACTGGTGACCCTCACGACCATGTTCGACAGTTCTACATAATGAGCTTTTCCTTTCACCATGAAGACTCCTACTTGATGAGATTATTCCCAAGGAGTTTAAAAGGTCAAGCCATGGAGTGGTTCACCAACCTTTCCCCTCCAGTAAAGACATTTAAAGAACTTGTCCAAAGATTTGTTCAGCATTTTGCTTACAACTTATCGAGGTCAATCACAATGCTTGATTTGTGTAAACTTAAGCAAAATCAAGGGGAATCTTTTGTCACATTTTTACAATGATGGAGGCGATTGTGTTCAAAATACCCAAGGACAATTCCTGAAGAGGAGAGAATTGATATCATTGTGAGCAATCTAATACCTGAACTAAGATATGAAGTCAAGAAAATCCCATTTAATTCCTTTGATACTATGGTAGAGGTGGCATGTCACATTGAGGATGTCCTGAAAGAACAAGGAATTTTGGCTAAACCAACAAATAACAACAATAGCCAAAATAACAATACTAATGGTAACAAGGACAAAAAGAACTCCTATTGGAACAAAAAAAAGCAAGTGGTCAACGACGGAGTTGTTGACTCATCTCAAATAAAAAATGAAGGAGTTCTTAACCTCTCTCATGAAGTTCAAGGTATGAAGTTGCAAACGTCTTCAACACAACAAGACAAACCTAAGTATCAAAAGAGATCTAAAACGGAGAAAAGACAATTTACCAAATTGGAAGAATCTTATGCAGATGTTTTTAAGACATTAGTTGCTCATAATTTGGCACACCCACAGGATCCTACAAAACATCGCATATCAGATCCTTTACCTCATTGGTGGGATGCTAAGGCCTTTTGCATTTTTCATAATGGGATTGGACATGATATAGAAAATTGTTTTAAACTCAAGCATCTTGTCCAAGACCTTATTGAGAAAGGACAATTACAAGTGGATGGGTTAACCACTAATGCAGATCATAAAGCCTTTAAAGAGCCCTTGCCTAAATATGAGAAAGGAGAGAATTCTAACAATAAGAATGACAAGGCAGCTATCAACTACACCTACACAAACACGGAGAACGTTATTAACATGCTTGAAGTTGTGGATGATAGTGTCAACATGATGAGAGGGAAAGATCCCTATGGACATAATGTGGACTCAACTCCTATGACTGATGAAAGACCCGTTGTGGTGATAAGAGGTCCTCACTCACAAAGAATGCCCCAGTCCCTCAATGCTGTCACTAGGGGACAGGCCCAAGCACCCATTATCGTTAGAGGTCCTAGCACTAGCAAGTCTAAGCAGCCCATGTCCAAAGGTGCTCCTCCCAAATCTGCCGTTGGTCCTGATTCCAATTATAATCTTATTGACCAGCTACAACGTACACTTGCACAGATATCCATTTTTGAGCTTTTAGAATTGTCTCCTAAGCACAAGCGCGTCCTTGAGGATGCTTTGCGAGCAGCCAACGTCCCTAACAACTTAGATATTGATCAATTCCAGAACATGGTCAACCATTTGGCTAGCCCTCATTACCTCACCTTCTCAGAAGAAGACGACAAATCCATCAGTCACCCACATAACTTGGCTTTACACATCGAAGTCATGATTCATAAAACTCGTGTTAGGCGTGTACTGATAGATGGGGGTGCGGGGCTCAATATTTGTACCCTGAGTTTGTTGCTAGCTCTAGGATATTCTGAGAACATCATTGACACAAGGAAAATGATCACAATCAAAGCATATGACGAAGCCGAAAGAAGTTCTAAGGGATTGGCTGTTTTGCCTATTGGCATTGGTCCCGTAGAAAAAGATATATTATTTCAAATTGTTGATGTTGGACCTCTAGCCTACAACATTTTGCTAGGTAGGCCATGGATTCACGAAATGCAAGGAGTCCCATCAACATATCACCAGTGTGTTAAGTTTCCCCATAACGGTGTAGAAATTTGCATCCCTGGAGATAGTGCTTTATCAGTTAATAACATTTCTGTGGGATCACATGTACCTTTGAATAGGGAAGTTGACAGTCCTAGTAGTTCACTTGAACAATGTAAGCAGAAGTTCAAGACCATAGATCTTGGGATGGGAGATTACAAAATTGATTCTTTTACAAACATGCCAATCTCTCCTAGGTCTTATGGGAGACCATCAACAAATGTGAAGTCTTCGTCATCAGCAATGACATTATTTGGGAAATTTGTTGAGTCTTCAGTTCCCATTCAGGAAGAAAAAGAGGAAGTTGCTGTAAGGGACTGGATCTATCATGAGGGAAAATACAAACACAACGAGAATTTTGCTCCTTCACCTGAAGCTTATGGGAAAGGGTATACACTGGTTAAAAATATGGGATATCCGGGATATGGTCCCTTTAGTCATAGGCTGGACGCTAAAGCTGAGCCTCTTGATCATGCTCTTTTTGGATGAAAGAATAAGTCCACGGTTGGCTTAGGTTTTGAGAATAAGAAGAAGAAAGGTGTCCTTGTCCCAGCTGCGATGGACAGTGACAGTGACTCAGATTATACGCCTGATCTTTCCAATCAACAAGATGTGTCTGATGATTGGGTGCCCTCAACGAATCTCCTTTGGAGAGATTCCACATATTTGATACTTGATAGTCCTACTATCCCAGCTGCGACGGATAGTGACTGTATGACTGCTAGATCGATAAAGGAAAGTGTTACTGTCCTAGCTGTGATGGATAGTACCAATACTAGCACTAGAGAGGGGGAAACCCTTCCTAACCTTGAGGCTTCTACATCACGAGGCCCAAATGATGACTCAGACACAGACTCCCATGAATATGAATGGGACTCACTTTCAGATGCAACAGTTGATCTGGACATAGATATTGTCCATGCTTATAGTACCCAACCCGATGCGACTGACGATCCTAGTGTAGGACTAGAGGATTGCACTCCTCAAATCACCTTAGTGGACGACGCTTCGTTTGATAGGATGAGTCCTAATTCGGGTATCTTAGGAGAAGACTTGATGAACTCCGATTATATGGTCACCAGAGATGACACTTTCCGCATAAACAACATTGAACCGGTCATTGACCTACCCCTTGTTCACTTCGACCTAATTGACTGGTCTCAGCGCCATCAAGAGCCTACATTCCTCACCTTTCAGAATGATTACGAAATTGCCTGCTATCTGAATGCTCTTGAACCCGTGGCTTCTTCCACCAGTGAACCAACAACCAGCATGACAGAGCCTGATATTAAGTACCTCAGTCTCAAAATAAAAGAAAAAAAGAAAAAAAGGTCTGATGGCGAAAACCACTTTGTGGCGGTGTCAGAACCAAAAATAGTAAAAAGAAATGACGCATCCGAGGGTGAAAACCTCTTTGAGGCACCTAAGGATGGGGTACTTAATAACTTGCCAAGTTATTTCTAGGATAGATCATCAGTATTGATTGAGCCAACAAAGCCAGTCAATTTAAACACAGAAGAAAATTCTCAGATAGTCCATCTTGCTCAGTCTTTATCAGAAGAAGAGACCAAGGCATATGTATAGTTCCTACAGAAGAAGAAAATTAATTTTGCATGGACCTATTCAGACATGCCAGGGCTTGACACAAATCTCATCATGCATCACTTATCCATAGCTCCAGGAGTCAAGCCATTAAAACAGAGACTAAGAAAAATGCATCCACATGTAGCTCTACTTGTCAAAGGGGAATTAGAAAAACTTTTGAGAGCTGGATTCATTAGAGCCATCGATTATGCAGAATGGATCTCAAACATAGTACCAGTTTCCAAACATGATGGGTCCATTCGTGTATGTACAGATTTCAGAGATTTAAACAAAGCATGCCCAAAGGACGATTTTCCACTTCCAAACATTGATATGATAGTGGACATGACAGTGGGCTATGAGATATACTCTCTAATGGATGGTTTCTCAGGGTATAATCAAATTAAAATAGCTCCCGAAGATCAAGAGAAAATAGCATTCACATATGCATGGGGAACTTATTGCTGGAACGTCATGCCATTTGGATTAAAGAATGCGGGAGCAACCTACCAAAGAGCTATGACCACTATCTTTCACGATATGATGCACAAAAATATGGAAGATTATGTGGATGATACCCTGGTAAAATCAAGAAAATGGGACACACACCTCGATGATCTGGAAGTAATTCTAGATCGCATGGAACAGTTTCAACTAAGATTGAATCCAAAGAAGTGTGCATTTGGCGTCACCTCAGGCAAACTTTTAGGATTCATAATATCAGCAAAAAGTATCGAGGTTGACCCCGAAAAGGTCCAAGCAATTCTAGATATGCCACCTCCTCGAAATATCAGCCAAATGAGAAGTCTTCAGGGACGTCTTCAATCAATTAGGAGGTTTATTTCTCAACTTGCAGATAGGGCACAACCCTTTAACAAGACATTGCATAAGGGTGCTTCTTGTGTTTGGAACGAGGATTGTCAAAAGAGCCTAGATCAGATTAAACAATACTTGGCTAATCCTCTGATTCTAATGCCTCCTATTCCAGGGAAACCATTGATCGTATATATTTCAGCTACAGACACTTCCCTGGGGGCATTGTTGGCTCAATCAGATGATACTGGGAAAGAACGGGCCATATACTATATCAGCCGTACTCTAGTCTCTTATGAGATCAATTACAATAATATTGAGAAGTCTTGTCTCGCGGTGGTGTTTGCTTCTCAAAAGTTGTGCCACTACATGCTTGCTCATACCATACATTTGGTTGCCAAAATTGATCCTCTTAAATACTTGCTTAGTAAGGCTACCCTCACGGGTAGACTCGCTAAATGGATGATGGTCCTAACTGAATTTGACATAGAGTACGTTGAAAGGAAGGCAATAAAAGGGCAAGCTATTGCTGACCAATTAGCTGATTTCCCAATTCAGGATAGTATGCCAGTTCAAGTGGAATTCCCAGACGAACACATCTTGTATACGACTACTCGCACTTGGACAATGTTCTTTGATGGTTCCCGCATGCAAAATGGATCAGGTGCTGGAGTGTTATTTGTTTCTCCACATGGGTACAATATTCCAAAGTCTTACAAACTTTTATTCCCATGTACCAATAATATTACAGAATATGAAGCTTTAACTAATGGCTTGAGGATGGCTATAGAATGGAACATCACAGAGTTACATGTCTTTGGGGATTCCCAGTTAATCATCAACCAAGTCAATGAAGAGTATCAAACCAAGGATGACAAATTGATACCCTACAAAAAGATGGTTGATTCTTTGAGATGCTACTTCACCTTTGTAACATTTCAACAGATCCCAAGGATAGAGAACAAAGCTGTAGATGCCATGGCCACATTAGCTTCACTTCTTCAGTTGGAGACACATGAATCCAGATTTGAATTCCTGGTGGAAGAGCTACACCATCCCATCTTTGACTTGTCTAAAAGCCATGTCATTTGTACCATTGTCACACACGAGTCTTCCCGATATGGTGCTATCTATTCATATCTTTGTGATGGCATCATCCCTGACACATTCAACCGCTCTGAACGACGAAACCTCATCTGTAATGCCTCTCGCCACACCCTCATCTTTGGTGATTTATATAGGAGGGGTTTAGATGGGACGCTCCTTAGGTGCTTGGAAAAGGAGGAATCCAACCAAGCATTAGCTGACATCCACGAGGTCATTTGTGGTGGACATTCTAATGGTCTTGCCATGGCCCGAAGGTTGCTTAGGGCAGGATATTATTGGCCTACAATGCAGATAGACACAGTCACATTTGCTAAGTCATGTGAAAAATGTCAGAAACATGGCAACCTGATCCATGCTCCAGGTAGGGAGCTGATCCCTTTTGTTTCTCATTGCCATTTCAGCGTTGGGCCTTTGATCTGGTTGGGCAGATTCATCCCAACTCATCAGGTGGACACAAGTTCATTATTACTGCCACTGACTACTTCACAAAATGGGTGGAAGCTGTGCCACTTTCTGTTGCTTCAGGGAGGATCATTTCTTTATTCATCTTGAATCATATCATTTGCCGATTTGGAGTGCCTTCTGAGATCATTACTGACAATGGAGGTCAATTTAAGAATAAGGACCTAAAGCACCTATGCAAAAAGTTTAAAATCAAGCAACATTGGTCCTCTATCTATTTTCCACAGGGAAATGGACAGGCAGAAGCCTCTAACAAAACCATTCTTAAGATTCTTCATAGGACAGTACACAAGAATGGTAGGGATTGACACTTACAAATCAATCTAGCATTATGGGCTTACAGAACAAGCATTCGCACACCTACAGGAACCACTCCTTTCTCTCTCACCTATGGCGCTGAAGCAGTATTGCCTTTAGAAGTCGAGATACCATCACTTAGAGTCTCACTCAAAGGTTTGATTACAGATAAGGATTACCACGCCATGATGTTACAGGAACTAGAACTTCTAGATGAGAAGCGTAAGGCTTCCTTTGATCATATGAGAGTGTATCAGAAGCGTATGTCCAAGGCATTCAACAAGAAGGTTCGCCCTAGAGAATTTCAAATAGGTGATCTTGTTTTGCGAGAGAACCCTAAGAACCAACAGAACAGAGAGCAAAAGGGCAAGTTTGAACCTA
The DNA here is from genome assembly GCA_027943335.1 of Chamaecyparis obtusa. Classification (NCBI taxonomy): domain Eukaryota; kingdom Viridiplantae; phylum Streptophyta; class Pinopsida; order Cupressales; family Cupressaceae; genus Chamaecyparis; species Chamaecyparis obtusa. The sequence continues at coordinate 188,453 of BSBK01006324.1, read as the reverse complement.
ACTAGCTTGGACCATATGTCATCACAGCTACTTTTGGTACCGGTGCATATTTACTGTCAGATCCTAATGGAGAACAACTCCCTGATCCCATCAACATTGTGCACCTCAAGAAGTTCTATCCTTGACTAATGATCTATCCGCCTCATTCTTGAGCTCTCCTTTTTTTTTCATCTTACGTGGACCTGTCAGTCGACTATGCTCACCTTTTCTTCTTCTCGATCATATCTTTCACTCCTTATTCTTTTCATCTCAAACCTGTTCCTGTTCATCACAAGGGGTTAATCATATCATCATACCTATATCAAAACTGTCATTTTTAAGAAACATGAGTCTATATCATACACATGAGAATTAAACATACATCTATGAGAGAGAACATACATAAGCACACACATAAGCATTTTGAGCAAAATGACAAGACAGTATATATAAACTAGTACATCCATCACAAGTGAGACAAATACACATGATACATCAAACATCCAGTAATCTCATATACAATGTCATGATATACAATACAATATGAGATCCCAAAATCTGGATCAAAAGTCTCAAGATATGTCCAAAACATCTAAGACCTAAACCCTAAGACTCACTACCACCCTCGTGAGGAGCTCATGGTGGTGGAGGAGGCATAGCTCTCCTATCGAGTACCACATCTGATACCCCTGCCTGCTGAGAGTATGATGGTGCTCTCTCACCCTCTAGGACGGCCTGCAGATAGAGTCCGTGATAGTAGGCTGCTCTTGCTGACTCTCGTCGGAGCTCCAGTGCCTCTGCTTGTGCCATCGCCTCACGGCGTGCTATCTCTGCTCTAAGATCGACTATCTACTGATCTCGCTCTGCCCTCAGATCTAGTAGCTGCTGATCTCTCACAGCTATGGTAATCCGTAGCTGCTGTATCTCTGCCTCCTACGCTTGTATCTGGGCTCTCAGATCCTCTCCCCCCGCAGGCTGCTCCTGTTGTGCCTCTGCCTGCTGGCGAGCTGGTCTCGCCTCCTCCTCCGGTGTCGCCGATCTCTATCCCCGTGACCGTTTCTAGCCACCTGATCTCGACCCCTCTCCTCTCTCCATCCTCCTCCCTCTCCCCCTCCGTCCCCTCCATCCCCTCTGTCTCCTCCATCTCCCCCGTCACCCCCTCTGTCTCCTCCCGGTGATGGTACCTGTGCATCTGGTACTGTAAACCGAGGGAATGGCACCCTCCACCGCTCTGCTCTGTAGGCTCCATCAGCCCCTGCATCTGTCATATCTGGGAAATACTCCTAGGGCTCGCTCTTGATACCTGATGTCTCTGCAATAGCTTGCTGATAATCCAACATGGGCAGCCACCCATGACCCTCCTCGTCTCTAGCCCTGGCATATGTGGTAGTCTCTGTCGAGACTCGCTGCTACCTCCCGAACTGCCGCCATACCCGAGTGATGCAGAATCTCTCAACTATCTCTGCATACCGACCTACTAGTGGCTGACTGCACAGCATGTAACTCAGCTCATCAGCTGCATCTCCCCAAACTTCAACCTCCCTGTATGGCCTCCATGTGAATGAGGCTATCTCATCTAGAATCCGTCTGTAGTATGTCACATCCCTAGAATGGGCATGTGATATAAACCTGAGGTACCTGTAGATGTAGGGGTACCTCCTCTCCCTCGGCTGAACCCTGGGACGCACCACAGCGATGTGCTCCCATGCCCATACCTGTGCCAGGATGGCACCGCATGCCCATGTCCAACCGTCTCTGTAGACGATCTCATGTAACTCATGGTACATCTCTGCCAATATGGGAGGACCCCATGCCATCCGTCGCAGCCTGCCGACCAAGTCCACCAGTAACCAAGCCCATCCGAGCAGGAATCCCTTCTGACTGCGGTCAGTCATCAGGATCTGAGAAATGATAGATGCCACTATGCATGGCACTAGGTAGTCTCTGCCAAAATCGTCTATCAGCCTCTCCCAGCTGATATGCCTATCCAGAATAGTGACATCCTGGAACATCTCCTGAACCAGTCAGCGCCCCTCAGTGGCATCCTGATTATAGTACACTTGTGCCAACAAATGAATCATGTCAGTTTTCATCATATGGAAACATTATATTTATGATTAGATCTTAAAACATGATTATACTCACCGGCTCGCCATGGCATGGCACACGTAAGATCCTGTAAACGTCCTCTAGAGTGATCGACGCCTCTCCAGGAGGCAGGTGGAAGGTGTTGTGCTCACTATGCCATCTCTTGGCAAGAGCAGTCAACAACCCGTGGTCCGCTCTGATGTATGGATACCTCAGCAGATATCTGAATCCCATCGCTCTGATATCGGCATTGCCCGGATCATCCAGATCTCAGACACACCGCAATCCTGTCACCTTCGGCACTCTGATGATGAGCGCCGAAAAAACCTCCTGCAAGCCAAAAACCAAGCCAATCGTTAGCACATATCATGATGGATGTCCAAAAACTCAGTATAAAACATCTCTAAAGCGTAACATTGTCTAGACCCATGTCATTTTTGCTAAAAAATGTATTAAATATCAAAATTTTAACTTGGGCAATATTCTTTTTTTGGAGAAGTATCGCGCAATACTTCTCCCTATAGTGGGGCGATAAACCTTATACTGCGCGATACTTCACCCAGTATCGTGTGATCTTTCACCTAGTATCGTGCGATATTGGTGCCTTAGGTCGCGCGATACTTTGGGGACCCGCGAAGTATCGCGCGATACTTCTAAAGTATCGTGCGATAGTTTGCCTAGTCAAAATTTTTTAAATTTAAAAATTTTGAAAAACGTGCTAAAAAAAGCTATTAAATGCAAAAAAAAAGCCTCAAAAGCTCGAGTTTTTCAAAAACATACTGGGGCAGGATAGTGTGGTGGCCGGTTGTGCAACCGGGCACACTCGAATCGATGCCTGTGGACGGGAACTCCTGCTTGCTGAGCCATTTTCTCTCTCTAAGCTCTGAAAATTCTCAAATCGCTAAAAGACAAATGATTTTTGAAAATGACATTTTGACCTCTTTTATAGCCTTTTGACTTTTTGACCTCATTTTCAAAACACCTTGAAATTGCGCAAAAATTGCACCCCTAGCTAATTTCGACGTCTTGGATCCATTTTTGAACTTGAAATTGAAATCCGAGGTCATCTTGATAGTCAAAATCACGTTTCAAAATCTTCCCTTCTTCTGCGCAGTTGACTGATCTTTTGAGGCCTAATCCTCCGATCTTTGTTGGGGCATCATCATTTCTTCATTTTCATGTCTTCCAAACTTCTAGTCTTTCATTCATCTTCATTCCATTTCCTCCTTTCTCACGTTTGACTACATCTTTTCAGTCAGGCTGGAGCATGTTTCATTGCCTAATGGTTAACCTTTTGACCCTTACCTTCGATTATGATTTCATTCTGATTTGATCAAATCCTTATCAATTCACTGTTCTCCTCTCTACCTGATTTCGATTTCGATTCCGAGGGGGCAGTACCTATGGGATTCTCATCCCCAATTCTTTGATTTTGCTGATTCAGACATCTTTTGTGAGCTTTTGCTCAAATTTGAGATTCTTATCTCTTACTTTGAATGTGATCCCGAATCAACCTCATGTTCAAAGGCCTTTGTTTATACTTTGTCCGGATATGATCTCGAATCGACCTCATAGTTGAGTTGTTTTGTGATCCCAGATCGATCTCACATTTCAATTCTTCTTTGACTGCATGTGTTCCCAAATCGATCACACATTAGTCAAAGAGGGGCAAATGTATGCACCCATAAATGGTCGCCTAGACTTTGGGCCCCATTTATTTGATTTATCAATCCTGAATCATTTTTATCAATAATCAATATTTTCAACATTATCAATTTCTTGATCAAATCTTAATTTCGATCATATATTGGATTTTTTCCTTATGGGCTAACCATTTATCCTAAGTCTTTATTTGATTAAAAGAAATATTTCCTCCCCTTTTAATAAATAAAAATCTCCCACTTTTCCTCTTATCCTAAGTTGCACAAATAAAGCATTATTCATATTTTATAAAAAGGAGAAAATCACTTTTTTTGTCTCACATGAGGCTCAAAAGTCAACACTTCACTCTCATTGGAGGATACTTGTGCACATGGATTGCTCCTCTTTCAAGCTCCACCGCTGATTAAGACTTTTTGCCTCTTAATCTCAATAGTCCATTTCTTTGCATTTCTTATAAAAGGAGAGCTCTCTCCTTCATTTGCATTCACTTGTTTTATGCTAATGTTATGCTGCGGGTTTTAGGTGCATTTGGAGTTTGAAGACATTGAAGACTTGCTTCATTGCATCATCTAGTTCATATTTGCTTTCATAGTTGCATAATAATGGCATTATTAGTGTAGATTTCCTTTTATGCAATAGAATAACTCACAGTCTAAATAGGAAGGCTTGGTAATACTTGTTCTTTCCTTTCATAGCATAGTTTGTACTTTCCTTTCATAGTTTAGATTGCATCATCATATAGCTTGCATTGCATTTGCATATTTGATTCTTGAGGATATTGGCACTCTTGCCCTTGTCCTCACTTGAATCTCTCATTGTGTGGTTGACTAGCAAGGTCACAAGCTTGTAGCTCTAGCTGAGAGCAAACACATCATAGTCCCTTGCAACTCCATGCATAAAGAGCTATGAGCCGCTTTGTGAGGCCTCATTCTTGAGCAACCTTGCATGTAATGGTTCATAGAAGTGCACCATTTTAGTGTGTACACTAATAAGTACAACGATAAAGTAAAATGAAGTAAAACATAAAAAACAAGATTAATAACTACAATGATAAATTAAAATGAAGTCAAACATGAAAAATAACATATTCAATGAACTAGTTCTATTTTTAAATCTTTTAATAATATTTAATTTTTATATGATATTTAATGTATAAATTAACTCCATAATAAAATTTATTCTAGAAGAATAGAATAATAAATAATATTGAATTAAATTGAAACTTTTAAATTGAAATTTTAGATTTGATTGTAGAAATTTTGAATCCATCAAGAAATAATGGACATTGCCACTAGAAAAGAGGGAGAATATATCTGAACAAACAAGATTAATAACTACAATGATAAAGTAAAATGAACTAGTTCTATTTCTTAAATCTTTTAATAATATTTAATTTTAATGTATAAATTAACTCCATAATGAAATTTATTCTAGAAGAATAGAATGATAAATAATATTAAATTAAATTTTTAGATTTGATTTTGGAAATTTTGAATCCATCGAGGAGAATATACCTAAGGCCATTAAAATGAGTGTCAAATAGAACTTATCAAAATAGAAAAATATGTTGACTTTGTACTTTGAATATACCTAAGATAGGCTCCCTATAAATCCTTGAAATGCATGCATGCTGATGCGTAGAATATTATTAGGGAGTTCGTGCATTTTAATAATATCTGATTTTAAGTAAACACGGGGATCTCACATAATTTATCGCTTATTTTCTTAAAAACTCAAACAAACTTCTATATTGAAGCATTTGCATCAAGCAATTCGGCTTAACATCAGCTTCAACTTTCTTTTTTTTTTTGAAAGGAGAAGCATGCGTTTTTCCTGATTTGTGGCTTAACTTTAGCTGATTGGCAAAACTACCAATACTTTTAGTTAGTCAACTTTTATTATTGGCTTCACATTAAGTTCTCATCATTCTTTAGGATTAAAATTATCATCATTCTTCAATCATAAAGATAGGTATTTTCATCTTCTTAATAATTTTTTAAAGTATTTGTTGTATAATCCAACTCATTATCAATAGGGGTACATTTGATAATTTTGGAAAGTGTAAGATGCCTTAGGTTTTGTAATGGTTGTCTTAAGAGGATGTTGATTAATAATTCTTTAAGCATAATGTGAAATGATATGGTTTTTTGGGATCAATAATGTAAGAAAACATGATGATGTCTAAAGTATCAATATGATTGTAAGTGAAGCAATGATTTTTACATAATCTTTGATGAACTTTCATTAATATCTTATTATACCTCAAATACTTTGAGGGCTCTTGAAGCTATTTTAATAGCCTCATTTTTTAATCTACTTTGATATCTTTCTAAAAAGTTATGTGCCCTAGGTACATTTTTTTTGGATGAATGAACACTTGGCGTGTTTCACCCATAATCGATTGTCATAGAAGAGGGCTCGCTCCAAGTGTTGTAGATGCTCTTCTCATGTTTGATTGTACAAAATGATATCATCAAAGAAGGCTAAGACAAACCTTTGAAGAAATGGATTGGAAATACTATCCATCAAGCTATTAAATGTTGATAGTTCAGTGGTGAAAATAAATGGCACGATGATAAATTCGCAATGACTATCATGTGAGTTCTAAAATATATGTTAAGAATATCCTCCTCCTAGATATAGATCTAAAAGTAGCCCAACCATAAATTAATCTTGAAGAAAAGGTAGATCTACAAATATATAATTCTTCTAAGAGCTCATTGACCACTAGAATGGGAAATTTATCCTAGATACTGATTTTATTAAGATTTCAAAAGTTAATACAATAGAATTGGGGAAGGTCAAGGACAATTCCTAGTTGAGTGACAATTCTTAGAATTTTTTCTATTTTAATGTTTGGAGTAGTACTAATAAGGATACAAATTCAGATTGTACTATCAAGCACTATCTAGATCGCTTTTAATCTTAAATATTGTGTAGTGGTATCTTTTTTGTTCTTCAAAGACAACTACATGTCAAGACAATAATTTTTTTAATTTCACTAATTGGTATGAAGATGATTCATTGATTCTAACAATAGAAAGCTAGGAAACAATGTCATTAGATCCCCTTTTAACCAACTTCTTCATTTAATAAGAGATGATGCAATATATTGTATAAGAGTAAATTCTTTTCAAGTATGTTATTGATCACTTACCCAAAATAACAAAGCAATAAAGTTCAAGTGTATGGAATCAATGTTTCATCACAGTAAGTCTAATAAATATAAAATATCTAAAAAATGTGTAGTAATCAATAATTTTTTTTAGAATATAAGAATGTGTGTAGATGTAGATAGGTGAAGACTAGAGAAATGAACTTAAATTCACACAATATTAATGTTTATTCATAGATAGATGTATTGAACTATTTTCTTTCATCAATAAGATTTAGGGTTTTTAGCCTAGCCCAAGTCTAAGGGAGGTCACAAGAGGGACCTCCTCCCCAATCAACATACTCAACTTAGAAGCCATAATGGAATTCCAAGAGCCACCACTTGGAATTCCAACACTAGATGTCACTTTGAGGATTCCAACATGGATCTACATCTTGAGAACCCTATAACCTTGTCAGTAGAACACAACCCCATTAATTGTATTGAACCACCTTTTAAATAAAAATGAAACTAAATAAAATATATTATAAATATAAAAAAATTACCATTAAAAAATATCACATCCCATCTTACTTTACAAAAGAAAATGTTTTAGTTTAATAGAAAGAACCATAAACGAGTCAAGCAATGAATGCCTTTTTAATGTATTTCTAATGACATAGGTACTTTTTTCTTCTTCACTGAATCAGATTTTCATTCAACAAATGTGTCAATATTTTTAGTCAAAGTTTTGTTCTTATTAAACTTTGAAGTTATTAAAATATACTAAATAAAAATATTATTTCTATTTTTACTATATAAATTACATTAAATTAAATAAAAAATTATTAATAAACTTTTTTAATAAATACATTACCTTTCTTGAAAATGAATATTAACATTAAAAGATCAAGCTAGTTGGTGTCATAGTCACATAAAATATATTTATGTAGTGACGACTTGTACAATATTTGAAGGAGTCCAACACATTTTCCTACCCATTATTTATTTCAATACGCATGTGCATGTCTCTATGAGCTTATAGCCTATGTCTTATTCTTATGATTTCATATCTATATGCATTCAACTTATATATTAGATTAGCACATCCTTGCATGCACTTGTATCTATCTAGTCATTATGCACTCTATCTTGATTTATTTTTTTGATTTAAAATGAGTTCATACTTGTATGGATATCCTTGTGGGAGTGAGCTCATTAATGTCCAAAATTAATTTAAAAAGTTGAAATCCTAATTGATTAACCCCCTCTATCTTTTTTGCTCTGAATTGATGAAATACACGTTTTCACAATTTGATGTCATGTATTAGTATTTAAAGATAATTATTGAAATTCATTCTAATTACCTCATCTTATCTCTTCTCATCTTATGTCTTCAATATAAGGAGTTCATTCTAGAAGAGCAAATAAATAATAACACATTTTGATTTGTTGATTAGAAGGAGTAAATAATTCACATCGTAGAGCTTTCTTGTATTTTTTAAAGACTATTAAGTATAATACCTCCTGTGTGTTTGGTAAAATTTAATGTGATCGATGACTTTAGCACAACACATCCTCTAGTTTCACATGGATTGGAGAGAGTTTGGACTTCATGACCTCATGCTTTACCATAGGAAGCTCTCAATAATCAAGCCATACCCCAAACTTGATCTTTCTTGTCTTTAATCTTGTCTTCACTCAAAATTATTCGATCTAGGTGAATGATTCTTATGACTATCAAGAACCTTTCAAGACACTTAAAAATACTGGTAACCCACTTGGCTGACCAATTTAGTGGAACAAGGCTATGTTGTTTGGGCAAATAAAATATCATAATATCATTTGAGCACTAGGATGAGTTCACAACAAGAGGAATAGTCCATTTACACAATTTTGTAGTAAAACATGACTTTATCTTCTAATAGAGTATAAATCAATAGCAAAATCCAAGGCACATGTTAGACTTTAATATCACATATACAATACATAATATTAGCATATATAGAATGCTCATAAATTATAATCCCTTGTTTATTACAAAGCTAATCATTCTCATCCTTATTTATCTAATTATCATATGTACATGCTATATCATTATACCAGCTAATTATCTATAACTTATTTTTATTGTGCTTATGTGTGTTCCTTCAATCGATTAACCTAAATAAAAACTCTAAGAATCAATAAATTGTTTATTTTTAGTATCATGATTGGTGATGTTGGTGTGATACATCATTCGATACCACCTGAGTTAGGGGATATCAAACCTTGTAACCTTGTGCTTTACCATAAGAAGCTCTTGCCAATCAAGCTAGACCCCGCCCCCAACCCACTTTTAGTATAATTATTATTTCTATAATATAATTTAAAATAAAATTTTATGAATAAATATCTAATATAAAAGCTCATCATAATCAGTTTGAAAACTAAAAGTAATATGCTACTTAATCTATTTAGTAAAACCTAAAAATTAGAAATATATATAATTAATGACTCGCTTAGTATAAGGAGATGTAAAAGACTTATATACATTAAATAACAAACTACAAGCAACAAATACAACTTATAACTATCTTTAATATAGAAAAATAAAATAAATAAAAGATAAAAAATTGGAATAGAAAAAAATTAAATATTTTTTTCCAATTTTATTCTCATTAGGAAAGCATTATTTATAATCTTTGAAATTCTGTTGAATCAAATTTAATTCATAGTTTTTCTTAAAGTTAATATTTAATTTGATTTTATGCTAGAAAGAATATTTTTTTGAATTATTTTAGAAATATTTTGAATTTTAATAAATAGAAAATCAAAAAATATTTAATTGATACATCTATATCAATAAAAAATATATTTTAATAGATAAATGTTTTAAAACAATTAATTTACTTGAGAAAGATACGTCTTGGCATTTTTAGTGTAGATTTTTAAATATATATGTTATGTAAAAGAATTGAACACGTCTTTATAATATATTTCAAATTAGAAATTTGTTAACATTTTCTTTCTAATATTTTCCAAGTTAGATATCTTTTGACATTATCTTTATGATACATTTTAAATTAGACATCTGTGGACAATTTCTATATAAATATATGGCAATAATAAAAGCAATTGAACGAGTCCAAAAACACTGAGAGAGTCCTATTCGAAAACAGAGAAATCCCTGAATATTAGTCAGTCAATAAATTAGAATTTTCTCAAAGGTCTTTCAATCTCGCAGGATTTCACAAAAATAAAATAGGAAGCTCAATTCAAATACGAGATTTTATGCTCAAACATCAACATAAGCCCACCAGATCATAATACCATGGCTGGAGAAGGAAATCATGGTAGCTCTGATCAGGTGATGACTCTCTTGGGCATTACTTTGACAGGAAAACCCAAATGGCTACAGTTACTCATCTGTGGTGGAGGATTCTTTTTCGGTTATCTGGTTAATGGAGTTTGTGAGGTAATTGATCTAATTTTTTCAACTTTTGATCAATATTTGAATTTAGTAAGTAGATCCCCTGAATCCAGGCAAACTAAAAACTAACCTTTGGAAACTGTATGATTGCAGGAATTTGTGTATAATAAACTACAATTTAGGTGAATACTAAATTCCCAATCTGGATAACTATTGATGAATCATTGTCCTCTTTTTTTTCTCAGTTTTGGTATTTCATTGTGGCTAATGGGTGAATTGTTGTTCTGTTTTGGGTGCATGGAGCTATGGGTGGTATTTCACCTTTGTACAGGCATTCGTTTATCTGGGTCTCATATATCTCAACGGATTCAGACCCAAGCATATTATAAATCCATGGAAAACATATGTAAAACTCTCAGGGGTCCTGATGGCATCACAGGGATTGACCAAAGGGTCTCTTCAATTTCTTAATTATCCTGCCCAAATTATGTTCAAGTCTACAAAGGTATGAGCAATGAGATGAGATGTGTTTTTTAGACTATGAAGTGATTTTTATGCTTATATATTTGATCATATCAGTTAGCATGGCTGTTAACTTGTAAAACATCTTAGATTACTTTTTGTATAGAGTAAGTTGATTTGTACAATCCGTGAGATAATCTGTATGTTGCTCCTGAATTTGATTATGTGAAAGTTTTTTCCTTCACTAAATCAAAATCAGAAGCAGCATACAGATTACTTTTTATATGTCAACAGATATATATATATGTACTAGTACTTAAAATGTCATTATATGATAGCTAAGGGAAAGTGCTTCAGAATCTATTTCATAAACATAATTTTTCTTTAAGTTGTTTGGAAAAATTTGGACTTGTGAAACAGGTCTTGCCAGTGATGATCATGGGGGCCTTCATACCAGGCCTCAGAAGAAAGTACCCCTTAGAGGAATATATCTCTGCCATAATGCTTGTGGTTGGCTTGATCATTTTTACACTGGCAGATGCTGAGACATCTCCAAATTTCCATGTATTGGGAGTTATCATGGTCTCTGGAGCTCTGGTTTTTGATGCCTTTCTAGGCAATCTCCAGGAGGCTATATTCACCATGAATCCTTCTACAACACAGGTATTGCTATGATAAAACTAGTGAAATCTGTGTTAGAAGTATTTTCATGTCAATTTGATCAGATTTTATAAATTATTTTGGTTGCATGCAGATGGAAATGTTGTTCTGTTCTACTCTAATGGGGCTTCCATTCCTGATACCGCCCATGGTTTTGACTGGTGAAGTATTCGAGGCCTGGAGAGCTTGTTCACAAGTAATCTTTCTAAATTTTTACTTCTCTATTTTTCCATCAACTACAAGCTAAGTCTTAAATAGTGAATTTAAGATTAACCTTCCTTCAACTACAAGCTAAGTCTTAAATAGTGAATTTAAGATTAACCTTCCTTCAACTACAAGCTAAGTCTTAAATTTAGACATGCCAATCTTAGCTAAAGTTTGATTTAGCAATAAAAACCTGCCCTAGATGTTTTCTCTAGCCATAACTAACTAAAACATGAAGTGGGTCATCACTATCAGTCTCTTCACTTATCAAATTTTAACTGAAGCTAAGTCCGAATTTAACTCGATATCATAGAAATACCCATTCAAAATTGGATTTTGAATGTCTATCTCTAAATGTACCCAAATTATCTAATTGAGAAAGTTGTCTTTTTCTAGAGGTTGCCACGTTGAAATAATGGCAGATCTGTACTACTCTGAAATGTTGTCAGTGTTGACAAATCTCACTTAAAAGAACAAGTTTTATAAAATTTATTGGATCATGTCATCAATGGTTGCAATTATCACACTCCATTAGATTCTGACTGTGCATGAACGACAAGGTTTTAGAACTAAACAGTGTCAATTTTTTTTGGTTAAAAACCCTGGAGTCAAAGAACATGAAAAGTTTTCTTAAGAATCTGTTAAAATCAGCAATGAAGGAAAAATAAAAAATTATAGCCCTATCACGGTATTACCTACAGCAAAAGAAATTTCATGTTTTTGTCTGGTTTTCAGAGATCACAACATCTCACACAAAAAAAATGCAGAATCAGGATAACAGGTGGCTTTTAAGGCCTGCCATAATATATTGTACATATGTTACTATTTAAAGCATGTTAAGTAAGAATCCTATAAAATCTTTCTGTTATTAATTTTAGGGATCTCTAAATCCCATCCCATATCTTTTCTTAAGTATTAATAATGATTTTTTTTTCTTGTTCTTTCATGGCAGCACCTATATGTTTATCTAGTGCTGATATTTGAAGCAATGGCCACATTTGTAGGCCAGTTGTCTGTGCTATGTTTGATAGCCATTTTTGGGGCGGCTACAACTGCATTGGTTTGTATAAACTGTGATCTCTGTGTAATTGGTGTTTTTGCAATGCATTATTATTAGTACTTTTTAATCAATTGTTTTCTTAATCAGGTAGTGATAGCTCAAGCAATCACCTCTCTTATTTTGTATGGTTTTCCTTTCACAGGTTACCACAGCTAGGAAGGCGTTTACCTTACTGCTTTCTTATATTATATTCACCAAGCCAATCACTGAGAAACATGCAACAGGATTGTTGTTGATAGGCATGGGGATAGTGCTAAGAATGTTACCAAATCCTATGGTTAAAACTAACCAAAAACAAAGGTCTACAGAGAATATAGAAATAGAAGAAGAAAACAAGCCATTGGTTTCTGATCAGCCAACTTGATTGTAATTGTGTTGCAGTAAGGAAGTGTTTCCAAATAGAAATCTAATACAAGCATTTTGTATTGATTTTTTTTGTCAGCACTTTTTTTCATGTTATGAGTCTTATACCCACAAGGCGAAGTATTTCATTTATTTATTTTTGTCAAGAAATGTTAGAAATATCTTTTGTCTGACCAGTGAATAAGCAAATTGAGAAATTTAACTTGAATGTGATCTAAGGGTCCATTTGGTTGCTTGAATGTAATTAAATAATGCTGGAATTGTCAAATTCCAGTATTTGACAATTCTGAAAGTTTTAAATCCGAAAAATGGTTTTTGGAATATGGCTGGAACAGTTTGGTTCATATGGAATTCACCAGCAATTATTAATGAGAAGATGGAAAATGTTGTTTGCATATGGATTTCAAAATATTATAAATTTTGCTTTATCCCAATTCCCATTTAAGTAGAATTGGAATTGATTTTCCAATTCCACCTATTTAGATGGAAGATTCAAATGCTAGTTTTGGGGGTAAATGAGAATTAACAAATCCTTATTCCAGTTTCATGTTTTGATCACAAACATAAAAAATGTCAATTCCAGAATTTGACAATCCCAATTCCAATCTAATTCTAATAAACAACTCCGAAATTTTGAATTCATCAATAAATACAGAACTTAAAAAGGATAAAGTAAAATAAGGCACTAAATAATCTTAATTAAGGCCTTATCATGGCAGAAGGTTAAAAAATTGAAGCATATTGTCTCAAAAAAATGTTGAGAACTGGAAGGGTGATCTTAGTGCTTGTCCGATGTGGCCTGAATCTATTGATGAAATTTTAAAAATATGGAAGTTTTAACCAGTAATTTGGTCATTTCTTTATAAGATTAAAATGTAGTTATACTCCCTGCCTTGGCAGCAGGATTTACTATTTTGGTTCTACATTAAATTGTGTGGGGGTGAAAATTTAGGATTTTGTTGGTTTTAGCTTTTCCTGTACCTGCTCTGTAACAGGCTACAGGAGCTTAGATCAAATACCCCAACTTGAGACTGTAATTCAGTTGAAACCATTCTTATTTTGTGAAATGCTTTTGTTTGGGCACAGGATACTATAACTGTACTTGTCATGCTCCCTCATTCATAATTTCCTAACCTGGGGCACCCCAAGGATTCCTGAAGAGTCTGGCTTTGTTTGTTGTTAATCCATTCAATTTTATGGTGAGTTTACTTAAAAGTAGAATCCTACACACTGTGTCAGTGTGATGAACTCTGGCCTACTATTCTTCCTCAATATGCTTTCTTGGTAGATTATTTTTTGGCACACATTCATTACACTAAATATTTCTTGGTGCTAGGTGTGCTCCTATACCTTGTCTTGTACTGACTGTCAGAGCAGAATGCATATCTATGGCACTACACAATTTCAAGCACATTCAGTATTTTCTGCCTTGTCCTTTAAACATTAGATATGGGTAGCTAAAGTCGTTAATAAAATTTCTCTTTTTGACTGTTGAGCGTCTAATACCCATTTTAGTAGACCAATTTGAGTCTACAAGCTATTTCCATGGTTGTTAGATATTACTAATTGGCAAATGAAGTAGAACGTAATTTTTTTTCTAAAGTGATAATATATTATTTCAAATGTTGTGACAATTGTAAAACAATTTCAGGTTAATTTGTCAAGAATTTTTTAGGGTTAACTTGTTAATGGACATAAGTCTTGTTATAATGGCTTAAACTTAAGGTTTTCTCAATATATAATAAGTTCATAGCTTCTTGTAACAGGTATTAAATTGCAAGGGATTGTAGATTGTAACAGGTTAGAATTACTAGATAATAAGATTGGACTCTTCAACTTCTTATACATATACATATTGATATGATGAAAAGTGAGATCGTTGAAAGCCACCCAAAAATCTTCAGCTGGTCATAAATCATTCATAGGAATTAGCTGTCGTTTATAATTTCCATGCATCCAATTAATGACAGCCAGCTGATCCTTAAATACTTGCAAATTCTGCACATTATACAGCACACTTCAGAAACAATTTTAATGCCATCAATTCGGCTTAATTATTAAACCCAGATTTGTCAATGAAGGTTCAGTGAGATGTCTTATAGGTTTATCTTTGTGAAAAAAAAATTGGGGTTTTCCAAAGCTGCATGCAACTCAAGATAATATTGGAATGTTGGAATATCTTAAACCAAGAATATTTTCAGTCTCAACCCAAACAATTCTAGTATATGGGCAATGAAAAATATTCTTATAGAACATTAGACAAGTACCGTAAATTTTTAGAAAATAGGCATTATCCATACCTCTTCTAGCTAAGAGCAACTTACACTTGAGGGCAAGCTTCTCCTTTTCCATCTACTTTAGCTACTTCATCCTATCTACTTATTACTTGCAATGAATCTATTAGAAAGTGTAAAGATGAATAATTTAGAATAACTAGTGTAAATAAATAGAAATAGAAATAAAATTGTAAATGTAAATGATTTAAGATCATAATAACGTAGAAATAGCTTTTATAAGGGAACTACAAACACTAATGAAGCAAAATAGTATTAGGAACATGTAAGAGCAAAATTTGCAAAAACAAGTATAATGCAGTAGAACGGAATGCCAAGACTAGCTAAGAGTGAGTGTATATAGAAATTGAGAGAGTAGAGAGGTGGCAAATACAACTAATAGAAATAGACCATCATGATAGCCTAAAAAAGGCAAGTGTAACTCTCATTGAAGATGTTGACACCTTGCACTCACTGACAGTAATACTCATTTTATAATCATAATCAAGATAGATTAAAAGTGCGGGAAAAACCTAGGAATACAAGAATAAATAAGCAATTAGGAAATTAAAAACATACATTAACACCCCCACCCCTGCCACAAAGCACAACTTCGGTGGGTAAAAAGATGATGGGAACCAACAAATGAGGCCATATTAAGTACCCATGGACAAGAAAGCTCTCATCTCTCTCCCTCCCCCATTAATAGAGAGAGAGACAACAACCCAAAAGAGATAATAAAAAGAGCTACTAATTAGAAAGAGTCACAACCAACTGGTTGTGCACTTCCATTTTCTTACAAATACGAGGAGATGCCTCATAAAGAGGAAGAAGAAGAAGAAGAAGAGGAGGAGTCATAGCTCGAGAAAAAGGAGGAGCTACAAGAGGATATTGAGAAGGTTGTATTCCAACAAACCTCTTTGCACACAAAGGACAATGAAGATCTAATCCTCTTGTTTGAAGAGCTTCCCTCTTTTGTTGATACGTAGGAAGAAAAGAAAGACCATAAGGACACCATTGTCCTTGAAGATGACTAGACCAACATGCATCAGGTTGTTTCTTGACCTGTACTATTTCATGGCATGGAGGGAACCATAGAGAAGATTGATGATGAAGAAATCTTTCTAGATGAATATGATTCCATCTACTCATTTGTTGATTACAGATTGTTATCTCTTGAATCATAAAGACATGAGTTGCAACAAAAGCAAGAGGCCTCCATAGTAGTAAAGAAGCCATCAAAGCCATCCCTTGCTAGCCAAGAATAGATCAAGGCGACATAGCATAGCATTGAGTTCAAGGGTGATTGCTTGAACTTGGTACTTTCAAAAGGATGTCCCATCAAACATCTAGCTCAAGTCTACAAGTCGCCCCTGGTCATGCTTACCTTCGAGCATGAAGATGAACATCATGGAGAGCAGGAACAACTTACCCTTTCGCTATAGGAGAACAATATTCAAATGTGGGTGAGTTTTCTTGTTCTAAATCTTTGTAGGGCATTCCAATATGTTGGATGTTTGTAAGACTTTTCTTTCTAGATGATTATCCAGAAGCATGTGAAATATCATAAGCTAGTTAGGAATGGCAACTACTTTAATGAGTCAACCAATGACTTTGTTTAACACGATTTCAATGTAAATCTCTGTACACGGTAGGTTAGAAGTTTTCTTGTTTTCTAATAAGTGTTGTTGCACATGCTACATTCTCCTTAAGGGAATGCTTGTTGTAGTTTTCATTTTTCCTCCAAGTGCATGCTTGCACAAGTTTTTGTGTCTTCTCTTATTTGAGGTAGGTCTTTTTGTTATGGCTTCCTTTCTATAACTTTGTGGCCCAATGGATAAGACATTCTAGTCTTCTCAACATAGATTCTAAGGTTCTTTCTGAGCAGGCTTAAATCCCCTATGATTCACCAAAATTTGTAGATATTATCTATGATAGCATTCATCTAAAGCATTCTAAAGACAATTTGAGGTAGTGCATAAGAGACAGATTGAGTAGAAATGCAAAAAATCAAAAAAATATTTTTTCGGTACTTTTGTATGTTTCTAAAAAGCACATTTTTGGAGGCCTTCGAAGTGAAAATTGGGGTCGAAACTATCATCCATTCCTTAGCACGATGTGCCAAAGGCATGGTGCTAAGGGATTGAAACTAGATCTCTTGAAGAGCTTTCCAATGAGGTAATTTGTTATATATTTTGAGCAACAAGTAGAGAGTTATGACCCCGCGAGGTTGGGGTAACCAAATGTCAAAGTGGTGTTGTCTCTACCAGGTCCGTGCACCCTTTTCTTCAAGTCCTTTACTTTCAAAGAGTTCTAACAATAGCGGTTTCCACGTGTCAGCACCGTCATCATGCTAAACGTCCAAGTTGCAGTTGTGTCCGTCAATAGACCTATGGGGCTCACATCCTTCAAGGCAAAATGCCACTTTTTCATCCAACAACAAATCTTGAAGAAAAATTGATCCGAATATGAGATCTCCATGCGCGAAAAAATGAGGAATCACTAAGAGTGGAGTTGGGAATCTATTCTCTTATGATATCGAGGAAGTTTGAAAAGGCACAGGTGGCACCCATGCTATACATGTGAAAAGAGACTAATGATACAAAAATTGGCATGGCGAGGTAGTTGTAACAACTGCCATGATGATAATCAACTAGAAAACAAAGGAGGTCCGCTGGAATGGCTGCGGGTGTTGGGGCGACGCTGGTTGTTGGGGGTTCGCCGGTCGCTAGTGTTTCTGTTGGGGGTTTGCTGGTCTCTAGTGCTTCTGTTGGGGGTTCGAAGGCCGCTGGTGCTAGGGCGACGCTGGTCACTGGAGGTTCATCGAGCAATGGTACTTTTGCTAGGGGCTCACAGGTTGTTGGTGCTTCGCTAACTGCTGGTGGGATGCTGGTTGTCTTGGCTAGGGTTCTGTCTCCTGCTGGAGGTGTTCCTGGGAAGTTGCAAGCCCCGAAGGTCGCTAGTGGTTCTAGGGTTTTGCTGGATGTTGAGGCGACGCTGGTTGTTGGGGGTTCGCCGGTTGCTGGTTCTTTTGTTGGGGGTTCATAGTTCACTGGTGTTGCTGGGGTGACGCTAGTTGCTCCAGCTAGGGCTTCTGCGACAGTCAATGTTTGAGGGGCTGCTGCTGCTCGGAAGGCTACTGTTCCTCGTAGTGCCTTTCCAGTCAGCCCCCATATTTCTGTTGAGCTGGATGAGGATACTCCCTTTGAGATTGATGCGACAACCTCTATTTTTTCTGAGCATGGGTTGATTTGCAGATTCAAGGGTTTCTGGCCCTCTTTGCCTGATCTTCATTCTTGGATTTCCAGTCATTGGGAACCTCTAATCTCTAGTATAGTCCATATCTTCCCTATGGAAAAAGGTTTTTTCGTGGCTAAATTTGATAATGCTAAGGATAGAAATATTATTTTGTGTGAAAACTTCTTTAGTTGGGATGATCGTTTTATGCTATTGCTGAAGCCATGGCATTCTGATTTTTCTCCATCTTTCAAATCGTTTGATTTGCAACCTATCTGGGTTAGGGTTCCTAATCTTCCCCTCCATCTTTGGATTGACTCCGTTCTGGAGACTGCGGGGGATGCTATTGGGGAAATTTTGATGGTGGATGAGAAATCTTCGGATTTATTCCATTCTACTTATGCTCGTATCCTAGTGGATATTGATACCTTAAAAGGCCTGCCTTCAGAGGTTAAACTTTTTTCTCCCGAGGGTAGAAGCTGGATTCAACAATTGGACTATGAAGGCATCCCCTTCAGATGCAGAAGATGCTTTAAGACCGGTCATGTTGCATCTCAATGTGATCTTCAGAGACATAATAAGCCTGCTTCGTGGTGGAAGGGGGCCTCTTCTCAGCACTATACGGTGGAGAAGGTTTGGAGCTTCGCGCATGTGGTTGAGCAGGTTGCTGGCCCTGTTTCTAGTCCTATGGTTGTTCTTGTTCCTTCTCCTACTTTTTTTGCTGGTGTCTCTTCTGCTAGTACAACTGGTTTGTTTGCCAGCAATTCTTTTGATGTTGGGGTTTCTCCAGCTGGTTCTGTTCTTCCTGGGGTCTATATGTCTGCTGGTTTCTCTGCTGGTTCTGTTCTTGCTGGAAGTAATACTTTTGCTGCTGTTGTTCCTCTTGTTACTTCTGGTTTTGCTGGGTGTACTGTTCCTTCTACTGGTAGTACAGGTGTTGGATTGTCTGCTGGGTCTGCTAGCATTCTTCTAGCCAGTTCTATTTCGGAAGCTCCTGCTAGTGCTGGGAAGTCTGGCACTGGCTATGTGGCCGTTGTAGGTGTTGTCCAGACTTCTCATGTTGGTTCTATTGTGGTTGGCTCCTCTCCTGCCTCTGTCTGGCAGGAGAAAGCTTCTTTGGTAGAGGAGGGATGGACTACTGTTATAGGTAAACATAATAAAAAGTCCCCTCTACATTTTGATATGACTCTCCGCTCCCAAAAGAAGGGAGGCAAAGGAAAATCCTAGGATTGTTTAGGGTGCATGTTTTCCCTAGATACTTGATGTTGTTGTAAAGCGTTGGCTTTACACGTTTGGATTCAGCAGTTTGAGTCTTTCTGTGTATCTTTCGTTTGGCTGTTGTTGTTTTGCTAGAATTGTGTTGCTGGTAGTTCTACTGGCATTATGTGCTGAGGGGGCACAGTAAGGTTATTCTTTTTCCCCCAGTTGTTTCACTTAGATCTAAGCTAATTCTTTCTATATTCTGGGGGTTACAGTTCCCTTCAAAAACTAAATATATATGGTTTCGGGGCCCATTCAAAACTTGTTTTTACCATATTCAAAAACAACTGCCATGATGAATTTTCCACATGACACAAATGTAAAGCCCCTTCTCAGTCTCACTTTTGAGGTTCAGTTCAAGGAAATTTTCTATATAACCTTGCGAGCACGTTGTAATCAAGAGAGAGGTTTTGGAGTTTTTTGCTCACTACTTTGAAAAATACTTAAGAAATAACTATTGTATTATTCTTCGGCCTTAACTTTGTATACAAATAATCACTAGAGGAGACATATTGGACTATGCCCAATTTTCTTTTACTATGTGTTCTGTTATGATTTTGTGAATAAATTTAAGTTTTGTGTCATTCTAGAGGGACATAACTATCATTTATTATTTTGGGATTTTATAATTTCATCATAGACTCACAATTTATTGAACCATGTTTTATATTCTTTTAATGTTTGTGATCTGATGGTTATACTATGCTATTTGGTGAATGAAATTCTCCTAGAATAACTCTTTTAGTGGGATAATAGGAACATCTTCTATGAGCCTTAGTAAGTGCTTCTCACGAGAAGATCTGAATAATCTACTCTATGTCTATTTGACTTTAGCATTTTGTTCTCTTTCCAACAATGAAGAGTCTGTGACATTATGTGCTCATTTTTGGGATTGTTTGTTCTTGTTATTTCTAAAGGGAAATTCAAAGGGTTTCAAAATCTTTTGCGCATCACCTTAGTTTATGTGTTTAATTGTTCTTCCTCTTTCCCAAAATATCAGTATGATGAGTCGACTTCTAAAATATAAGAACTTGTTTCATAGGGCACAATTTGTCCCACTGCTATGAAGCTTCCCGACTACCCTTATTTAGGCATGAACCTCTTAGGGATCAACACATACATCATGTTTTTTTTGCGAAGTGGCAAGTGCAACAATTCCAAACACTGAGACAATTTCCCACTTGGAACTATCGTATCAGTTATTGATTTTGCATAAAATTATTCTTTAGTTCATCAAACACAGTTTTAATCAAAATACTATTTTTCAAAGCATATTACTATTATGGTACAAGTGTATTAGAGACATGCACAATTGGATTTGGATGGTGTTGATAGGAAATTTTAAGCACACATCATTAAGAAAGAATACCACTTTTATATTAGTGCCTCCTGGATGTTCTCCTTCTTGGTCCTCATGCTTAGCCTCATCCACAAAAAGCTTAGGCTCTTCTCTTTCTAAATCCTCATCGAAGATCACTTCTATGTAGTGTATTTGCCCCTTCCACAAACACTTATGGCTTGGTGCTCTTGCTTCCCTAAAAATGCCATAGTAGGCAAATTTTGACGACCTTTCGAAGCCTCTAATTCGTTCAAAATTAAGTTCAAAGTTTTTATATCACCCACCCAAACAAAAAATTCATTATCTTCAAAATTAGACTTGATCTTTCCATTTAACTTTGCCTAAATCCTTATATATATCCAAAATAAATCTCTAGGAAAGTAATTGGAACAACCTATGTTCAAATAAAAAAACTTTCTAAAAATAGTAACCCTGCCCAAAATAACCCTTATTGAAAAACTAGACAATATTTTGTTGGGTGATGCAAGATTTCCCTTACATGCTGGATGCTCTTGCATCAGAAGGGAATGGAGAGGGAAGATATATTGCACATGCAAAAAGAAAAAGGAAAAGGAGAAAAACCAAAGAAATGTAAAAAGAAGACATTACCAATGACTTAACATTAAAAAATAAAAACAAAAAAAAATTAGAAAAGGAGAAATATACATATAGCTTTCTCTCTATTTTCTTGTCTTTTTGATTTTTTATTGTTATTTTTAAATCATTGGTGGTCTCTTTTTATATATATATATTTTATTTTTCTCCTTTTCTTTTTTCTTGTTCTACATGAAATTTATCTCCCCTCTTCAGCCCCTTCTCATTTTAGTCTGTTTAGGTCTACAACTAATCATATTTTTGTTCCTTAGCTATCTAACATCCTAATGAGATATTAAAAAGCATTATTAGAAGTGTTATCTAACATCCAGTCAATGGAACATAGAGTTTGATCTGAAACATTGATGAAAGAAACACAAACATAATCAAATAAACAACTACTTACTTCTCTAATAACTCTAATTCTTTTGATAATCTCTCCCAAAAAATCACAAATTAAATCACATAAATAGGTGCTAAAAAAACCATGAACCTATGTAAAAGACTTTAAGAGGGTTATATGTATTGAGTGTCATGTTACCATTCCTTCTTAAATGAGGGGGTGACACATGGATCCCAATCACCCCTTTTCCCCTTTCCCAACAAACTCTAAAGGAATGGTCCCCGCAAATTCCTAAGCATTAGGGTAATATGTGTCCTTGCCTAAATTTTTTCCATGGAGGATATTTAGAAAAAATCACACGTGTAAGGACTTGGGAAACTTAACACATGAACTTGAGGGAGTGAGTTTCAAAGCAACAAGTCATTTAAAACTTTTCCTACAAGATTCAAAATTGTAATCCATTTTTAAGGGATTTGAGAAGGTTAGATCAAGTACTAAACCTAAGGTTTATGTCTTAAAAGGTATCCAAACTATAGGGGCTTTATCTAGGGACATTGAAACACTTAAAAAGAGTAAAAAAAGACACTTCAATACCTTCTAGAAACTCATACAAAAATAAATCTAAGTTTTCCCAACAAAAATGTCACATAAAAAAAAACTCATATTAATAATAGGACACTACAAAAAAGGTATTTACAAAATAAGATTTCACTCTTACAACAAATAAAACATTTAAAGACCTTAGTCTCCATCATGGACTATGGCCATGCCAAGCACTAGGAATCATACAACTAATATTTTCATAAGAACCTTCAATTTTTATTAACCATTGAAATTATCCTGCACACTCAAGAAATACACAAATAAACCCAGTCATATAATAGCTAAGACAACATAATTTTAACAACTACATTCTCAACAACAATTTAATTCTTTACTTTACAATATAATTCATCTCAATATATCATATTATATTTCATTAAACACTAATTATTCACAACTCATTTAATTTCTATTCATTTGATTATAAGTATTTCATAGCATAATTAAATTATTTTAAGACATCGAAACATCAATTAAATAATTCATATTAATCACATAAAAATTAAATAATTAATTGGCCATCACAATTTTTAACCTCATCATATGCAGATGTAAAATTATCTATCTTAGGCATGCAATTCCACATATAGTATATCTAATTACATAATCATAAGTCCATCATAACATAATCAACACTAATCATGGGGTGTTAGAATAATAATGGTCCAATAGCGCAAGAATCCAGGTCATTAAAGGGTGAATCTAACATCCCTAATGCTTTTGTAGTTGCCCTAGGGAATATGTACTTATCTTGGTGCATGTATATTCACCCTAGAACTTGTGTATTTCCCTTGCAAACAATCCTTTATGTGCATGGATGGTTTGAACTACCAAGCCATCCCCTCCAAAATACATTATCTACCTTGCAACATAGCACTTAGAGATTACATCCATCCCATTTGCTCCACCATTGCAAAGTTATATATTGTGATCTACACTTCCTACAATCATCCATCACTACAAGCTCTTTTTCATATATCACAAATATCAAAATATTGTATCCTAGCAAAGTTCCATGTCATGCTCAAGTATTTATTACATCACTACAATGATTTATGTCATAATCATATATTTATTGTAAATTGTATGGTCAAGATTTATTTGATGACAATTCTTTACTCTCTCTTATTCATATATGTAATTCATTTTGTGGTTCTCACTAATAGAACGCTTATGATTGTAATAACATTTAAAGTGTGATAGCACTTGTCATGGATGACATCACCATGACATTAATAATAAATTAAAGACAATGAAATTTCACAATCCATAATTTTGAGCACAAATTAGTTTTTGGATTCGATTATGTCAAATTTATTTTGCATCAATATTTATGATCATACTTTATGCTCCATCATCAAGCTGATCAGAAATTAGTTGTGAATCTTCTTAACTCTCTATCAACCTAATGATATATTACTAAGTGTGATATGTAACGTTAATGCAAAATGAAATTGACAATAAATATACAAAGCACTTTTTTACTTTTTATTGTATAACAAAATATCATTATTAATATTTTCGTAATCTACAACTATATTGTAATATTCTAATGACATAATCATAAGTCCACCATAATATAATCAACAATAATAATGAGTTGTCAAAATAATGATGGTCTAATACTGCAAATATTAAGGCCATCGAAGGGTAGATCCCACATCCCTAGTGCTTGTGCAATTTCCCTAGGGCCTATCTAATTCTCTTAGTGCATGTGCATTTGCCCTAGCACTTGTGAATTTCCATTGTAAACAATTCCTTCCTATGCATACACTATTCCTTCCCACTACCTTGAACCACCAAGCCATCCTCTCCAAAATGCATTATCTACCTTTCAACATAGCACTTAGAGATCACAACCCTCCCATTTTCTCCATTTGCATCATGACAAAGTTATATGTTGTGATCTACAGTTCTTACAAGCATCCATCACCATAAGCTCTTTTTCATATATCACAAATATCAAAATATTGTAACCTTGCAAGGTTTCATATCACAACAAGTAGTTATTACATCACTACAAATATTTATGTCAAAATCATCATAATATTGTAAATTGTATGGTCAAGATTTACTTGATGATAATCCCTTACTCTCTATTATTTGCATATGTAATTCATCTAACTAAGATAAGGCTTATGATTGTAATAGTATTTAAATGGTGATATGACTTCTCATAAATGACATCACCATGACATCGATAATAAATTAAATACATCAAATTTTTATAATCCATAATATTGAACACAAATTAATTTTTGGATTCTATTGAGCCACATTTATTTTGCATCAATGTTTTAGATCACACTCCATGATCCATCATCAAGGTGATCACAAATTATTTTTTACAATCTTAAAATAATAATTTATTCATTTCTCATTAAAATTTTACATGATTCAACCTTGCTAACAATAACAAATAATAACTTATTAATTATCTTTGTTGTTTCTCTATTTGATTGTGTCATTTATTTATCATCAATGTTTTGGATCACACTCTATGACATCATCACGATGAAAGAGAGTTATAGGAGATGTGAAATAGTTAGTTGTTTACCTATGACTCAATAAAAAAAGAGAGGAGAGAGGGACACAACTATTCTCCACACAAAGTAGCATTATTGTACTGGTCCATACAAAAATCTAATTTTGCATACCACGACAGATTTTTGCGCGATTTTCACTAGTTTGATTCTCATGATCTGCCTCCACAATACTATAAAAATGTAAAAAAATAATGATGAAAACAAGTTGAATTATGTGAATTTGTAGTTTTATAATTGTAACATTTTGTATGGAAAATAGCCAAAAAAAAAAGAGGGAAAAGAACTCCAATACCAATAATAACAAACAATAACATTGACTTGTTGATGTAAAAATACCAATAATAACAATCAATTGAAAATTATACTATTCATGATATAATGTAAAACTTCTTTGTCAACTGATTGAACGTCAAGCCTAATCCCGAGAAAAACATTGTACCAAAAAGACGTTAAAAAGTTGAAAGGTCTTGAAAATCATGCAAGACTAAGCTATGACACAGAAAATATTCGCTGGAGTTTATTAGAATTTCGCTATGTACCAATAATATTGGTAATTGTCCTCTTGTGTCTCGGAAATTCAACACCACTGATTCAATTGGGAGTCACCCAACCGACAGTTTTCAATTCTCTGTTGAAAACCCCTGTTCAGATGCCCATAACTGTGTTCTTCCTTTCCCTGTAACTTATATGAAGAGAAATCTCTGCTCTGAAACGTCACATTTCATAGCTTTTCTCTGAGAAATCTCTGCTCTGAGACATCACATTGCATGGCTTTTCTCTGAGAAATCTCTGCTCTGAAACATCACATTGCATAGCTTTTCTCTGAGAAATCTCTGCTCTGAAACATCACATTGCATGGCTTTTCTCTGAGAAATCTCTGCTCTGAAACATCACATTGCATGGTTTTTCTCTGAGAAATCTCTGCTCTGGAACATCACATTGCATGGCTTTTCTCTGAGAAATCTCTGCTCTGAAACATCACATTTCATAGCTTTTCTTTTAAGTACTGTTTTTGTTGGTTTTTTCCCTGTTGTCTCTGTGTTTTTAGCTTTCCAGTCCAGAGAGGGTAAAAAAGAAGTTTCAGATCTTACAAATTGGGTGAAGGAGATGAAAGATAAGGTGCAGGGGACCAAAAGAATGGCAGTGAATGTGAGCAAGATGAAATCTATTCTCAAGAAATGCCAAAACTTTGGTAGTACAAAGAGGTCTTACAGCAATGTGAATTGGAATCCCATGTTCCATGATGATATGGAAGAAGAAGAAGAAGAAGAGATTTCATTACCAGATTACAGTGCAAAGGCCAGACCTTCAAGCCTCATTCAAGCAGGCACCTTGGATGAAGTTCCCAATGGATGTAAGGCTGTGTATGTGGGCAAATCCAGGAGAAGGTATTTCATAAGTGCCCACTATCTGAATCACCCATTGCTCAGTGTTCTTCTTCACAGATGTGAGAAGGGCAATGAGGAGCAATTCTCTGTTTGTTGTGAAGTTGTCATGTTTGAGCACTTGGTGTGGATGTTGGAGAATGCAGATATCAGTGATTCTTTTGAAGAGCTTGTGGAGTTTTACTCTCCCAATTAGGTCACTGGTTTTGTGCTTGTTTTTCTCATTAGGGTTTCTGATGGATGCTCTGTAATGGAGGTTTCAAAGATGTTTCTCAGTAATGCAGAGATCTGAATGGTACCCAGATTGAAATAAGTTTCAAAGAGCTTTTTGAAGCACCCAGTTCATAGATTTGGATGGCCGGATTGAAATAAGTTTCAAGAGCCAAAGCATACAGAGATCTGGAACTTAAGTCTGATTTAGGGTTTTCTGAATCACAGAATACCGAGATCTGAACAGTCCAAAACTGAAAGCTTTGAAGATGGTTAAATTTTCAGTTCGGATTATGATCTTGTGCAGCAAAATGTAAGCTCTTTTCTTTGTTTGCCAAGAAGGAAAAATCTTCTCTGTTTTTAATTTTGTTTGGTTCCAAATTTCTGCATAAATGTAATTATCAGCATAATAATCAATTTTAATTGTTTTTTTCTTATAAATGCCATCAAATCGTCTGTGCTATTCGCACGTGTGTGTCTGTAAGCTGGTGGGCATTTACTTCTGAAAGCGACTGACACGTGGCGGTTACATCGCATTTTAGTTGAAATAGAATGAATAAAATATTTGTGAGACAACTTGCACTCACCTTAAAAAGAATGTCGTGGCACCTTCTACACCAAGTTCTCATTCTTTCTAGTCAACAAAGTATAGAAAATTTCCTAACAACCTTTTGGATGGAAAATAAATTAATATAAATATTATTTGTTAACTGAACTATTGTTAGAAAAAGGAGACTAGATAGGAAAAGTTAGGTCTTAGATGTAAGCTTCTCAATAGGTGAATGATTCTTTTCAAAGGTTTTTTTATCATATGGTTTTCTCCACATTATATATATATATATACTCAATAGGTGAATGATTCTTTTCAAAGGTTTTTTAATCATATGGTTTTCTATATATATATATATAATGATTATCATGGCTAAAATTGTTAATGTTAAAATCTCAATGCCTCTATTTGCTATTTTAGTTCATATGTATTGTATGAAAATAATTTGTTTTGAAATTTGAATTTTTGAATTGTAAAATTTAAGTTGAAACTTATCAATTTTTTTTATTAGTTGGTGGGAGCTAACATAGAGTACATTGGTGGGAATTTATGATTTATGTTGTTTTATTTTAAGATATGGAATAGTTTAGAGAGAGAGGGGAGTGAGAGAGAACACGCTTGGCTAATATTCTTTACATGTTTTCATCATCATTAAATTAATATGATTAATCAAAAGGAGAATAACATCTTTGTCTAGCAAGTTTCCTAATAATATCTTTCAACAGCACCAACTTTAAACATCAATATTTGATGAGCCAAGGAGCATCTATTATAGTAGTTTATTATTTATAGTTTAATCTATCTGACAGATTTATTTTTATGTTTCAGGTCCACTTCTATAGGCTAAAAGTTTAATTTGATACACATAAATTAATACAAAACATAATCATCTTACACAATATTAAAAATTTAGACTTTGAGATCACTATTGAAATATTCCTAGCATTTTTAATAATATATTTAATCTTGATTTTGTAAAATAAATTTAATTATATGTAAAAACATTATTATACTTGAATATTGTGGCTTTGTGAGTCTTCCCTTTAGGGTTTAATGGGCCAGGGGTAGAGACATGGTGGCCCTGCCTATGGTACTGCTATGTTTTCCCTTTTTAAGAAATTTAAGTTTGTGAAATTTCAGCTTAAAAGATGGAATAGACAATGCTTTAGCAACCTTCATGTTATGAAGAAGACTATTCAAGCTTGCATCAATGATATCACCTACCTAATTCAGGATTATGGTTTCTCAAAGGATTTAGGCAGAGCTAAATCTCATGTTGTGAAGGAGTTAGAGGAGTGGGAACTTTGGATTTTTTGGAAGCAAAATATATGAATTGATTGGCTCTAAGAAGGTGATAGGAACATGACTTTTTTCCATTATTACGTGAAAGGTTGCAAGAATAGGAGTTATATTTCCTCTTTAGTTAACTCAGAAGGAATTCAACTAACATCTTTGCAGGAGTTATCTCGTGAAGCTACATGGTTCTACTATGCTATCTTTACTAAAGATTTACCTCTTGTTGAAGATGAGGAGAATTTGATTGTAGCATGTATTCTTTAGTCACCAATGAGATGAATGAATCTCTCATCCACCCAATATCTCTATCTGAAGTGGAAGAGGTGGTTATTTGGACGAGTATGGGAAAAGGTCCTAGTTTGGATAAAATAACTCACAAATGTACTATTGACCAAATTTCAAAAACCAGAAAGCACAATAGTTTTTTGCAAAATTTCCAGCATCTGTTCTTCATGATCTACATATTTTATGGTTGAAAACCACAAAAAAATTTCAAAAAAGCAATTATATTTTCACAAATCTGAAAAAAAAAAAGTTTGAATTTTTTTTTGCACCATTTTCTTCTATCAAATTTATGTGGATAAAATAACTCACTTGGTTATCCTTTGAGGTGACTTGACTAGCATAATACAACTTGCTAGACCATTCAATTATTTTTTGCAACAATCTCTCTCTCTAGCTACATGACACCTAGCAAGTTTAATCTTACTAGGCTAGTATGGTCATGCCTTTGCTATCTTTCTTCATGTGTTTTTCTTTTGTCTTGGTTTTAGATTGATGATATCCTAAGTCACTTGGGGACTTGGTGTTTCCTTATCTCTTTTATCTTGATAAAACTTCTTTCCTCTTGATAAAATTTATTTCCTATTATTTTATCTACTTTACTAAGATTATGAAGTAGGTTCACACTCCTTCTAAATCAAGGGATGAATGTAGTTTTGTAAATTACATTCCTATGCAATTTCTTGCTTAGTTAGGTAGCATTTTAGCATTATTGGCCTTCCATGCCCATATGCTTGATCCAACTTAATTTTGTATTTAATTCTAGCTCCCCCTCTCCAAAAAGTACGGGCTAGGTGTCAATTTGAGGCCACATTGGGGGAGAGTGAGTTAGTTAGGCTGCCCATCTCCTTGATGTTTGGGCCCAAATTGATCCCTCTCAATGGTTACATTGTTTTAGCAAGAATTTTAAACCTGCATCCAAATTCATCAATTTTTACACCTTGAAATGGTTGGGAGAGGTATAAAAGCAAGACATCCTCCCTCATTTTATCATTTATTCAATTCCAATTCAATATCTCAACTACAATTTCACATGTTAAAGTTCTAGAGTAAGAGATCAAGTATCAAGGCATTAAAGACAAGGATCAATTTATAGATATAATATTTTATGAATGCATCCACGATCTTTCAATCCTAAAGTCAACATCAAGTATCTTCATGAGTATTTTGACATTAAGAGGGTTTATGAAGGTATATAAGAATCCCATTTCTTATATCTAGCCTTTTCTATACATCAACATTCTTTCAATTCAAGTTTAATTTATTTCTAATTTAGGGTTGATTACTAAACTAGGGTTTGACATAGGCAAACAATTTTATGCACAATATTTCCATTCTTTTTTGTGTGTAGCTATAGGTGACACACATATAGATAACAAACTACAAAGTTTCAGGTGAAGAGCTATAGCCTACAACTTGTCAGAGAAGAAACTATTAGGAGAAATTAAAGTTGGGTACCCTAATCCTACGAGTTGTGATACCCCTCATTACATGCTGTTTTGATTTGTATGCATTATGTTGTGATATTGATGTATCAATTATTACATAGATAATTTATGTTATGAGTGTTTGATATCTCTTTGTGGGTTAATTAACTTGATTTAATTGAATAGTAAAATTGAACCAATAAAACATAGTTATAATTAAAACATTATTATATCATTAGTATTGTTTTAATAAGAATTACATTAATTAAAGTTACTAATTTTTATAGATCGAGTTATACACAAAATGACATTTTATATAAAATATTTGATTAATAATGCATATGTAAATATGTATATATATGTTCGTAAATACACACACACACACACACACACACATATATCTATACATACATACATATATGTATGTATATATATATACACACACACATATATATGTCTATACACACACACACACACACACACACACACACACATATATACACACACACACACACACACACACACACACACACACACACACACATATCTATATATATATGTATATATATGTATATATGTATATATATATATATACATATATACATATATATATACATATATGTATATACATATATACATATATACATATATGTATATATACATATATATTATATACATATATATATACATACACACACACACACACACACACACACACACACACACATATATATAGACACACACACACACACACACACACACACACACACACATATATATATATATTAGTTTGGTCTTCTTATGGAATTGAATGGTCACCTTTGTCTCTTCATTTGTTTGCCAAAATCAAAGAATTTTGATGGAGGATTTCAACCTTTGTATGTTGGGGGAGGGCGTTGAATTTTTAGAGACACATCTCTCTTCTAAGGGGGGGCTCTATCTTGAGATCTTACACCTATTTTAGCTATTGGAAACTACAATTAAAATAATTTTTATATTGTCATTGATGTCAAACCTTAACTGGTAAGACAATTTCTATCTAGGATAGTACCATATCTTTTGATTGATGAAGAGGATTTGAAAATAGGAGATAACAAGAGGACCTAAGGAAAGGTTGAGTTATGTGATACTTCAATGGGTACTTGATTAGTTGGCACATTGACAAGGTAATGTGTTGTTTATCTAAGTAAGAAGAAAGACTGGAAACATAGGATTAACCGAGCAAAAATGAAGAAATCTAGTTTAAGCTGAGTGATGTTAGTGTTGACCGAGCGCTAGTATATGCCGAGTAAATCTAGTGTTGACTGAACATCAGTAATTAACGAGCGACATGAAATTACTGAGCAAAGACAATGTTTGTCGAGGAAGACAGTTTGTAGTGATGATCAAGATACACAGTGATGACCAAGATGATGAACACAGTATTGATTGAGTGTCAGTAATTTACATTTGAAGAAAGAATTGAGAATCCCAGCCGACATAGTTGAATTCTTGGGATATGTAAAACATGTTGATATTATTAATGAATTGTATTGAGCATTTCATGTATGGTAAATCATTTTCTTATGGATTCAAAGAGAATTTTGAAGATGTATCTAGAAGAAAAAGATGAAGAACATAATGATGGAAGGATTTGATGAATCTGACCTAAACCTAAGATCTACAGAGGAGATTAAGCGGCAAAAGATTGATCTACCTGATCAAAGAGGTATAAAGGAAAACCTAATTGTGAGGTTACAAATGATGAAGAAGAGGTTGATGTTATTGACTGATAAGTCTAAGTAGAAGGCTGAAGGTGAAGTTGTGAATGAGCTGAACAAAGTTGTGATTTCTTGAAGCGAATTCGAAGAAGATCAGAGATGGAGATGGAAATGAAGGTCAGTCAGTAAATCAACATATATGTGCGAAGTGGATCTGTATTTGCAAAGTGAGTTGTATGTTTTTTAAATCAGAAACTACTATTACTTTCTAACCATTGTATCAGTCTAAATCCTTTAATCAAGGTTGACCTAACAGTCATTGTATAAATCCTTTAATCAAGGTGACATTCTAATGGAATGTTCCTAAGTCCTTTAACCAGGACACTTTTGACATAGTGTTTTAAATCCTTTAACAGGGTCACACCTAACAATGTGTATGTAAACCTTTAACAGGGATGACTTTTCACAGAGCTCACTTTAGAAGAGTGAAAATCAGTAGCATGTTACAAAGTAGTTTTTCCCAAATTGGGTTTCCACTATAAATCTTGGTGTTATACTTGTGTGAATGATTTTGATGTGGATGTTGTTATATTATGCAAGTTAACTACTTTTGGACAGTGGACTGCATGTTATATATTTTTGATATATGCTATAGAGACTGAGTTGAATTGCTGATTAGATCTGAGTTTGTTGAAGTACTAGAAAGTTCAATTGGTACATCTTGACTTGAGAACAACTGATTCACCCCCCCTCTCTTTTGTTCTAAAATCATTCTAACAATTGGTATCAAAGCTGTTGGTGCTTATAGAGAAAGTTTAAAGGTACTTGAAGCTAAATATCAAGATGTAAAAAAAGAAGGTACCAAAGTTGAACAAAGAAAATTTCCCTGCATGGTAGATTCTGATGAAATTGCATCTAGTTGGTATTGGTGATTCACGAAATACTATGTGGAAAATGAGTATGTTATACCTGTTGCACCCTTGACTACCGAGGAGATGAAAGCAAAATAAGAACACAATCAAACAATGCTGGAGATTGCATCTGCCCTAAGCTACACTGAATTTGAAAACATCAAGGACTACACAAATGCAAAGCAAATGTGGGACACTCTTGCAACTATCTATGGTGGAGGTACAAATGTACTGAGAGCCAAATCTGAAAGCTTGAGAGGTAAGTTTGATGAAATGAAAATGCAAGAAGGTGAAAATATTGCTCAATATTATGGTATAATTAAGGAGGTAGTGAATTATATTAGAGGAGCTAATGGAATCATTGATGATGAAATTATTATTGGTAAAGTATTTATGACTTTTCTTCCTATCTATGCCATCATAATTTATACAATACAAGAATCAAGATGTAACCCTGGTAATGTTCTAACTCTAGAAAGTCTTGTTGGTAAACTTACTGCTTTTGAGCTATCTAACTATGATAACTACACTGTTCCTAATGTTGAATCTACATTTAAGTCACAAATGGTTCTGCATAAGTATAAGAGGGAAAAATAAAATTGTGTGAAATGTGATAGTGATAGTGATAGTGATAGTGATAGTGACACTTCTGATGAAGAACTAGATGATTTAAAGGCACTTATGGATAGAAGGCTAAAAAGAGGAAAAGGAAAATATAAAGGTAAACTTCTTGTAATCTATTTTTCATGTAACAAAGCTAACCATACTGTAGTAAGATGCCCTGAGAGGATTGGCAAGGATGAGAGAAGGGAAAGCAAGTAAACGGACAAGAGAAATAACATAGATCACATAAGGTAAAGAGACTACAAAGACAAAGGTAACAAATACTTTTATATTATTGAAGAGGAAATTGATAGTGACACTAGTGA
The DNA here is from genome assembly GCA_027943335.1 of Chamaecyparis obtusa. Lineage (NCBI taxonomy): Eukaryota > Viridiplantae > Streptophyta > Pinopsida > Cupressales > Cupressaceae > Chamaecyparis > Chamaecyparis obtusa. The sequence goes on along the minus strand of BSBK01006324.1, from coordinate 154,584 downwards.
ATCTGATGAATGTGATATAGAAGTTGTTTGTGTTGTTATGAAAGATGATTCTGATGAAGATGATAAAACTACACTTATTTCTTATGTGAGTAAAGGTGATAAATGGATTATTGATAGTGGTTTCTCACATCACATGACTGGTGATAAAAGTAAGTTTGAAACCCTAGATCATTAAAAAGGTAGAAGTGTTAAGTTTGGTAATGATGCACCATGTCCTGTGAGAGGAAAAGGATCAATTAGATTGACTGACAAGATTACATGTGAAAATGCTTATTGGGTTGAAGGTCTTAAATATAACTTGTTGAGTGTTGCATAGTTGAACAACACTGGTTACTAAGTGGAATTTCATCATAGAAAGACTAAAATATTTGATGCCACTGATGAACTAATTGGAAGTAGAGAACAAACAAGAGGTAACTTGTTCTATCTAGACCTATTTGAAGAAACATGTTTGTTTGCACAAATTTGATTATGTATGGTCATGGCATAAGAGGCTGTGTCATGTGAATTTTGACAATCTGGTAAATATTAGTAAAAAGAAGAAAGTTAGAGGTTTTCTGAGATTGAAGAAACTTGATAATGTGATGTGTAAACAATGTCAATTGGGAAAAATGACAAAGTCTAGTTTTAAGAGCAAGACATATACTTTTGAAAATATTCTAGAATTGGTTCATACTGACCTTTGTGGACCTATGGGTGTACAAAGTTATTGTGGTGATAAGTATTTCATTCTGTTTGTTGATGACTATTCTAGGATGATGATTGTAATGTTTTTAAAAGAGAAATATGATGCATTTCAATTATTTAAATGGTATTTGACAAAATTTGAAAAAAGAAGTTAAAAGCTTGAAATGTTTGAGATTTGACAGAGGTGGAGAGTTTATATCAAATGAGTTCAATATGTTCTGTAATGATAGAGGGATAAAGAGACATATGCCTGCACCGAGGACACCTCCACAGAATGGTATAACCGAAAGAAGAAACAAGTCAATTATGGATTGTGCTAGAACACTGATGATAGAGAAGAATGTTGCACAAAAGTTCTGGAGAGAAGCTGTAAGTACAATTGTTTATACCTTAAACTGAGTACAAATTAAAAAAGGTACACATGCTACACCTTTTGAGTTATGGGATGGATATACACCTAATGTGAAGTATTTTAGAGTCTTTGAGAGTAAATGCTATATATTGAAAGACAATAGGAATGGAAAATTTGATACAAAAAGTGATGAAGGCATATTTCTAGGATATTCCACTAAGAGAAAAGCTTATAAGTGTTTGAATTCTAACACTAACAAATTTATGGAAAGTGAAAATGTTAGAGTTGATGAATATGAAGAAAATAATGAATTGGAGTGCAACCAAGAACCCGAAGATTACAGATCTTTTGTATACATGGAAGAAGGAGAGACAAGTAATACACCTAAACCATATGCAGAGTCACAAATAGGTAATGTTGTTGAGCATTAGGAGGATGCTGCCAAGCATCAAGAGGATGCTACCGAGCATTAGGAGGTTTCTACCAAGCATCAGGAGGATATCGTTGAGCAAGAAGAAGAAGCGGATAATATACATAATGAACCTGAAGATCCAGAACAAGGAAAAAGGAATTTTGAACCTACTTTGGCACAATATGTAAGAATCACAAGCTTGGACAAATCATTGTAGATAGAGAATTTGGAATCATGAAAAGAAGTAAGTTGAAAGATCATACATGCTTACTATGTGAGTTTGAGCCTAAAACAATAAAAGATGCTTTAGAGAATGATGACTGGATACAAGCCATGAATAGGGAAATAGAGCAGATAGAAAAGAATAATACCTGGACTCTAGTGCTGAGACCAGAAGACAAGAATGTTATTGGAACAAAATGGGTATTCAAAAAAAGGCTAAATGAACATGGAGAAGTCACAAGAAACAATGCTAGATTAGTATGTAATGGGTATGCACAAGAAGAAGGAATTGACTATGGGGAGACATTTACCCCTGTCACAAGATTAGGAGTAAGGAATCTACTTGCATATGCAGCTTATAAAGGATTCAAAGTATATTAGATGGATGTCAAATCTACATTTTTGAATGGGATATTAGAAGAAGTATACATTGAAGAACCTAAAGGATTTGTTTACCCAAGCAAGAAGAATATGGTTTGCAAGTTGCACAAGGGGCTGTATGGTTTGAAACAAGCCCCTAGAGCATGGTATGCAATATTGCATAATTATTTGATAAAGATAGGATTTGTAAGGATAAATGACAACAATAATATGTATATGAAGATTGAAAAAGTTTATCAGATGAAGAAAGGTATCTATATTACTCAATCTAAATATGTCAAGGAGATACTGAAAACTTTTGGTATGGAAGACTCTAGACCAGTAAGTACACCTATGGCTACTGGACATTTTTTATCTAAAACTGATGATACTGTTGAAATGAATCAAACCTTGTATAGATCTATGATTGGAAAGCTACAATATATTATTCACAGCAGACCAGATATTGCCCTAGCAATTGGGATTGTGGCAAGATTTTCTGCCAATCCTAAGGAAAATCATATGATGCTAGTGAAAAGAATATTGAGATATCTAAAAGGAACAAAGGATTATGTTAGAGTTGATGATAAAACAACCCACAGCTCCCAAGAACACCTACATGCAAACACCTATCACAGAAAGAGAGAGAAGAAGCAAGAAGCTATGGAGGCCTGAATGCATTGATCCACGAGAGAGGAGAAATCATTCTTAATGTGCAAAAAACAAAGTTGCAATTCAATAATGAATAATCTGCTATACAATTTGTTATTAAAACAAAGGAGATCAATCCTTATAAAAGGAGATTTGAAAATTTAAAAAGGTAAAACCTAGGTTGCACAATAATAATTAATAAAGCAATTAATTATTATATGCCTAAAGTTTAGCTTAAGTAGAAAGAGGTAATAAGGGAATTAGTAATTAAATCAAACATGATTTAATTAATAAGCAAACACTTTATTACTCTAACACCCCCCCTTAAGATGAACTTTGGGAGAAGCTAAAAACCTAGAAAGAACTACTGAAAGCAAATGGGTCCCGGCAACAAAAGGCCTGATCAGGTACCCAAGTACAAAAAGAGAGTCTTTATAAAGTGGAGAAATAGAGAAAACCACATGGGAAAAACTCTACTCCAAAAAGAGACAAAGACTAGTCTGAAGGATTGAAGAAGCCTCCAAAACTAGGAATGTTCCAGAAAATAGGAATAAGGATGAACATGCACAACATCACTAAAGAAAGAAGTTGCAAACTCTGTCAAGAAGTAACTAATGATCTGAAGATCCTCCGCTGAAATATGACCAGGTAGAGAAGACTGTAATCTACATGAGTGCCCTCAAATGCCACTACTCGAATCAAGAGGCAAATAACTAAAGTCGAAGATATAGAATACTGTAATCTACACGAGTGCCCTCAAATGACACTACTCAAATCAAGAGGCAAACAAAGGCAAACACCTGAACTCAAAAATACAGATGACATAAAAACACCAAAATTCTGAAGAGCTGATCAATCAAAGTTGGAAGAGTGCATCCAAAAAATAGGAAAGAAAGAGTGTCCATATGGTAAATGATCCATCTCATCGGAATGCATAGGTATCCAACCATTGCATCTGCCTAGTACATAGAATCAAATACTAAATACATAGCTCACACTATCAAACCAACGAAGTAGTAGAACCAACAGTAGAAACCCCCCCATAATGCTGACAAGGGAGTAATGACAGGTACACTAAAAAGATTGTCCAATATGAACTGCTGAGAGAGTACAAACACATATGGAGATACCTGAGGCTAATGTCATTGGAGGAATGCTCACATGACAAAAGTAGATGGAAAATAAAGGAAAACATCAAACCCACCTGACACTTTCTAATGGAGTGTGAGTACATAGAGCATGAACATGTGCAAAATCTCATACATGCAATAGAATGACACTTTATCTCAGTGCGTGTGCATAAAAGAATACTACAAAAATGAAGTATACACTGCTCAAAGAAGAGCGAAGACTACTGAAACAAAAGAATAGCCTAAGATGAGCCATCCCTTAAAGGGAAAAGATCCCAGGACCTGAAACATCCAAGATATCCACCAAATTGCAAAAATGCAAAAAAATGAATAAAATGTACTTTGAGCATAATCTGGAAAAAAGACTCATAACACTAGAAAACTCTCAAAACAAGCTTTCTAACGATATATCATTTTTCCAAAATGCGCAAGATAGAGCTTCCAGAGTGCAAAACTAAACATCTAGCTTTGACAGTTAAAAAAATATCAAAAAGGAAAAATAAAAAATTCAAATCCCTAGATCTGGATAGATCTTGGAACCAGCTTTCTGACGATATCTTGTTTGCCCTATTTCGACACCGTATGCTCAAGTTATGAGCAAAATACCAACTGCTGTGTTGGAGGGCCCAAAAATGGTGCAAATGATGAAACAACAGGCTTAAATTTGACGGCCAAATGGCTGTCACCGCAAAATTTTATTTTATTTTGCAAAATCGCATGAGCACCTCGGGATCCATGCGAGGTCGAACATATTTTTGCCTCGATTTGCATGCCAAAATATTTTTTCTTGATTTGTGAGCCAAGCAGTGAAAATTTTGCCTCAATTTTTGTGACAAGATAGAGAATTTTGCATCAGGAAGTGTGCTAGTTCATACAAATTCTATCTCGAGAAGCGTGTCAAATTGTCTCCTACAAAAAAACCCCAAAATGCAAAGTTATCCAAATTGGACGTGCTTTATATGTAAATAGGGGTTTTTGGGTATTGTAGACGAAACCGTGAGGTCCGTTTGGGTAAAAAATGCTCCAAAAAATAGTGACCGCCTTGGGATCCATGTTGAGGCAAATTATAATTTTTTTTTGCCACAGATTCCAATTTTGTCCAAATTGGATAAATTTTATATGGATCTGGGGGTTCTTGGATGTTGTGAATGAAATCGTGAGGTCTGTTTGAAGCCAAGATAATTAGAAAAAGAGGTCCCCCCAGATTTAATAGAAAACCCTCTAAAAATGTAGATCTAACAAATGCAACTGAATCTCTTAAGAAGAGGATAGGGGAAAACAAATCTGAAGCTCTGATACCATGTTGTAGTTGATGATAAAATAACCCATAGCTCCCAAGAGACCTACATGCAAACACCTGCCAGAGAAAGAGAGAGAAGAAGCAAGAAGCTATGGAGGCCTTAACGCATTGATCCATGAGAGGAGAAATCATTCTTGATGTGCGAAAATAAAAGTTGCAATTCAAGAATGAATAATCTGTTATACAATCTGTTATTAAAACAAAGGAGATCAATCCTTATAAAAGGAGATCTGAAAACCTAAAAAGGTAAAACCTAGGTTGCACAATAATAATTAATAAAGTAATTAATTATTATATCCTTAAAGTTTAGCTTAAGTAGAAAGAGGTAATAGGTGACTTAGTAATTAAATCAAATATGATTTAACTAATAAGCAAACACTTTATTACTCTAATAGATTATGGATTGTATTACAAGAAGAATGAAAAGTTTGAATCAAGAGTTTACACTGATGCAGATTGGGCTAGAAATATTGATGATAGAAAAAGTACAAGTGGTGGAGCATTCTTTCTAGAAAAGAGATTAGTCTCTTGGACAAGCAAGAAATAGAACTGCATTTCCCAATCTACAGCAGAAGCTGAGTATGTAGCAACAATAGTAAATTGTTCAAATTTAGTGGGGATCTAACAATTATTAAAAGGTATGAAAGAGGAAATCATTGAGCCAGTTGTTATTTTCTGTGATAACACAAGTGCTATTAACATATCAAAGAATCCAGTTATGCACACTAAGACTAAGTATATTGCTATCAAGTATCATTACTTGAGACAACTAGTTCAAGACAAAGAAGTGAGATTGGAGTATGTGAATACAAAGGAAAAATTAGCAGATATATTCACAAAAGCTTTACCTAAGGATGCTAATGAATATCTTAGAGGTAAAATAGGGGTGATTCCCCTAACCGAAACTACCTAGTAAAATAGGAGCACTGCATCAACTATGCTGAACAAAATATTTGAAAAATTGATGTAGAAAAGGTCACACTTTAGGAGTTGCCGAGAGTTGTGAGAAGGCAAAAATATTAATCAGTCATAAGCAAGATGACAGAGGGAGTATATAGCATATAGAACTGACATGAAGATTCTTGCATAAGTAAAGATGTAAGTGATAGATACAAGCTTTGGCATTATTGTCAAAGAGGGAGAAGATTCAGTGAAAATAATTGAGTGAGACAACACTAAGGGAGAAGATTCAATGAAACCTGATGGAGAGATACAAAAAAAATTCAGAGGGAGTAATTGAAAAAGAGGTTAGGCAAGGAAAATGTTGTGAATCAGAATGAAGCTAAGGATATTAATAAAAATATGATGCACAAAGATTTTGGATTATTTGGTAAATCACGTGTTATTCATATGGTGTTGCCATCAATGCTAAAGAGGGAGATTGTTGGAAACTATAATTGAAACAATTTATATATTGTCATTGATGTCAAACCTTAACTGGTAAGATAGTTTTTATCTATGATAGTACCATATCTTTTGATTGATGAAGATGATTTGAAAATAGGAGATAACAAGAGGACCTAAGGAAAGGTTGAGTTATGTGATACTTCAATGGGTACTTGATTAGTTGGCACATTGACAAGGTAATGTGTCAAGTTTATTTAAGTAAGAAGAAAGAATGGAAACATAGGCTTAACCAAGAAAAAGTGAAGCAATCTAGTTTAAGCTGAGTGATGTTAGTGTCGATTGAGTGCTAGTACATATGCTGAGTAAATCTAGTGTTGACCTAACATCAGTAATTGCCGAGAGAGAAGAAATTATCGAGCAAAGATAGTATTTTCCAAGGAAGATAGTTTGGAGTTATGATCGAGATACACAGTGATGACCAAGATGATGAACACAATATTGACCAAGTGTCAGTAATTTACATTTGAAGAAAGAATTGAGAATCCCAGCTGACATATTTGAATTCTTGGGATATGTAAAATGTGTTGACATTATTAATGAATTATATGGAGCATTTAATGCATGGTAAATCATTTTCTTATGGATTCAAAGAGAAGTTTGGAGATGTATCTAGAAGGAAAAGATAAAGAACATAATGATGGAAGGATTCGATGAATCTGACCTAAACCTAAGATCTATGGAGGAGATTAAGTGGCAAAAGATTGATCTACCTAATCAAAGAGGTATAAAAGAAAACCTAATTGTGAGGTTACATATGATGAAGAAGAGGTTGATGTTGTTGACTGATAATTCTAAGTAGAAGGCTGAAGGTGAAGTTGTGAAGGAGTTGAAGAGAGGTTTGATTGCTTGAAGCGAATTCCGAGCAGATCAGAGATGGAGATGGAAATGAAGGTCAGTCAGTAAATTAACATATATGTGCAAAGTGGATTTGTATTTGCAAAGTGACTTGTATGTTTTTTAGATCAGAAAGTAATGTTACTTTGTAACCATTGTATCAGTCCAAATCATTTAATCAAGGTTGACCTAACAGTCATTGTATAAATCCTTTAATCAAGGTGACGTTCTAATGTAATGTTCTTAAGTCCTCTAACCAGGCCACTTTTGACAGAGTATTTTAAATCATTTAATAGGGTCACACCTAACAGTGTGTATGTAAATTACCTTTAACAAGGTTGACTTTTCACAGAGCTCACTTCAGAAGAGTGAAAATTAGTAGCATGTTACAAAGTGGTTTTTTCCATATTGGGTTTCCACTATAAATCTTGGTGTTATACTTGTGTGAATGATTTTGATGTGGATGTTGTTATAGTTTGCAAGTTAATTACTTTTGGATAGTGGACTACATGTTATATGTTTCTAATATTTTCTATAGAGACCGAATTGAATTGCTGATTAGATCTAAGTTTATTGAAGTACTAGAAAGTTCAATTGGTACATCTGGACCTGAGAACAACTGATTTACCCCCCCTCTCTATTGTTCTAAAATTATTCTAACATGTAGCATCGATAGATTTATTTGTGCACATGAGAAAAGAAGTGGATGGTTGCATTGTTGTCATCAAGGAGAGCACAACGAATGTTTGTTGTACAGGAGAAGGCAAATACAAATTGAGTATTTCCTATATATTGCTATGCACAAGTATTGTTACAACACACAATAAGTATCTCAAATTTATGTTTTAATGGATTGGACATTAATTATCTCACTATAAGTATATCTAAGATATTTCCTTTGTGAAGAGTTGAAATGAGATGCAAACCAATACATAAGTAAAAACTGATGTCTAGAACATATCCTGAAGTTTGTAACTACATATGATCCAAACTAAAGAAACACAACTAAAACACTGAAAAATGCTAATAGGGACAACACTAAAAGGCAATATTGTTTGAGTGATCCAAGATTGCTAACGACCCAATGATGCTATTGCATCAAATTGTTACCTATGTGACAAATCGAGGGTCTGTTTGGTTGCTAGAATTAAATAATGCTGAAATTGTCAAATTCCAGTATTTGACAATTCTGGAAGTTCTAAATTTGGAAAATAGTTTTTGGAATATGGTTGCAACTATTTGGTTCACCTAGATTTCATAATGAGAAGATGGAAAATGTTGTTTGCATATGGATTTCAAAATTTTATAAATTTTGCTTTACCTCCAATTACCATTGAAGTGGAATTGGAATTGGAATTGATTTTTCAATTCCACCTATTTAGATGGAAGATTCAAATGCTCATTTTGGGGGTAAATGAGAATTAAAAAATCCCTATTCCAATTTCATGTTTTAAACACAAACATCTAAAATGTCAATTCCAGAATTTGACAATCCCAATTCCAATTTAATTCCAGCAAATAAACAAACCCTAAAGAAATTTATTTTAAATATGATGTATATTGCTACATTCTTATTTGCAGTCCAACTTAACCGATGGCCATTCAAAAGATTATCATGCTCCTCTTGTAGTCTCTTTAAGTTAGAGACTTTCATCTACACATATGGTCTACTTCCTTTCCATTAATAGGTGTCACTATTGGAGTTTTGCATGAATCATTTCATCTTTGGTTATACTTCTCTTTGAAATTATATGTGATTATATTTAGGCGTCTTCTCTTGGTGCCTTGGTTGTGTTAAAGTCAAGTTGGTGTGCAACATTTTGATTGCTCATATAAGAACCATATAATATCTTCATTTGTATTGCACCTCAGACTTTAGTTTCTACTTGATTATGAGGCACAATTTCCTTCTCTCTCATTTGGATTTATGGTCATTTTATTCTTTACCTTCTGCTAGCTTCAACATGAAAAATCCCTTGAATATTGCATCCCAAACATGATTTTTATGCTTGTTATGGTGGTGTTTTATGTCATGCCCGACCTTTCATTGGTGTATTATTTGCTATGACAGGTATGGGCTTTTATTTGTGGCATTAGAACTTCTCCAATCCTTGATGCAACATCGTTATGCCTTTCATTATCTATCCTTAGGAACCGCATCATGATTTTTTATATATTAGTAGTTGAAACATGTTTTGTGGCATTTGGTTTAGTTTGGTAATATTATTCAACATGGTTGTATCCATTTCAATGTTATTAGTTTTGGATCTGCAAAGGTGTAGGCAAATTGTGTCTACCATAAGCGCTTAAACCATCTCTCTACTTGCCTTAAGATTTGATCATTCTCTATATCTTATTATGTATTGAATTTTATGTGTGGTGTATGAGAAATCAAAAGTTTAGTATGTGGCATGAATAAAACTAGAGTAGTATGTAGATTATTCGCGTCACTCTTCGTATTTGGTCATTGTCAATGCCCAAATAAATATTGCTATTCCAAAGTAGTTGTTTGTGTAAGAAAAACATCTGGATTGTATTCATATAGAACTCATCACACCACTCCATCATATTATCATTTTAGGCCTAATAGAAGCATACCCTTTCTACTTGTATAGTTGCGGTCTATCCACTATTGAGGTCAACCTTTTTAGGCTTATCATGGTATGCTAGTATACTCAGCTTGTTTAGATTAATAATCATGAAAGATGTAAGAACCAAAACTAGCACATAAGAGACACGTAAGTTCTAGATCAGAAAAACTCAGAAAGTCAAAAACATAACAAGTTTGAAAGTAAATAAAGACTTTTCCATGACATAAATTTCATTTCCATTTAAAGAGATTCCATCAAATTATGAAATAAAGTCAAACATCCTTGACATAATAGATAAAGATTCGACCAAACTGTCGAATAAAACATCATGAGTTAAAAAAATACAAAGTGTATGTCGACCATACTGTCGAACATAAAATGACAAAGTACATTTATACGCATACAATAGAGCACATGACCCTAAGGTTGAAGTAGTACAAGATATCTAAATACATGCTATCAGACTATCAGTCATCCATTTGCATGTTCCTGTCTCCTATGCCATCAGACAGTCTATCATCCATCTGCAAAACTTGAGATAGAAATGTGATCTAGACATTTATTCCGCCCAACCACAGAGTAGTTAGCTCCCCCATGGCTCATCTTGAAATGAAGAGCTCACCGACCCTACGCGAGTGTTTTATCAACTCGACACTGATGGATCAGAAAGGAATCTGGTGCAAGCTGTGAACCAATTACTTTATCATATACAAAGTAGAACTAACATAGATATGACAAAGACAAAGTACATAACCAACACAAATTCTATTATGTGTTTACAAAAGCTTAGGCCCAAGCATAAATAACCAGATTTCTACTGGTAGGTAAAAGAAACTACATTTTACCCTTCTCTGTTACCCATATTCGACACCCTTTCCCAACATATCTTTCCTCATAAGAAATTAAGTAAAGGGTAAGAGTTTGGAGTCGGGTACCAATTTTGTGGAAGTCTGCGACATGAAAAATTTGCAATAAAAAAAAGGTACTTGATTTTTACAAATGGGGCGCCCATTTAGCTTTGGGAGCTCGATCCATTTTCAAAAATTGGGTGCCCGTTTAGGATCAGGCACCCAAAGCAAAACGGGTGCCCGTTTTGTAAAAATCGGGTGCCCATTTCTAATATCTATTTATTTTATTTTTTAACTAATTTCTTGTCATTTTCATCTTCAGAAAACAAGATCGTGTTTAGCAGAGCTCAGGTGCCCATTTTAGCTTCTCCTGCCGACCCCATCTACCATTTTTTTCATGTTCCAGGTACGTACTATTGTTTATTATTATTTTTGTCATTAAAAATTATAGTTTCAAGTTATTTTTAATTAAAAAACATAGGTTAATGTTGTTTTCAAAATTATTATATAAATTTAATTATATTTTATCTTTCAAGTAGTTCTTTTTTATTTTAATTTACCTTGTAAACTATCATACTAAAGTAGAAAACTGGTAAAATTTAGGTATACAAAATTAAATTACAAAACCCTACGTAGAAAACCAAAACCCTAGGTAGTAAAAAAAACATAAACCTATACAAAATTAAATTATGAAATCCTAAACTTAGAAAATGAAAACATAAATTTAGAAAACCAAAACATAAATTTAGTTCAAACCAAAAACTAAATTTAGAAACCCTCTCTCTCTCTCTCCCTCTCTCCTCTTTCTCTCTCCCTCTCCCTCTCTCCTCTTTCTCTCTTTTCTCTCTCCTTTCTTTCTCTCCTCTCTTCTCTCTCTCTCTCTCTCTCTCTCTCTCTCTCTCTCTCTCTCTCCTTTTTCTCCCCCCTCTCTCTCTCTCTCTTAAGTTTTAATTATTTAAGTCATTAAAGTTGTAAGGTAAAATGTATTTTACAGCATGTTAATTATAAATTATCATGTTTTTATATGTATGCAGATTGGCAATATGGATGATTTTCACATTGATGAGTTTATAGGTCATCATGCACCACCACCACCACCACCACCACCTCCTCCCCCTCCCCCTCCTCCTCCACCTCCACCTCCACGTAGAGAGTTAAGAGATAATATTAGGAGAAATGTAGAGGCGATCATGAGAGATATAAATATTACTAGGAATGATCCCTATCCATCTGCCCAGCTACTACATCTTGCAGATAGCATGCAAGGCATAGTAGCTTTTGTACACACATTAGACTATGAGATTGATAGTTTTGAGTCATGGAGGGAGAGTATGCGTGTATATTATGCTGATGGCCTGTCTTAGAAAGAGGTTAATAAATTAAAAATTACAAAAACTGATTTGGCATGCTATTTTTTGAACCCTACAACGGGTGAGCAGATACTTGGTAAGAAGCAACCACTAGTAAATTTTATCTTGTTTTTCGATGAGGTTTAGTCGATTATTAGATGCCTATTGGTCGGATAATCGACCACAATGGTCGTCAGATTTTCTTAGTAAAAAATTCCACACTTGAAATTGTCGTCGCAATTGCAATGTCAAGAGTGGTTGAACTATCGACGAAAATGATGTCGAAATCATTGCTTTAACCTGGAAGAATTGTTGGCTATAGCTTTATCTCTGCGACCAATGTAGGTTGAAATTGTGATGTACATTCGTCGTAAAATGTCGAATGTATAGCTTTCTCGTCAATATGTCTATTCTTTGTTAGTAAAAAAAGTGACATACAATTTAATTTTATATATATATATATATATATATATATATATATATATATATTATCAAATTAAGCACATCAATATTATGTCACTATTGTTTACTGTTTACAAATAGTCACACATTTTCTATCTTATTTCACACAAACATGTTCTTTCCCAATCTACAAAAGTGGAGACACAAACAACCCCTCTAACTATCGGACCATCATGATCAATCCCCTTCTCGGCAAGTTATTTGGAAGCATGGTAGAATGAAAAATTAGTAAATGGGCTGAAACAAAGGAGAAAAGAGCAAAGGGACAAACTAGTTTTAGACTAAAACACTCCACCATAGATCACAGAGCGACTCTTAGATACTTAGTTGAGAAAATATGGGACACTCCAGGTGACGAGGCTTTTTGCTGCTTTGTTGACTTCAAAAAAGCCTTTGACAATGTCCCTTGTCACAAACTATGGAAAAGAATGGAAGAGCTGGGAATACCTATGGTGCTAAGGACAATAGTACAAAGACTATATGAATAGGTCAAGGCCAAAATCAGAACTACGGATGGGTTATCAGAGTGCTTTGGTAGCCTTAAAATCAAAACCACAGTGCCTTATGAGATCTTATTGGCAGAAGTGGGTGCCTTTCCCTTAGAAGTTGTTACATTGGTCCGACTGATATGCTACTTAAAGAAAGAGGGGGATGCTTAAAGGATTGAATGGGTTTTGGGAGAGTTTGGGAAAGGCTTTCTCAGATTGCCACTCTCCACCACCTGCCATTTCCACCTTAGCATTTCCATTTCTTAGGGATACTTCTCACCGCATATGACAAGGTAGAGCTCCTTGTCCATTTCAAGTTGTACATCTTAAGGATAGGAACACAAAAATAAGAGAGAATAGATCCACCACTAATGTCAAACCCACTCATTTTTTTCAATACTACTGAAACTAAGATAAATATATTTGTGAAGGTTTTATAGACGTAGGTTACTGAATCATCATCTCTACACTGGTACTCAATCTGGAAACCCTCGTATGTATATAGCCACTCTAGCAAATCTCCACATCTAGAAAATCTCCACAAAAATCCCTTTCTGGCCTCCATTGCATATACGTCTTCTCAGAATCTAAAAACTCCAACCTATCATTGAGACTCATCAATGTACCAATTTTGATAGTAAGTCTAATTTAATTTGTCTGTGGACTGAGACCTTAAATTATTGAGCTTCTCTTTGTTTCAAGAAGAGTATAACATTCTCTACTTAACAGGGCCAACCACATGAAGGTGGAAGCTCATTTGGCCCCTCCTAGGAGCCTCCTATGACCCTTTACAACATTTTAAGACCTCTAAGATGTATTCTTAGTGATCGTAAATAGTCGTAAAGGGTCATAAGGGGTCCTGGGACACAACAGCTAAGAAACATAATTGTAGGCATCATGGTCACAATTTTTTGGAGACAACGTATTTGAGTTGTATACCCAGATTATGTAGAGAAACTCCTGCACCTCCAATTACAAGTTGACTACATCTGTTTCTCATGAATACAAGGTCCTCCAATAGATGTATTCAACTTGGAATTAGAGGTGCAAAAGTTACTCTGCATCGCTTGGGTACACAACTCAATTACATTGTCTCAAAAAAATTGTGACCATGATGCCTACAATTATGTTTCTTAGCTATTGTGAAATCTACATTTATGTTTCTCAGTTGTCATGTTTATGTGCATGTTTTTAATGTGTTTTGTATAGTAAGTCTAATTTAATTTGTTTGTGGACTAAGACCTTAAATTATTGAGCTTCTCTTTGTTTCGAGAATAGTATAACATTCTCTACTTAATAAGGTCAACCATGTGAAGGTGGAAGCTCATCTGGCCCCTCCTAGGATCCTCTTATGACTCTTTACGACATTTTAAGACCTCTAAGATGTATTCTTAGGGATCGTAAATGGTCATAAAGGGTCATAAGGGGTCTTGGGACACAACAACTAAGAAACATAATTGTAGGCATCATGGTCACAATTTTTTGGAGACAACGTAATTGAGTTGTATACCCAGACGATGCAGAGCAACTCCTGCACTTCCAATTCCAAGTTAACTACATCTGTTGCTCATGAATACAAGGTCCTCCAACAGATGTATTCAACTTGGAATCAGAGGTGTAGAAGTTGCACTCCATCGCTTGGGTATACAACTCAATTACGTTGTCTCCAAAAAATTGTGACCATGATGCCTACAATTATGTTTCTCAGCTATTGTCAAATATGCATTTATGTTTCTCAACTATCATGTTTATACCTTCTTCTCTCATTTGTTGGTGTAATTCCTCTTTGAGTATCCTCTTTCTCCTTTGCATCCAAAATGAACTCATTCCAATCCCTCACTGGAATAAAGGGAGGACGCTCAAACTTTAGTGAGACTTCATACCACACAACGTTCCTAGATTATGTTCAATGCGTTATTTACATTCATAAATTAGTGTTGTGTACAAATCTGCGGACGGTGTGTGGTATGAAGCTTCGCACAAGCTTGAAAATGATAGTCAATCCATAGTCAAGTTCAAGGAACAAATGGAATAACCAAGAAAACACAATATGTTAAATCATGTGATTGATAGCAGATTGGGGCTCACCTGAGCCATAAACATGAAGAAATATTCTAAAAAAAGATGTAAACCATATATATGCGCACTTGAGGCAAAGATAAGTTACATCATATCCATATTAAAATATTAGTTACAATATGAAAATACTAAACTAACTAATTCCCAAGTTCATCTCTGCATATGGTCGCAACAAAGATATGCGATTACAATACAAAGAAGGCATCGTAAAAATATAATTTCAGAATTTTTCCTAGCCTAACACGTTTTGCACTCACATCCTTCATCGCGGATAAGTGGAGATAGGCGGATAGATTTAGATGAGTTGTCATCGACCCAACTAAAGTATCCACAACCATTATTTCCCTATGATGCCTAGTTTACATTAGTTCTTATATTATAATGAATAGTATTTACATTAGAAACATTAAATATATACACAAATTAGCAACCTTTTTTCTATTTGGGCAGCACCAAAATTGTCGTCTAGGGTTGTTCAGTGTCCTAGAAGTCTTCAACACACACTGCCCACCACCACATTGACAGTTTGGCACATTGACAAGAGTCATCAAACCTATATCAATAATACACCACACCATCGTTACTACATTTATTATTTTTATATGATTATTTTTATATGAAATACACCAAGGAGTACCATCTGAAATATTAACCATTTACAATAATGAAAAGTAAACCTAAATCAAATAGCTCATTTTTTTTATCAGCATGTGTAGTCTCTGTGTATATGAAAAATGAAAGAAATATCAAGCTGAAATAAAATTGTGAACAAAATAGTATTCCACATAGAGTGAATGAAATATACCATCAAAAGAAGGTGACAAAATCCTGTCACAAAGCACAGACATAGGAAATCAAAAAGGGACAAAAGACAAGAAATAAGAAAAATCATTACGACTATAGAAAAATCATTTATACTATAATAATAAAAAGAAACACTGTTTGTCAACAATTTTCAAAATCATTAGGACTATAGAAAAATAATTAAGACTACAAAATCAAATTTTAGAAATGGACAGTTCTGATGCTTTTCCATTACAGCAATTGAGCATTCATCATTTGGTATTGTGTATTCCATTTAAGTATGTCAACAATGTTCAAAATCCTGTTGCCAAACACAGACAAGAAATAAGAAAAATCATTAGGACTATAGAAAAATCAAGTTCTAGAAATGGACAGTTCTGATATTGCTTTGCCATTACAACAATTGAGCATTCATCATTTGGTACTTCTTGGTGTATTCCATTTAAGTTTTTTAGTTGCCGTGTTTATGTGCATGTTCTTTATGTGTTTGGCTTCTCTCCTTCGCAAGGGATACGTCGATAGGTAATTGATTTGAAAGCATAATGATTTGATAGTCTTTTTTTAGGATAGGTTTAATCATCCCGCCAACCTTAATTAGCAACATTTGTGATATATGTCAAGTACTTATAATCAGTATGCCCAACAAATAGAGACTTGGTAGTAAAAGCATGTCCTTTGGTTTACTAGTTTACTTATAGTCAGTATGTCCTTTGGTTTACTAGTTTAATCTAGTTTAAGAATGGTTTGTTTCATGTTTGAATGTACCATTGAAGGAAGCTTGGCTATATTAAGTACAATCTTAAGACTTGTGACTCTTCAAATTCTCTTGTTTCCTTCAAACCTCCAAACATGTGTACTATGAGTAGCCCCCCAACAAATGGACTTGTGATGATTTTCACAATAGTACATGTTTTGGAGGACACTCAAAGTATTGCTTAGGAAAATTTGAATGCTTAGGCATTTGCACCCATAGAAAATTGTGCCCCCATGTCCCATGGGATGCCATGCCTCCTCCAATGTTTATGTCATACACCCTACAGTAGTCAGACCATGTGGCGTGCCTGTGCAGAGAGTATTTATTACATAATTTCCAAAGATGATATAAAGATATTATATTTTATACTTAGCAAGATTTTAATATTAATATGCTTAGCAAGATCTTACTAAGTATAAAATATAATATTGATTATACATAATCTTTCTAAGTTAAAAAAAAAGGTGAATTTCATTTCTCATTTCATTATTTCATTTGTGAAAAAAAGAAGTGCAGTGCGAGCGTGAAGGAGATAAGTCCCTTCATTTTAATATTAATATAATTTTCATATTCATTTTGTCAAAATAAATTGATTTTGCATACAAACTGTACGACATGATGCATTGGAGGAGGGATGGCATTGCATGGGAAATAGGGGCACAATTTTCTATGGGTGCAAATATGTTGCACTGTAGCTGGTGCTGCTCTACAACATGGCATAGATATCCATCAAAGCATGAAGGACAGAGGATTTTGTATGGTCAAGGGTTCCTCAAGCATACCTATGAGCCTAGGAGACCCTTAGTCCATGTGGATCCTAGTTGGCTCTGAATGGCTAAACTTAGTTTTAGTATGTTTTAGTTTATTTTCTTTAGTTTTAAGGAATTTGAGGGATCTAGACCTTAGATCACCCTCTTAGTTATTTTAGGAAGTTGTTATTGAGTTTTAGAGCATTTTTGACAAAGTTGCACTCCAAAGTTGCACAGATTGTGAAATGTTGTTAATTGTTTGCAACACTATCAGCAGATTGTAAGTCTGGTTCTCCAGCAACCACAACCGATTTCATGTTGGTTGGATTAGTTGGAAGACTTTTTGGAAGTGGGTTTTAAACCTTGTCCAATCATGAGATTGGCACAAGGAGATGATCTTCGAAGCAACATTGAATAAAAGAAACCCAAAAAACATTCTGAGTACATTTTTGCTATCATACTCTATCTGTTGCAAATAGGTAGATGGATTGATCATTTCGAAAGTTCATTGTATGCATTATTTATTCAAATCCATCTTAGTTTTGACTATCATTTGATTTCAAGTTTTAGTTACATTTACACAGCCAGTTATGAACTGAACACATGGCTTGACTATCATAGCAAACCCAATCATGTAATGGCTAGAGAGTTTTAATGTCACTGCAGGTTCATTTGCGCATCCATAGTTCTTGTTAGAGTTCATTTATCTAGACTTTGCAAACATTGTATTTTAAATTTGGTGCTGATCTACGCAAGAACCCAACCTCATTGATAGTCCAGCTCGGGAAAATCTATAGTCGGCTCTGTCATGAAGGTGAAACCTTGACTTGCGGTTTCCCCATTAGATTCCAATGCCATTGGGTGAGAAGCAAGCCAAGGTTATGCACTTTAATAATATTAGTGCTCAGACTATGGAAGGAGGCATATTGCTTCAATATTTGATGCCCTAGGTAGATACTTTCCATGTATTTAACTAGTAATAAAAAGACAAGTTTGCAGCAGTGTAGTAACAGGAAGGTTGAAATTGAATCATAGATTGAATTTGATAGTCTCGGGCACATTGAAGAATCCTTAGCGATTGTACCTTCTGTGTGAATCCATCGATTGACCATTCCAGATTGACCCTAATCTAACTTTATCAATTAGATTAGAGTGTCTTTGTGAGTGTAGTCGAGGACAGTGAAGAACCGTTATACAAATTAGTGTACTAGTTTCAATTTACAAAATGGTTATTGGAAAAAGGTGACTGGTAGGGTCATCGAATGACAATGAAGACCCTTGTGTGTGTATTCGGTATTTGAAAATTGAAAAGGTGGAAGCTGAGAACCATATTGGCGACTGTCATGTTGAGGAGTTTAGTAGCCCATTGAATCGATATTTACTTGTTAATGGAAAACAATATTGAAGAGTTTTTTCTATTTTAGGAATCTATTTTGTGATAGTCTGGAATGGGACAGGCATGATCATGGGTTTGGAAAAGTATTAATGACTATTTTAAATGTTAATGTTATCTCGTGATAACCAGTTCAAGGAATCAATTTGTGGCTCAATATCAAAAAGATAGAGTATCATGCAGATTTGAATGAATACTTACACAGTTACAAACAGTCCTGCAAGTTGAAAGAACTCAAACCTGGTCCAGGAGGACCTGCAAGGCATGAACAAATAGTGACTACAATTCGACTGGTGATAAGTTGGGTTTGTGATTATTCATTGATCCATGGTTTGAATTGACATTATTATTCTATTGGTATCAAATTGTGGTATTTGGTTGGGCTCATTCAAGCTTCGGTTGCCAAGATCTCTTTTGCAAATGTGTTAAAAAAATTATAAGAGCAGAATAGGATGGGCTCAAGTGCCAAAGCATAGAGGCTTTCAAAGTGGTGCCCTGAGTTCAAATCTCCACAAGACTGAGGAAAGCTCCCAATCTGTAAACTCATCTCAGGTAGGGACATCATAATGGAGTCTATTAGAAAAAGACAGTCCTTGATGAGAAAAATAGACTTTTTGAAAAATGTTTTCAAAAAATAATAACAACGAAATGGGATGAGCTCAAGTGCCAATGCATAGAGGCTTTATCTGATTCACAGTATATAAGATTGATTGGTTCATGCAATATAATGCAAAATATTAGTTCTCATGTTGAGACGCTTGGTTTGTCTGACATTGAGGGTCATGAAGAACTGCAGGTTTATCAAGGAAGTCCCATGATTATGCACTCCTATTACATGGAGGTATGCCCTTTGGTCCAGGATTGATAAGATCAATGATGAATTTTGCAAGAGAGATGTTTATCTCAAACTCACAAAGAAGAGTGGAAGAACAGTGATTTTGAGGCTAATATGTGATCCTGGCATTCATATTGGGTATGCAGGTGTGGATTGCTTGAGGACAAGCAATCTTGAAGAGGGGAAAACTATAATGTCCCCCATTTTTTGGGTTAGCTAGCCCTAGTTTCATAAATAAATAAATAAATATTAATAAATAGAATTATTTAAATAAGTTTAGTAATTGCCTTTGAGTCAAATTTCCCAAGTTTTAACCAAATTGCATTAAATAAACCAACAAAGCACTTGATGCAAGAGAATCTTTGGTGAATCGGTGAGAAACATCAACCAAAAGCATTTTCTATTTTGTTTATTTGATTTTCTTCAGTTCTAGTTTGGTGGTTTGACAAACAAGTTAAAATATCACTTCTACTCTATGGTGGTCAATTGTGAAATGAGAGTTTTGGAACAAAGCATAAACATCAACTATTTGATAGAGTACCTCAAATAGGAGATTCCTATTCCACTGTATTCTCCCTTGTCTGATCTTATGAGATTTGGGACTCAATTCTTATATTTCAATTGCAAGGTTCTTGTTTCTGTGAAATAAATACCGATATCCTTATCTTCTTGAACCATAGACTTTGATTAAATCCAGTGTTTTTCTATAAAGTCTAATCTGCAGATGTCATGGAGATCATATTGGTGTAATCTTCTCATAATAAAATCTTCTTTGTAATGTCCCTGTCTCTGTGATGTCCTTGTCTCTGGTTTAGACAACTAAGGTGATCTTGTAAATAAATTTTCTTCTTTATTTGGATCAATTACTAAAGATAAATCACAAGTTATACTATGTGTCTTGCTGAATTGACATGACCAGTTAACGATGTTAGTTATCACATAGATTATGTTGATTTGTTTATTGATTAGTAATGTTGGTCAATTACGTCTGTAGCTATAATCAATAATGATTTGGTCACGACAATGGCTTGCGCCAAATAATCCGACTTCATTCTTGGCTATAGTTTTCCAGAAACCATGTGACATATTTATACTTAATTCAATCTTCTACCATCTTGTTCTTTACAACTATATTAAATGACCCGTGTCTTGCAAGCTTAAGACTCAAACCATGCTTTCAATAATCCATTCCTCAAGTTATGATTTTCACTCTGAACTCTTGTGAGTTCACTACTCAACTCATTTTAATGCATTTAGTTCTCAAGACCTTGCAAAAATCTCATTGTGAGTTCACTACTCAACTCATTTTAATGCATTTAGTTCTCAAGACCTTGCAACAATCTCAGTTGCCATTTTTTCTATGAGCGAGGTTCTGTGAGTCCACTACTAATTCTTTAAGTACCTGAGTTACCATATCTTCTATGAGTCAGTTATTATGAGTTCAACATCCAATTCATTTTACCAACACACTTAGTGGAGTAGCCATTTCTTTTACGACCAGACCCTTGTAAGTTTTAATGCTTCACTTGTATTCCTTACATCAAGAGATTCTCACAGATATAAAACTATGTCATTGAAATTAAAGACATGAACAACTGTGTATTCTAAATTATTGGCACCACTAGAAAATAAAAATGATAACAAGTTCTTTAAAAATCATCCATCCCCATACCATTTTGGCTCAAACAAAACTACCAATGTAGTGAACAACACAATCCCACTTACCTTGATAGCCCAAGGTCAATCAATACTCAATAATGTAGCTATAGAGCTAGGGTTTACTTGTCTATTTATACTTTTGTCATCTAATGATTTGGGGGAAGCACTAGAGAATATACTATTTCATGAAACTATATCATTAGGGTTTGCAACTGTAATCGAGATTGGCAGATTGACGAGCCTATAATGCGAATCTTTTCTCCATCGATTGGAGAACCATTCGACTTCCATTGGAGTTAAAATAAAAGTCTTTTGTTTTCTTTATCTATACAAAAGTCAAAATGTATGTAACTTGAAGATAGTCAACTAACCAGTCTCGAAGCATAAATCAATGAATAAAAGAAGAAAATGATAATACTGATTGGGTATCCAGTAAATTAAACAGTTGAGAGAAAGAATGAAAAACCTCCAAAACCCTAGGTCAAGGTTTCAGCTGCTCAATCTCCCTTGCGCGCGCACCGCCCTTCTATTTCGTCGGCTGAAAATAACGAAATGAGAAATGAAATGCCCCTTTTTTTTAAGTTATAATTGTGTTTGTCAAAATTTTGACTACCATGGGATTTGTCAATATTTCGACAAACACGAGCATAAATTAAAAAAAACAAAGTTTTCCTTCTATAATCTGACCAAGGAAAACCTTTTAATTTTTTGGTCAAAAGTTTTGGTAGAAAAACTAGGTCAAATGTACTAGTGCACGTATTTCGATTAGATGTTGTAGACACCCCGACATAGCAGAGCATTTTTGGGAGTGGTGATGGATGGTATTTGACCATCCACCACATGCTAATCATTAGGTCTCACTTTATTTTTTGAAGAAATTATGGGCTGAATTTGAATTGGGTAAGAAACCCAATTATTTTGACATGAGAGCATTTCAGGGGTTGGCTGGGGCATGCCACAGGATAGGCCAAGGGCCAAATTGAGTGATAGAACTAGAAATCATGCATGCAATGAACCCCTTTTTGCTCTTCCATCTCCTGTACTTCCTGCACTTGTCCATCATCGAGCAGTGTAGTCATCTCTTGGTTCTTTGAGTGCCCTCACGGG
The DNA here is from genome assembly GCA_027943335.1 of Chamaecyparis obtusa. Classification (NCBI taxonomy): domain Eukaryota; kingdom Viridiplantae; phylum Streptophyta; class Pinopsida; order Cupressales; family Cupressaceae; genus Chamaecyparis; species Chamaecyparis obtusa. The sequence continues at coordinate 132,111 of BSBK01006324.1, read as the reverse complement.
CAATTTGTTACAACAGTTGACCCAGTCGAGGAGTACCCCCAGCATAGCACATGTTTTCATGAGTTGTGGGGGTATATGTAGGGGTCCCAAGTCTGATCATGATGTTGCCCATGCTGCCCATGGTGGATATGGTGATGATGATGATGGTGCACATGGTGGATATGCCGATGAAGATGATGGCACACATGGTGATGCTAGAGATGATATCTCATCATATGTTGATTTACTCAATGCAGACGATGATCATCCCGCATAGGTAAATTTAATTATAATTTATATAGTGCAATATTAAATTTATTATTTATACAATTATGAGCCATAACATGTGGATTTTTTGGTGAATAGAGGAGGGTTGACCCTCAATCATTCATTAGCCATCATCATATGACATCGACACCTTGACATATTGGTGCTCCATTCATGGTATGCACTTTGATCTTGATACATTTAAACTTTAAACAAAATAAACTTTAATTCATAATGTGTTTGACATATTTTGTGATTTTGTAGGGTCTGTCATGTACCACTGAGATTGGCAATCCTTCATTCTCTACCCCACCAGTCACTGAGAGTCAGCCATATATACCTGTAGTATGTTTTTCATTTATTAATTTTAAGTGTTTATATCTTACTAATTTATGTACAACTTTGATTCACACTTATTTTTTTGCAATTGTAGGCTTTTGGATTATCTCATGTTGCACAATCACATTTACGTCTTAACTCATCAGTGACATTAGTTACGTGTCACACACAGGTAATGTACATGTTTTTATTCCATAAATGTATTGTCAAGTCATATATACTTTATAATTTATGTATATGTAATATAAGTTTGATTCATGCTTTATATATGTTGTTCAATTCGACACCACCATGAGTCTTGGCATGGCTACATGATTAAGCCAAATGCAGCCATCGACACTGTCCTTTGAGGTAATGATTAAAAGTAATTTTTTAATGTCCATTGTGTATCTAGATCTTTTACACCTAATTATTAAAAATTTGTACTTTAAATGTTTTTACAGGAGTTGGCTGCATCCACTTTTCATGTACCTGAGGATGAGGGTACTCAAGATTAGACAGAGCAGGATGAGGGTACTTAGGACCATACAAAGCATGTTGATGCATTGCAGTCCTCTTCATGTGGAGTGAAGAGGGCTGCAGATCAGCTAGATGAGTAGAGTTATATTATGATGACTATTTGGACTTGACGTTTTATATGATGATGATTATTTGGACTTGTGTTATGATGACTTGTTGTCATATTATTTAATTACGATGATGATTATTTGGACTTGTTCATATTATTTTTACTTGTTGTTAGAGTAGGACTTGCATTACATACTAGTCCACTTGTTATCATATATTGTACTTGAACTTGCTCTTAGAGTAGGACTTTGTTTTGTGATTGTATGTATATATCATGAGTTGATATGATGGACATTATGATACATGTAAATTATTTCAGGACTTGTTATGCTATTTATCTTAATCATGAGTTGTTATTTATATATATGAGCTTATGGAAAAGAAATCATTTTTAATATCAATTGTAATTAAATTTATCAATATCATAAAAAAACCATCTATCTAACAATGAGATCTATTAATTCATGTGTAATTGATCTAAGTACAATATCTAGATACATTACAAGTAATACAAACACTTTGATTAACTATAAAAAAAACCATCTATCCAACAATGAGATCTATTAATACATGTAATTGACAAGAACAATATGGATATTACAAACTTAATATTGACTTTGATAATTAACTATTAAAAACCATTAATTAATATTGACTTCGATGTTACAAGTAATTTATTGAGTTTGATTAACTATTAAAAACCATCTATCTAACAATGAGATCTATTAATTTCAATGAATTTATGGATGCACAAATAAATATATCATAATCTATTAAGTGAACATAATTTGACCAATGTGCATAGTTTAATATTTAGAACAAAATTAGGTGAATACAAAGTTATGAATTTAACTTAAATATTTAAAACAAAATTTGATAAAAAAAAGTGAGTTCACGTGAACTTAAATTACAAATCCAAAATTGTACGAATACAAGAGTGCATTGTACTACATACATAGTTCATGTCTATGTTCTTCCAGACATCCTACATCATAAAAATAAACATGTTCAAATGTTAGAATTTATACAAGTTAATTTAATGTCAATTTTAATTTTAATTTCAAATCTATATCTCTAAATTATAAATTATGACACTTCAAAGAAGACATGTAGATAACATATAAAAATATGACAAATTGAACAAAAACTTACATGTATAAATTTGATTCAACCTAATGTACCATCAACATCCTCTCTTTTCTGCAATGCATCTATGATTGCCTCATGCTCTTCCATTGAAAGTGTCCATAATATTTTATTAGAAGGTCTGCCTTTGTGTCTTTCCAATTTTATATTTGTTGCCACTACCGAATGGGAATAGTGCATAATCTTCTTTTCTGATTGGTAGTCTTCAAAAGCTGGTAAACCACTCCTTGTTAGGTATTTGCGTAGCCATGTACCAACTACCACAACAGACCCAATTGGATACTAAAAATAATCATCATCTACTTGATGACATATCAACTTTTTCTTAGGTTCCACACATCAAGCTAACCAATACTCTGTCTGCTCTTCATTATCCTCAGGTGCAATAACGACATACACATGTCTTGCAAAATAAAATTAAGTACATGCACAAATAAAACTTGTTTAAAGGTTTATAATTCAAATATATAATCATAAATTATATGACATACACATGTAACTAATATAATTTAAAGTTTTACAATAAATTGAATTAAATTACCAAGTTGTATGAGGTCTGAAACACGATCATAATCTTCTGATGCAAAGGCATGATCTAGGTCTTCATTTATTATATCATCGTCATCTTGTCTCTCACTAGGTGTTAAGGATTTTTGTTGCCATTCTTCAACCCATTATGTATTCTCGCATTCTTCCCATTCACCTGCAACACAAAATTGACAAAAACATGCAAGCTCCCTAGTCCATATAGTCCAAGTGTTAGAATTAGAACTCCTAAATGAATGCCATTTAACTGATCCACTGATTTTATTACAATCATATCTTGAAAGGATATTCTTCTCTTCAACTAGCCAAAAAAAATGTCTGATTGTAGAGTTCTGACTTGATCCCGTAGACAAACTTGTTTTACACCATTCAACAATTGCACATGCATCTTTAAATTTTGAGTTTTCCTCAAATTTGAGTTTCTCTCTACAAAGGGCTCTCTTAACACATGCACCGACACCATTGTGTTCTCCCTTCCCGTGTCCAGCCTCAAAAAAACTCTAGATATGTTGGATATTTATTTTCTTGTGCATCCTACTCAACCAATAAAACATTCTAGCATTCTTGAATTGCCCTGTGCAATTATCTGACCATATTAGATGTTGTGTTATATGAATTTCTCTCCCCCTTAAATTTTTGTAAAAGGTCTTAAAGCAATACTGGACAAACTCCGATGAGTGTAACTTATTATCACTCATATAGAAATGGTACTCTCTCAATATTTTCTGATCCTCTTCTGTACTATCAGGTTCATGTCTATAGACAATATGAACAAAAATTGTTACTTGCACTGAATTATAATATTGTGGTTGGATCTCATCTTGTGGTGCAAGTGTGTAGTTCTCTGCAAAGTCAACAACTGAAAGTATACTACCAATTGGAAATGTACTCTTGCATATGCGAAATTGTCCATCAAGCCATCTAGAATTGTGAGAGTGATTCACATATTTAGGTATGAACTTACTCTTGAATTCATTCATAAAAGCATTAACACTAAGTTTTTCAGTTATTAGGTCGCACTGTTTTCCAACTTTTCCATCCTTCAATGGATACTCAACAGTTTTAAATCTTTGTACATCAACTAATTGATGTCCAAAATCAAATGAAATATTTTCATGCAAACTTTCATCTAATAATGTAAGATTGCCACATAAATCACATACACCAGAAACACATGCATTCAAAAGATAAAATTGCACATTAGGTGGGTTACAAAACAAATTTGATATAAACTTCTTTACAGTTTGAGGTGGTATATTTATACCACATTCCTGCAACATTTCATTAGTATGCATAGTAGAACGTATAGATCAAAAAATATCATAATGATAATGAAATTGAACATGAGTTTTGCAACAATAGGTGATTCTTTCTTTGTTAATCCTTACATACCATGGTTTACATTTTTCAAAAGATCTTTGACTAATACTAATAGTTAACACCTTATCATCCACAAATTTTTTATACAATTCTGTTTGAGTCATATCTAAAAGGTGTTTTGGATGTGGATCACAAACTTTTGAACCGACTCTTAATTTAAGAACATCTCTGGCATTAGGGGATACTCTTGTAGTATCGTGCCAAAAATGTTCAATCAAATGTTTGACTTCACCAGTAAGTTTCATGTCAGACCTTGGGAGTCTACCACTGAAGGTCCATAGATGGTTTACCAGATCACTTTCAAAGTTAACTCTTCTCTTTATAGCTCTTGTTAAAGTTTTACGATGAATATTAAGATATCCACTTATGTTTGAAATCATTCTTTTATCAGTAGTAGATTTATTTACTAAAGTTGTTATTTCTCGTCGTGCCGCATTACTATCTTTAGAATGGATTTTCTTTCCAATTGTGTCAAAGGAACTAGCAACAGTTGATACAACTTGTTTTAGAGACTCAACCTTCTTCTTGGTTTTTACATAAATGCCTAACCTCTTCATCACTTTTTTTATTTTAGATATTTTAATTAATTATAACATTAATTGACATTGAAACCCAAATTTCTTATTATACAAAAATTGTCTAAACAATCTACTTGCGTGTGTCCTAATCTGTCTCGATGAAACCAAACGACGTAGATTGTCTAGCACATCATTTTTTATTTGAAATTGTTCATTTATTTCATTATCATTCAAATGAGTTTCTTTCTCAATCGGTGTTTCTATGTCTACATCCACATTGTTGATTTCAATATGAATTGGTCTTTGATTTTTAGTTTCAATTGGGGTTTGACTTTCAGTTCATTTATCATTATGATTAACATTACTAATTTTTGAAATTTCACATGCAATTAAATTTGTTAATCTATTTTCAAGAATAAAATTTAAATCATTTTTATTGTAACCTTCTTCTAGCAAATGATGAACATCTTTATCAGAATAAGTTGTAACATTTGGATGTGAAGACATACCTATATCCAATACTGGATTAGAAGATGCACCTAGATTTTCTTCGTCAACCTCTGCATCCATTATGGTGTCTTCATTGTCCTCCTCTTCTGAAAAAATTGTTGAACTCGATGCTCCAACATTATTCAGGTTTCAAAATCTTTCTCTTCTTTCTCGTTGTCATTTTGCCTCCTTCTCTCTATTTGCTGCAACCTCCTCAGTTGTCAAAACCTTTGTTGGCCTCTTTGTGCATCGATTTGATCCCATTTTTGCACCAAGATTCGAGTTCAAACAATTTTTTTTGAATGTTGGATCCAAAACAAGATAAAAGTATAGAATGTTGATAGAAATATTCTGTTCACCTTGTATGGATCGATAAAAAAATGATTGAAAAATCATCAATCATTGAGATCTGGCCCACAGTCCTAGTTTTTGTCTCCAACATCTCTTTATGAAACGGGTGCCTGTTATTTAAATCAAAACGGGCACCCATTTTTTAGTTTCACGAAACGGGCACCTGTTTTCAAAATCTATGAGCGGGAATCATATCCGCTGGCTTGGGTTTTGGTTTGGGACAGGCTTGGTGGGACCAAGCCTATGCTTGACCCTGCAAAAAAATGGCTAAGGCATTATAGAATAAAATTTCTACCTTGCCATAATTGTTTGGACACCTTTCCGAATGAATTTTTTGATAAAATGAAAACCCATTTTAGCTCTTATTGTGTAGATTATAAAGATATAAATTTTATAGTGATATGATAAATTTTAGTATTTTTACAATATTTATTAAGCCAACATGGTACCTAAACTTGAAATACTAAGGTTAACTAAAACTTTAATAACTTTTTTAATTTTATGTTTTTAAAAAAATGAGTTATATGACACCAATCTACATAGAATTTTCTTCAAATTAAAAAGAAAATTGAAAAAAAGTGAAGTTATCATCAAATTATGGTGCCTGTACACTAGAGGTTTCAAAAATGTACTTTATAGTCAATTAAAAATTAATAAAAAAAATATTCAATAAAAAAATAAGATAAAATATTCTCACCAATCTTTAGTGTTTTAGGTACCTTTCCCAAAAGGATTCACAAAAATACATTCAGTTACTTCAAAAAAGGGTGACTGTACACGTGTCAGGTGTGGTCTCAAAACAAGCATTTTGAAAAAAAGGTTTTTAAACATGCCTACTAAAATTCAATTAATACCATGTGGGTATTGAAATAAATTACATATTTGAAAACTAGACTCCAAGGACTAAATTTTATATTGCTTAAGTTTTTCAAGATTCAATCTTTAAGTGCCTCAAATTTTGGCATCAATGGACATAAATTTTGAAAAACAGACAAAACACTTCCACTTTTTGGCCAAAAGTAGGACTCAACTTCTTGTAGCCACTCTAAATTCTCTTAAGAAAACATAAAACCAAATTTAACTCTTTCATAAAAAAAAAATCAGTCCCTTAAAGAAATGATAGAGTAAAATTCGTAATTCACTATCTTATACAGTCTTTGTACTGCTACAAGATGTTTTCTAGTGTTTTAGTCACATTCTGGAATGATTTAACATAAACAATCTATTTTCTACAAAAAATCCTACATGGTTTGCTGTTGTAGATTTTAATAAGGACAAACATACATTAGTGGTTAAATAAATGGGTTCTCTGTCAATATTGTTTCTACTACTACTGATTTATATAATCAACTAGTCTCTGATTGAATTTTTATTTCCAAAGACAAATTCATGATTCCATAATTGGCGGAAAAACATGTAAATGCTATGGAAGATCATTAATTCAGTCAAAAGTTCAAAACTTAACTACAATAAGAATTAAGATCGAATTCCCAGAATGAATATGTAGGCATAAATGTTAAAACATATTAAACCATATCAATAGTCAAAAAAATTGATGCAAGAAGTAGAATAAGGTATGTACACAACTTGGTAAATCAAGGAATTTTCTGCATGAAGGATTTAAATATAGATTACGAAAGAAGAACATGATCTGAAGGTGTACTATTTGGTCTTCGTATCAAACTCAGACAAGCAGAAAAAATAAAATGTGGCAGATCATGTTGAGAAGCATGAAATCACTAAAAGAAGAAATGCAACACAACGACACAGAATGAAGATATAATCTTCTATAGTGGGCGGCATTAAAATAGGGGGATTGTTGGGTACAGTGCTATGACTGTACTGTGCTATGTTCGAGTCACAAGAAAACATCCCCCTCCTCTTCTTCCTCCTATTTCTCCTATTTTGACTCCATGAAATCTTATTATAGCTTTTATTCAATGGTGAGAAGATATAGAATTTAGGTGTGAAATGCTCAAATCAATAGCAAGTAGATTAGCTATACTTTCATACACATTGAGCTCTGAAAACAAATTGTAGTTCGCCTGTTTGCGGAATTTGTCTAGATGTATTTGTTAAGGAATTGTTTGTACATGTGTTTTGTATTAATCGAAGCACACCTGAATTGTGATTGCAACAACTAAAAATATGAATCTTTATCAGTGATTTCCATGTAAGGCAGACATCGAACCACCACTTATTCAAGGCTAGACAAGGGATGGAAGGAATGAGAGAAAGAAGGATATTACTAGCTAGTGGATGGATGAGAGGATGGGAAGCCCATCTTACCTCCTAATGTAATCTTAGCCCACAGTTTAACAGAACAAAACAATTATAGAATATATATGCAGACATTTCTTCCTCACTCAATCAGAAATTGACGTTTCCAGATTTGCCAAACAAAAAACATATGGGTATAAAACATACAAAATTTCTATGAAGAATCATTTTTGTGCAATTCAAAAAGATTAAAAGAGGTTCGTAGTATCATGTTTTAGTTTAATAAAGGCATTGGTAAATCTATGTTTCAAGCCTCGATGGAGAAATTACAAAAGTATTATGCAATATTACAAAGAAAACAAATCATTTATACACATCACTGCCAAAGGAAAAATATAGAAAATGTTTATCTTAAAGATGACAACTTGAGCTAATCCTTTTTTTTACAGTAATTTTAGAATTAAAATTGGAACCTAGATGTTTTGACAGTCTCTTCCATACACTCGTGTGCTGAATCTGTTGTTACATAAGACCTCCTCCCTTCACTAGTTCCTTAAATGTTTTCAATTTTCTCTTCCCCTGTTGCGTAAGATCTCCTAATGCGCATCCATTCTCCTTCTTATTAACCCCGTGCGCTGCCCTCCAAAATCTTTGATGCACATTCCCTTTTAATTTGTACACCACTCTCTGTTAAATTTATTTCACTTGAAGATGTGTCACATCAAAAGATAGGAACCCATAGTTAAGTCAATCTATATATTGGTAACCGAACTCAGTCTTCCACCTTCAATTCCAATATGCAAGTAGTTATTAAGTCTAAGCTAATTAATTAAAAGAGTTTACTTTTAGTTATGCACATTCAAGATGACTCCTTATCCTTAAAAAGAAAAAGATATCTTCTAATTTTGGCATAGATTAATGAGTTAAATAAAATGGTTGTGACACCCTTCTCCTCTTAGAAAGTGCATTGTCCTTGATGCCTTATGGAAATGTATCATGTAAGAAGACTTTATGTTGAAGTTTAAATAAAACCAAACTATGTTAACAAGTTTTAACTAAAAAAATTCACACACAAATTAACACAATCACTCGAGTAAGAGTATATGAAATAAAACTAATAGTACTATTCTTATCCATCATTCATTTCACGAGATAGTTCAAGAAACTATATTAGATTTCAAAATAATTTAAGTGGTGTGTGCTTGCAACCATTATTCCGATCTCACCCTTGCTGACAAGATAAATACACTCTACGTCAATCACATTTCCACCTTTGTCTCCTGTTAGGCATGCTCAAACTCAAAAGATCATCAGTAGGTTAGTTTTATTAAACCAATAATCAAATTTAAACTGCATAACATATTCATCATTTTGATTCATCGTAAGCAATTATTCATAATGAAAGTAAAGATTCCACATATAACATCATACTTTTTACTTCATTTAGACATTTCATCATAAATTCATAAGAAAAACATATTAAAAGTATGTCCATATCATTTATTTAATATGACTTGGGTCGACAAACCTTTGACCAAGCCAATCATAAGTCTAAAACCAAAAGTAAAACAGCCACACAAATAGTTCTATAACTAAGAGCATCAAATCAGGTTATAACATAGACTTGATATCTTATGGAAATATAAAAAGTAGTTCACTACAAAGCTTAAAGCATAAACATAATAGAAAATAAATCTAAGAAAATAACTGGGGAAAAGATCTATGTATGTCTTTCGTGTCTTCCCAAGTAGTGTTGTCAATAGAGAATTGGTTCCACTGGACCTTATACTGCAATACATCTCTGTCCTGCACCTTGATGGTACATTGATCAATGAGGCAGGTAGGCTGCACCAACACCACCCCTGGATCCTAAACCTATAATGCATGCCAATCAAGAATATGAGATGCATCAGGATGATAGGGCTTCAACAAAGAAACATGAAAGACATTATGGATTCGGGCAAGAGCTAGCGGTAGAGAAAGTCTGTAGGCAATGGGGTTGATGACTTCCAAAACATCAAAAGGACCCACATATCTCGGTGAAAGCTTTGAAGACTTGCCAAAAGAAATTGAGCTTTTATGTGGTCTCACACATAGAAACACCTTATCACCTTCCTAAAAATGACTAAAAGTGCGATTCCCATATGCATAACTCTTCTATCTATCAACTGCTTCCTTTAGCTGAGTACGAATCAGAGTCATCTGTTCTTCTATCTCTCTCAACATATTAGGACCAATGATTATCCTATCCTCTACTCTATCCCAAGTGATAGGAGTATGACACTTCCATCCATAAAGTGCCTCAAATGTTGCCATTCCCAAAGAAGCATGCTAAGAGTTGCTATAGGAAAACTCCATCAATGGAAGGTACTCTTCCCATTTATATTGCTAATCTATGCAATACATCCAGAGAAAATCCTCAATCACTTGATTCACTCTCTTAGTTTGTCCGTCTGTCTGAGGATGATAAGTGGTACTAAAATTCAACCTAGTTCCCAAAGATGCATTCAAGGTTGTCCAAAACCTTGATGTCATCCTAGTATCCCTGTCTGATATGATAGTCTCAGGTACCCCGTGCAATCCAAAAATTTCCAAGACAAACTTCTTGGCAAAAGCCAAAGATCCATCTCTCAAACTTCCTAGAATAAAGTGAGCTACCTTGGTTAGTTTGTCAACTACAACCAAGATTATATCATGTCTGTGTCATGTCATGGGTAAACCCTAGATAAAATCCACATTGATGACTTTCCATTTATACTCTGGTATATCATGTGGGTACAAAAGTCCTACTAGATGGACATGTTCAGCCTTAACTCACTGACATTCTAAACACTAGGCTAGAAAAGCTATCACATCTCGCTTTAGCCCTGGCCAAAAATACAATGGCCTCATATTGACAATCATCTTGTTTACCCCTAGATGTCCTGAAAAAGGAGTACAATGCATTTTCTTTAAAACCACTTTCCTCAACTCTGCTCGGTTGGGAATATACATTCTATCTTGGTATCTCATGATACCATCATCCTCAAAAGTGTATCCATCAAAATGGTGATCTGATGGATCTACAAGTAATGTTTTCTTAACCATCTCATAATGGTCATCCCTTGAAATATTTCTAACACATGTTCTCTCAACCAGGTTCTAGAAGTAGATATAGAAGAAATGTGTCTTCTCCTGCTTAGAGCATCTGCTAGTCTATTCTCTTTTCCCTTGATATACTCGATACCAAAATCATACTCACTCAGAAACTCCAACCATCATCTCTATCTAGCATTGAGATTAGGTTGTGTGAAAATGTACCTAAGTCCCATGTGATCTGTCTTTAACTCAAATGGTTTACCTAAAAGGTAATATCTCCACATCACTAAAGCATGAAAAATTGCTGCCAATTCCAAGTCATGAGGTGCATAGTTAACCTCATACTATTTCAGTTTCCATGAATCATAAGCCACTGCTTTTCCACCTTTCATGAGAAAACCACCAAGATCTTCTCCTGAAGCATCAGTGATAACCGTAAAGTGTCCATTAGGATCTGGTATGATCAAGCTAGGAGCGGATGTGAGCCTTTGTTTCAATAACTGGAATGCTCTCTCACATACATTAGTCCACTCATATCTTTTCCCTTTCCTCTGAAGAGAAGTGATACCTATGCTACAATCTTAGAGAATCCCTCCACAAATTTTCTATAGTATCCTGCAAGTCCCATAAAAATTCTCACTTCACTCACATTTTGAAGAGTTGTCCACTCAAGAATAGCTTTGATCTTTTCCAAATCCACTACAATTCCATCTGCAGAAATGATATGACCTAGATAGTGAGTCTCTTTCTTACAGAAAGAAAACTTTGATGGTTTCCCATACAACTTCTTGTCTCTTAGGCACTATAAAACTATCCGCAAATGTTCCTCATGTTCCTCAATATTCTTGGAGTAAATCAGAATGTCATCAATGAATATCTCTGCAAACTTATCAAGAAAATCCTTGAATACACTGTTCATTAGGTTCATAAAAGTTGCAGGCGCATTTGTCAATCCAAAAGGTAAGACTACAAATTCATAATTCCCATACCTTATCCTGAAAGTTGTTTTGGATATGTCCTGCTCTTTGATACAAAGTTGATGATATCCAGATCTCAAGTCAATCTTGGAGAACATAGTTGCCCCTTCATTTGATCAAAAAGTTCATCTATCTATGGAAGAGGGTATCTATTATTTATAGTAACCTTATTGAGCATTCTGTAATCTATGCACAATCGTAAGGTACCATCCTTCTTCTTTACAAAGATCACTGGAGCTCCCCATGGTGAAACACTAGGGTGAATAAACCCTTTATCCAAGAGTTCTTGCAACTGAAGCTTCAACTCATACATTTTAGTAGTGGTCATTCGATATGGTGCCTTGGATTGAGGTTCAGCTCCAGGTATCACATCAATTGAGAAATCAAATTCTCTCTTTGGAGGTAACTTAGGTAACTCTTCAGGAAAAACATCCTTGAATTCCTACAAGATAGGGAAATTTTCTAGACTAGGAGGTGTGTCCAAATCCTTGACATAATCCACATACATCATACACCCCTTTCTCCTTGCCTTTTTTAATTGCATGGTAGAAATTTTTCTAAGTTCAAGAGACATTTTCACACCATAGAGTATTACAGGATTACCTACATCATCAAGGCATTCTACTATTTTATCCTTGCAGTTCACTATGGCCTTATGTTCTATTAGCCAATTGATGCCTAAAATGACATCATAGGAACCTAAAGGTGTAATGTACAAGTTTACTTGCATTTGAAAATCAAAAATTTCAATCTCGCTACAATATAAACATTGCTCAACTTTATGCTCTACCTTATTTCCATATTCTACCATCTATGGTTCTAATATATATCCTACTCTAATTGTCAATTTAGAAACAAAACTAGGATCTATGAAAAATTCAGTAGCTCCAGTATCAATCAAAATAGAAATATCATGTCCAAGAAGCTTACTGGCCATCTGAATGGGTGTTCCCTGAAAATTAGCCTATCTATTATTCATAGCTACATGAAACTAATCCTGCGTCTGAGGTCCTTTCCCATCTCTATGGGCTGATCTCTAAGGACAAACACTAGCATAATGGTCACCTCCACAAGTGTAGCAACCATATTGTGGTCCTTGTTTACCATCAGGTTTATTCCTCCTATTATCATTTTCGTTGTTGCCCTTGTTCTAGTTACCATTGTTGTTCCTTCCAGCATTACCTCTGCCCTTGCCTCTCATATTCTGCACCTATTTTTGACTAGTGTCCTTTGGTTTATTATCTTGAAACTTCCTCTTATTTCCTTGAGGTGCACTAGTCCTTTGACTCACTCTGATTGAAGGTACTTGGTTGAGTTTCTATTCTTGTCTCAAAGACTTCTTGAAAGAAAAATCCATAGTCTCAGGCTCATGCATATCCACTTCTAATCATATCTCTGGATGTAATCCAAGAATAAACTTGAGGGTTCTAAACCGCTCATCCTGCCGATATTAAGGTACATATTTTACCAAGTGGTAAAATCTCACATGGTATTCTATGATGGTCAGAATTCCCTGAATCAAGTTCTAAAATTCAACCACTTTCCTATCATAATATAGATGAGGTAACCACCTCTTACAGAAAAGTACTGGGAATTCTTCCCAAGAGATCTCACCAGGCTGGATCCTCTTTTTGGCCATCTCATTGTCCCACCAAGTACCAGCCTCACCAACTAACTGAAAATCACCCCACATAGCTATGGATTCAGCTAAAAGATTATGAACATAGAAATACTTTTCCATGGATACTATCCATGTCTCAGCAGCATCACCGATGGCCTTACCTTCAAATGTAGGAGGTATGACCTTCTTGAGGTCCTTAATCAGTTCCTCTGCTATTCTTTCTCTATTATTAGGTATGTTTACCACCCTTTGATCTGCATTTTGGTTCCTCTTCTCTTCATTCCTCCTATCCTCTTCTTCCTTTCTCAGTGCTTCCAAGCGCTGATCCTCTTCCTATTTATGCTGAGCTTCAAGTCTCTGATCCTCTTCCCTCTTTCTTCTTTCCTCTTCATTCTGTCTACCTCTTGCATCTTGTTCTAGTTGGTCCATATAGTTATTTTGTTGTTGGAAGAGATTCCTTTGTCCTGTCAAGAGGTTTAGGATTTCATCCATTCTTGGATTTTGTTCCTCATTGACCTGTCCATTGCTGGATCCTCGCTTATTACTATTTCTAGTTTTCATGGTGTTAAATCACTTCTTGCACCAAGCATGAGTACACAACTTAGCAACAGAGGACTAAGGTCTGAGTGTTTAAACCTGGCTCTGATACCACATGTAAGAACTGAAACTAGCACATAAGAGACACGTAAGCTCTAGATTAGAAAAACTCAGAAAGTCAAAAACATAAAAAGTCTGAAAGTAAATAAAGACTTTTCCATGACATAAATTTCATTTCCATTTAAAGAGATTACATCATTATGAAATAAAGTTGAATATCCTTGATATAATAGATAAAGATTTGACCAAACTATCAAATAAAACATCACGAGTAAAAAAAATACAAAGTGTCTGTCGACCATACTGTCGAACATAAAATGACAAAGTACATTTATACACATACAATAGAGCACATGACCCTAAGGTCAAAGTAGTACAAGATATCCAAATACATGCCATCAGACTATCAACCGTTCATCTGCATGTTCCTGTCTCCTATGCCATTGGATAGTATATCATCCATTTGCAAAAATTGAGATAGAAATGTGATCCAGGAGTTTATTCCACCCAACCACAGAGTGGTTATCTCCCCTGGGGCTCATCCTGAAATGAAGAGCTCACCGACCCTATGCGATTGTTTTATCAACTCGACACTGATGGATTAGAAAGGAATCTGGTGCAAGCTGTGAACTAACTACTTTATCATACACAAAGTAGAACTAACACAGATATGACAAAGAGAAAGTACATAACCAACACAAATTCTATTATGTGTTTACAAAAGCTTAGGCCCAAGCATAAATAACCAGATTTCTACTAACAGGTAAAACAAACTACATTTTACCCTTCTTTGGTACCCATATTCAACACCCTTTCCCAAGATATCTTTCCTCATAAGAAATTAAGTAAATACTCTTAAAAAAACATAAAACCAAATTTAACTCTTTCATAAAAAAAAATCAGTCCCTTAAAGAAATTATAGAGAAAAATTCATAATTCGCTGTCTTATACAGTCTTTCTATTGCTACAAGATGTTTTCTACTATTTCAGTCACATTCTGGAATGATTTAACATAAACAATCTATTTTCTACAAAAAATCCTACATGGTTTGCTATTGCAGATTTTAATAAGGACAAACATACATCAATGGTTAAATAAATGGGTTCTCTGTCAATATCATTTCTACTACTACTGATTTATATAATCAACCAGACTCCAATTTAATTTTTTATTTCCAAAGACAAATTCATGATTCCATAATTGGTGGAAAAATATGTAAATGCTATGGTAGATCATTAATTTAGTCAAAAGTTCAAAACTTAACTACAATAAGAATTAAGATCAAATTCCTAAAATGAATACATAGGCATAAATGTTAAAACATATTAATCCATATCAACAATCAAAAACTTGATGCAAGAAGTAGAATAAGGTATACACAACTTAGTAAATCAAGGAATTTTCTGCATGAAGGATTTAAATATAGATTGCAAAAGAAGAACATGATCTGAAGGTGTACTATTTGGTCTTCGTATCAAACTCAGACAAGTAGAAAAAATAAAATGTGGCAGATCATGTTGAGAAGCATGAAATCACTGAAATAAGAGATGCAACATGACGACATAGAATGAAGATAGAATCTGCTGTAGTGGGCGGCATTAAAATAGGGGGATTGTTGGGTACAGTGCTGGTGACTGGACTGTGCTATGTTCGAGTCACAATAAAACATCCCCCTCCTCCTCTGCTTCCTCCTATTTCTCCTATTTTGACTCCATGAAATCTTATTATAGCTTGTATTCAATGGTGAGAAGATATAGAATTTAGGTGTGAAATGCTCTGATCAATGGTAAGTAGATTAGCTATACTTTCATACACATTGAGCTCTGAAAACAAATTGTAGTTCGCCTGTTTGTGGAATTTGTCTAGATGTATTTTCCAAGGAATTTTTTGTACATGTGTTTTGTATTAATGGAAGCACACTTGAATTGTGATTGCAGCAGCTAACAATCTGAATCTTTATTAGTGATTTCCATGTAAGGCAGGCATCAAACCACCACTTATTCAAGGCTAGATGAGGGATGGAAGGAATGAGAGAAAGAAGGATATTACCGGCTAGCGGATGGATGAGAGGATGGGACAACCATCTTACCTCCTAATCCGATCTTAGCCCACAGTTTATCAAAACAAAGTAATTACAGAATATATATGCAGACATTTCTTCCTCAATCAGTCATAAATTGATGTTTCCAGATTTTCCAAACAATGAACATATGGGTATAAAACATACAAAATTTCTAATGAAGAATCATTTTTGTGCAATTCAAAAAGATTAAAAGAGGTTCATAGTATCATGTTTTAGTGTAATAAAGGCATTGGTCAATCTATGTTTCAAGCCTCAATGGAGAAATTGCAAAAGTATTATGCAATATTACAAAGAAAACAAATCCTTTATACACATCATTGCCAAAGGAAAAATCCAGAAGATGTCTATCTTATAGATGACAATTTGAGCTAATCTTTTTTTTTTTACAGTAATTTCAGAATTAAAATTGGAACCTAGATGTTTTCACAAAGTCTCTTCCATACCCCTGTGTGCTAAATCTGTTGTTGTGTAAGACCCACCTTCACTAGTTCCTTAGATGTTTTCAGTTTTCTCTTCCCCTATTGCGTAAGACCTCCTAATGCGCATCCATTCTCCTTCTTATTAACCCCATGCACTTCCCTCCAAAATCTTTGATGCACATTCCCTTTTAATCCGCACACCACTCTCTGTTAAATTTATTTCACTTGAAGACGTGTCGCGTCAGTAGATAGGAACCCATAGTTAAGTCAATCTATATCCATAACTGAACTCAGTCTTTCACCTTCAATTCCGATATGAAAGCAATTACTAAGTCTAAACTAATTAATTAAAAGAGTTCACTTTTGGTTATGCACATTCAAAATGACTCATCCTTAAAAACAAAAAGATATCTACTAATTTTAGCATAGATTAAGGAGTTAAAAAAAATGGTTGTGACAAAAGAAGAATAGGAGGTCAACCTAGCTCTTGCTATATAATCTTGATTTTTAGACATTTAATAGTAATATTTGAAGTTAGTATCTTATCATTTCGATTCATGATCCCACTATATAGAAATGGCTTAGTTTGGGAGTTTTTAGGAACATTATCATAGAAATATGTTGATAGGATAATGTTGTTGATATCAGTTTTTCCATCTCTAATTTTCAAAAATATTGTATTATACCAATGTGACTTATAGGTGTACATAAGAAATCCAACATAAGTCTTAACGAAAAACATTAATACTCAATTATAGGAATAGAGGTTTCATGTGTGAAGCAAGAAAATAATGATCATAATTATACATTTGGAATCGTTTAATATTGTTATTGATCAAATGGCTAACATAGTCATATTAGGGAACGAGTTAACTTAGAAGATTAGTTGTATAGATGGGATGCAACATAGTATTATTGATGTAATTTTAGTCATATAATCTAATATCAAAATTTTATATAGTTTAATTGTCAAAAGAATAATTCAAGATGGATCAATTTTAATAATTTGATAATCCATTTGGGAATTTGTTAAAAGGTTTGATAATTATTTATTTATAAACTATATTTATTTAAAGTTTAATAAATTGCAGATTAAAATACTTATCTCATAATTTTCTAAAAGGGTATATGCTAAGTTTTAAGAAAATATTGTATTCACCCTAACGATAATATTTGTTCTAGTAACATCATTTTGTTGTGGATTTGTCAAATTAAAGATGGAAAAAATTGTTAGAGGAAGATAAATTTTAGGTGAGTTTATGGTCTAATTGAGTGCTAAATTGATTTGGTATAAATTAAAGTTATATTGTTAGAAATTATTATTTTTGTGAGATTTTTTATTATTACTAAGTGTATGGTCTTTTTATGATGGTTAAATAAAAGGTTGTCAACTTAAAGAGAGTTATGATTATTGTAAGTCTTTAAAGAAGAAATTCTCTTATGTTACTTTCCTCATGCTTATTGTGGCTATCTATCTTATCCTTCATATGATTGCATGTTCATGTGATGGTTTATGTATATTGGAGTTGGTATTTTCTTTTATGATCATCAGAGGAGGGAAAGTGCTTTGAGTTCATTTTGGTTGATGTATTATATGTCATTTTGAAGATGCTTAACATGATCATTTTTTCTTTGTAAAATTAGATCTCTCAAGATGTCCAATCCTTGTTTTATCTTAGTGTCCTATTATGGTCATTGTATCTTTAGTGATGTTGTATATTTATGAATTCTTTTGAGGTTTTGGGAGATGAGTTGTTTTCTTTTTAATACCAGAGGCATGAGGGTATGGTTTCCATTGTTCAATTTAAATTTAAATTTGATGTTTCATTGTAGAGTTTTATTTATATGTATGTTTTGGGCTTAATTCCATAATAGAGGTTGCAAAAGGGTCCTGGTTATGTTCTTGGTGTCTTATTTTTGGAATCAATTTATTTTTGACTTGTTGATGAATGTGGTTCTCTTGATCTACTATGTTATTTCATTTTCATGTTTCTATTGTATTATGGTTTATTAGTGCCCTTGGAGGCCCGATATGCATTTGAAGGATCAAGGAGATCTTATGTATCCAATTTGACAGAATGGATCCTAAAGAGGACTTATGCTTGAGTTATGATTTATTTAGATTGTGGATATGCTTGGAACCTAGAAGAGTTCTAATGAGAATTTCATTATGATGTGTACATGATATTGGTTGTAATGCCCTCTTTGTTATGATGGAATTGTGGATCCCTTTGATGTTCTTGAGTTTCTATGCTCCAATATCTATTTTGTGGTTCCTTGGATTTGATGAACCTTGAAGATTTCCTTTCTTATTATTTAGATTTTTTATGCTCTTTTGATTTTTAGTTTGGAGCATAGGGGAGGGTTTTCTAGGAGAATTGTTGGGAGAGTGGCTTGTAGTGGAGGTCAAGCCCCAAAGTGGTCAGTATAGGGTAACCTATTTCTTTATTTTTTTATAAAATGAAAACATAATAAAATGAATTGAGTTGGGTTACATATTAATCAAGATACTTAAGTCTCCTCACCGATGACCTTGAGTGCTTGTACAAACTAAGGATGGGTTGGAGAAGGCCTGGCCATCTTTGGGGCATTGATCTGAAAAATTGGTTTCCTTGTCCTCACGAAATTTTATTGATTCCACATGAGTTCCACTTGAGGGTTGGAGTTTAGAGAGAGACTACCAAGGTAACTCAAGAGTGGGAGCTATGTGATGACACTCTCTGGCATTTATCTTAGGATTCCCTTAGTTAGCCTTTTGGTTCACCTATGGTATAGTGTGGTGTCTTGTGGTATCCCATGTGTATCTTTGTGATATGTCATATGTATTGTTTGATAAAATGTTATGTTTGGCCTTCTTTTATTTTCCTATGATGTGGTTTGTTGTGTTATGTGGGGCCTTGTGTTATCTCCTAGTTTGGGGGAGTGGGCCACAGGGTTCCACACGGTTGGGCAGAAAATATTTTTCCATTGAGGCCCATTGTTGGTTTGTGGTTTTAGTTCATGACTTCTGGATAGTTTCTACAATATTATAGAATCTTCATTGTATCTTTATAAGAAATTATTGATAGGTGATCATTACTATAATTTTTATCATATGATGCAAAGTGGATTTTGGCATCATAAAAATATACTCATGTAAATGATTGTAAACTTTCCATACATGTGTATTGATGACATTGAGATGTAAAAATGATGGATGGATTATGTATTTGATTATTATCATTATGTAATAGATTAGTTTTTTATGGATTTATGGTTTTAATAAATGGATGTGGCATTATTAATCTGATGTTTCCACTATATTTTTGAAGTATTTATTTATGCATTGCTAAGTAGTCACACAGTGATGTCATGTTCCATTTTATGAAGATTTTTATTTTTGATTATGTGGGCCTATGATGGTATAGTCACATTTTTAAAGATTGATTTTACATTTTATTTATTGTTGCGTCTCATTGAATTTTTCTTATTTATTGTTGAAATTGATCTAACTTAATTTCTGTTATCATGAACTTTGGTGGTTGGCTAATTTTACTTTGTTGTTTTTGAAAGTTGGTCTTGTGTTTCCTTACCAAGGATGTACAAGGTGGACTTGGTGAGTGTGTGTGAGGAAGCTTCGAAGGATCCATCAGTCCATGTGGCATGCCACTCTAGAGTCTCATGATTTGTTATCACTATGCTAAGTTTTGGCATATTTTAGTAGAAGGTATATCTTGCTTGTTATCCTTGCATATCAGAGTTAGGATGGATCATTGTATTTTTTAATATAGAGTTCATTACACCTTGATTAAAGTAGAAAGTGTCATATCATTAGGATAATGGTTTCTTATTAGGTTATGAAAATTATTTCATACAAGAAATGTTTTAAATAGTAAGTACCATTCTATGAAAATTACTTAAGTGTGTTGTTATTTTACTTGGAAATCAAAATACTTTCATATTATTGTGAAAGTGGTACTTACCACATGCAGGAAATTGAAGAGGCATTTCACTATTTCATGCTAGGATTTTGTGATTATGAAAGGTAATTAAAGTGAAAATTTCAGGTATATTACTATCTTGGTTTAACTAAAGTATTTTTATAAACTGTGTTACACTATTGCATATGCTAAATTGCTTGAATTTTTATTGCTTAGGAAGTTAAGTGTCTTTATATGCTAATGTAGGATAAAGTAAAAAATTTCTATTGATAAGGATGTACTTCTAAGATGTATATATAAACATGTGTTTTGGCTAGTCATTTTATGGAGGTCATGCTATCTTATCTATCATATTGTTGTTAAGTCTAATATGTGATAGGCTTCTAATTTCATGTGATTCTATTTTTTTAGGTGTTTATGACCTCTGATTGGTGTGTGTAGATTGTTATAAGAATTTAATTTAAGTTTACCCATGATGATATGTTCATGTTGTTGTTGATGATATTGATGTTACATGATCATGTGATAGACATATTTATGTTTACAATGCATCTATGTGTTATTTTTGATGATTATTCACATGTTATGATGATGAATATGTGCATATGTTTATGATTTAGTACTAAACCTACTAATGTTTCATTTACTACTTTATGGTTGGATCTTTCTTGATTTGCATGTATGAAGAGGGACAAAGTCGTAGTTACTCCTATTAGTGATCCACATGATGTCTCAATCCACTTCATTATTTGTCACTATTTTCTATTATATATATGTGTATGCTTCATCCTTGTGATGTAGGTTTGCAAGTACTAGACACCATCTCCCCTAAATTAGCAGGATTGAGCATGCCTTTACTTGATGGATGTTGTTGATATGGAGATAACATAAGGCCTGATTCCTTTCAAATGACCTAGCCTAGATATCATTCCATGTTGGGATGCTTATGTTTTTTATTGCCCCTGTGTGTTCCCTTGATCCTTGTGTTGAGGTTGGTTGGACTTTGTATTCTTTCTTGTCATGCTTGTTTGGTTCATTGTACTCCTATTTATTTTTAATGCTTTCTTGACATCTTTTGATCTCTTGCATATGATAGTTTTCATCTTTGAGTTGATATGTGTCATGTGAATTCTAGGAGTAAATCGAGTGAAGGGGGGAGGATGTAATACCCCTCCCGATGAGGTGTTTTTATTTGTATGCATTATGTTACATGATATTGCGTTATGTTGTTGCATTGATGTATCCATTATTAAATATATAATTTATGTTATGAGTGTGATATTTATTTGTGGCTTAATTAACTTTATTAATTGATTAATAAAATTACACCAATAAAATGTAGTTATAATTAAAACATTATTATATCATTAGTATTGCTTTAATATAATTACATTAATTTAAGTTATTAATTTTTATAAATTGGGTTATACATAAAATGACATTTTATATAAAATATTTGTTTAATTAATACATTGTAAATATATATGTGTGTGAGAGACAATATATATTTTATTTTAGTCTTCTTAATGGATTTGAATGATCACCTTTGTCTCTTCATTTGTTTGTCAAAATCAAGGAGTTTTGATGAAGGATTTCAGACTTTGTATGTTTGAGGGGTTGGATAATTAGAGATACATCTCTCTTCTAAGGGGGGACTCCAGCTTGAGATCTTACACCCATTTTAGCATGGATAGATTTATTTGTGCACATGACAAAATAAGTGGATGGCTGCATCATTGTCATTGAGGAGAGCACAGAGAATGTTTTTTTGTACCAGAGAAGGTGAATACAAATTGAGTATTTCTTTTATATATCTCTATGCACAGGTATTGTTATAGTGCACTGTAAGGATCTCACGTTTATGTTTGAATGGATTGGACATTATTCTTGCCATCTACTCTAAAGTTTGATGGAATCATTTCATCTTCTTTCTTCTTTGGGTCTGTTGCACCTCCCCATTATAGGGTGACATTCTAGCTTGCCTTCCATGGAGTTTGGTAACTATAATTGTAACCTGCGCGACAAGTTAAAGGAATTCATTTTAATTTTTCTTTATATTGCCACATTCTTTTGTGTAGTCCAACTTAACCAATGGCCATTTAGAAGATTATCGTGCTCCTCTAGTAGTCTCTTTAAGTCAGACACTTTCATCTGCACGTATGGTCTACGTACTTTCCATTAATGGGTGTCAGTATTGGAGCTTTGCATGAATTATTTCCTCTTTGACATTCATCGGTAGCTTCAAAGATAATAGTTATACCATTACGAAATTATAAGTGATAGGATTTAGGCGTCTTCTCTTGGTGCCTTGGTTGCGTTAAAGTCAAGTTGGTGTGCAACATTTTGATTGCTCATAGGAACCATACAATATCTTCTTTTGTATCGTGTCTCAGACTTTAGTTTCTACGTGACTATGAGGCACGATTCCCTTTTCTCTCATCCGGCTTTACGTCCATTTTAATACATGCCTTCTGCCAGCTTCAGCATGACCTTTCTCTGGAATAATGCATCCCAAACATGATTTTGCTGCTTCTTGTGGTGGTGTTTAATGTCATGCCTGACCTTTCATTGGTGTATTCTTGTTTCATTCTTTTTGGCGTTATAACTTCTCCAATCCTTCATGCAACATCTTTATGCCTTTCATTACCTATCTATCCTTAGGAACCGCATCATGATTTTGTTTTTAAATTAGTAGTTGAAACGTGTTTTGTGGGATTTGGTTCAGTTTGGTAATATTATTCAACATGGTTGTAGAGGTTGTATCCATTTCAATGTTATTATTTTTGGATCTGCAAAAGGCTTGTGTCTACCATAAGCGCTTAAACCATATCTCTACTTGCCTTAAGATTTGACCATTCTCTATATCTTATTATGTATTGAATTTGATGTGTGGTATATGAGCAATCAAAGGTTTAGTATGTGGTGTTAATAAAGCTAGAGTTTAATTGTTATATAGTTTAATTGTCAAAAGAATAATTCAAGATTGCTACTCTAGTTTTATTAACACCACTCTTCATATCTTCAGTTCCCAAAGGGTGTATGGTGAGGTGCTTGATCATTTATACCAATTTAGTTTTATTAACACCACTTTTCATATCTGGTCATTGTCAGTTCCCAAAGGGTGTATGGTGAGGTTCTTGATCATCTATACCAATCAAGGAAATATTTCTATTAAATAGGCCATTTCAGAGTACCTGTTGTAATACCCCAAAAATGGGCTATAATTTCATTAATCTCCTACATCGACAATTCGAACGAAATCGACATCAAAGTCCTAATCTAAGGCACATCTAAACATCATCGAATCATAATTGATTATTTTAAATTCTGCATCGGAGAATATTCCTAGTAATATTCCTAATCATCTTAATTATCTTTAATTTAATGATTATTTGGCGATAAATCACATTTATCCTAAGTTTGATTAATTGAATATTTTCATATTTAATTAATTAGATTTAATAATTGCCACTTAATTGTGTAATTAAATTTAATTCTATCTATTATTAATTGTATTATTTAATTTTGACAATAAATTAAAATTCCTATCTTTAATTGATTAAATTCTTATTTAATTAATTAAAATATGTTGTCATTATTTAATAATATAATTTTTAATAAAAGTTTGGTAAAATAGTTAGTTAACCCATAAATTAATTATTTTATTTCAAAAATCAGTTGAGTTGAGGATAAATCACTTTATTTATTTATTTAATTCTTAATTATTATGCATATTCAAAAGAAACAGTTAAACTCCAAATCAGAAAATCAATGCAAGTTATTGACTTTTTGGAACTCAACATCCTTTTGGAGTTCAAAAAGCTGATCTAAACTCTAATTTGAGTTAAAAAGCTATTTTTGCATGATTTTGAGAATTAACTATCTTTCATGATCAGATAACTCAAAAATCAAGATGAGTTAATTTGAGTGATTTATGGCTTTTATCCATGCACCTCCAAAGCCCTGAATTTTTATAAATTAAAGGCTTCAGCTCTTCACAAATCATCTCATATTTTGCACAATCACGCTGGAGAATTGGAATTGAAGAATCAAAGCTCTTGTGAATCAACATCTTTGTGAGATCAATCTTATTTTTGCATTCATATTACATATCATTGTTAAATTCATAGCATATCAATTTCATCTAGCATAGATTCATATCGGTTTTTATCATTCTTATTGCATAGAAAATATTAAAAAAATAGATTAATTGCATTCATATTTCATATCTAGATCAATTACATTCAAATCCTTCATTTAGGTGTCGTCTAGGTCACTGATCTCGATTACAATCTGAGAACATCAATCTCGCACCTACTAGAAGGCAGTAAATCGCTTGGTTAGATAGCTTTCAATTTTGCACGATTTTGATTTTAGCTAACCTCTAATGTTTTACTGAAGTGTTGTGTCTACAGATCAGGTACAATTTTCACACACACATTTCTGGCACCCACCGTGGGGCAACCCACCTTTGCATGCTGGTTTTGATTTTTTTGGGAGCTAAAACCCCAAAGTTTCAAAGATTTAATTTTATCTCCCAAATGGCTTGAAATTTTGGTCTGAAATTTGTTTTGCAAGTTGGTGACATGTCAGGGAAGCTACAGTAAAAAATTTAGAATTTTCTGTGATGTTTTGAATTTTTAATAATTTTTTTCTTGAAATTCTAGAAAAAATTAATATCTGATGCAAATCAGCATATTTTTCAAAATTTTTTATATTTTTAAAAATATCTTTAAATTTTACAGGGGGTCCATTCTTTGTGTTTTAAATTTGGATATGATATCATAGCTCAAATAGTCAATTTATAAAAATTGGTCTGTTTTGATAAATGGGTCTCTAGGGCACAAATGAAGAGATTTTTCTAAAATTTTTACATTTTTAGAAAGCTCTCTATTTTTTAGTAGGGGTCTGTATTCTGAATTTTTATTTTTGTGGCCAAAATCATATCAAAAAAATTAGATCTTGTTGACTAGGTCAAATGCAGTGCAAAAAACTTAAAATTTTGTGATGGGTATGCACTTATTTTTCATATGATTCAATGCATGATATGAGTTGTCATTTGGATTAATTTTTAGTTATTATTGCTCCTAACAATTAATTTTTAGATCTAACCCTAAGGTTTTCATAAGTTGAATATACCTTGCATATCTTGTTTGCTTGTTGGCTTGTTGGAGAGTTCGTAGCTTGCTTGCATAGTAAAGCTCAACAAAAATTGTTAAAAATCAGGTAAAATCTACTAAGCGCGTTGCAAGGATCCAAGGTATTCTCTTTCATCTATTAACATTTCAATTTGGACTTAAAATAAATCTCTTATGTGTCTGGCTTGTGTGCATCCTTTCATGCTTTTATCTATTTCTACACACTTGCATAATTGATACTAGGTTGTGACCTTTTAAGGATTCATTAAGTAGTCTTAGAATACTTGTGATTGATCTTGATTGCTATCTTGGGTTATTGGACTCGCTAATTCGTCGGCCCCTCATTTTCGCCCCGTGGTTGCAATCTCAACGCCATAAAGGGGAGGGGTCAACAGGACAGAAGCGTTAAGTGTTCCACTTGGCAACCCTTTTGTGCTTTTAGGAACTCACTTATTTTCTAAGTTGGGGACTCATTTTCAGCTTGTGTGAGGTGTTAAGTGTTCCACCTTGTGGACTCATCTCATATTCGCTTTAAGCGTTAAGTGTTCCTCTTTCTACTTTTTGGGTACTTTTGGTAGATTTACTTTCGGGAATATATCTGTGCTCACATAGTAATTAGGCCCTATGAACACTATTCATGATTCTTGAAAGATTGGATTCCCAGTGAAATCCTTCTTGATGACAGAATCCTTGTAGGTAGGGAGGATACTTAGTGCGTTTCACATTCAACTTGGTTAGTGCATCTTCTCTTATTGATCGACACATTCTCTCTCCGGAGAGGTTGATAGATCACGTAAGGTTGATATCATGAGCTTTGGTGAATTAAAATTGGTTAGTGTGTCTTCTCTTATTGATTGATACATTCTCTCCCCGGAGAGGTTGATAGATCACGTGGAGTTGATATCACAGACCTTGGTGGAACAAAACTTTGTCTTAGCGTGTTGGATTAATCTGCTTGTTTTGTTTGGGTTAAAAGTGAAGAGGTGTCAAAACTTTGAATCTGGAGCCAAGTCCCCTTGTGGTATAAATTTGTGAGTCATCTTTAGAGAGGGTTAACCGTAGCGGACAATCCCTTCACAGGGCAAACTGCATTGACGGAACCTCAAGCGGTCATAGCCATTTTCGCCGTGGTAGTGACTGCTGCTATATAAATGTCCTTGTGGAAGAAATCTCCACGGGTATGGTTCATTGTTGGGTTGTCAGATCTCCCTAGCAGCTCTTGAAGATTAAGTTCTCGGACTGTGTCAAAACCCTGGTGCACCGGGATTGGAGTTCACCCCTTTGAATCATAAAAGTTGTAGAGTCAAACCATTACTAAAAACCTTAGAGAGGCCAATTTTTCATTTTCAGGTATATGTGTGTTATTGCAAAACTTTTCAGAACATACATAATTAGTACTCTTAGGGATTAGCACAATTTGGTCACTTGATTGTTCATGCGCAAGGTTGCTTTTGCCCTTGTTCATTATTTTTAGACGTGCTTGGAATCAGTTGCTTGCTATTCTGCGTGCTTATTTATCTACTTGGCTATTAAAAATGATCAAATCTGGTATAACCTTCAAAATCTGGATAATACAATTTGCAAACAATCCAAAACTGAAAACTTTAAATTTTGCAAAAATCTGAAGTAAAAATCTTTCTGGAGTCAAAAGTCATTTCAGCAAGTCAAAAGTCATATGAGTTTTGTCAAGTGTCATTTCAATACTGCCCATCTGTCGTATGATTGAGTACCCAGTGTCGTACGAGTTTTCATGCCAGCAAATTCAAGAAAGTCAAAATCCTGTTAGCAACTATCGTATGATATTTACAACTGTTGTTTCATTGCTACCCAACTGTCATACGAGTTTTACAACTGTCGTTTCATTTCTACCCAACTGTCGTACAAATTTAGCAACTGTCATTTCATAGACTACCCAGTGTCGTACGAGTCTGCAGAGTGTCGTTTGGAAAAAATTTGAGAGAGTTGTCAGAAATTGTCAAATTGCAAGATATCCAATGTTTCCAGCCTAGTTCCAGAATCTGTCAAAAATATCATTGTGTCAGGAATAGAGCAATAGCTATTGAGAATCAGTACACATGTCTCAAAGAATTAATACACAAGAGGAAGAAGCTATAATCACCGCTATGATGAAGCAGCTGCAAGCTATGCAAGTCCAACTTGACAAACTTGAGAAAGAGAAGGAATCTAAAAAGTTCTCCATGGAATCTCTATACTCTTTTCCATTTGATAAAGACTTGTACATGTCACCATGTCCTTAAAAAAAATTGAGCAATATGATACCTCTTCCACGGAGAGTGACACATCTAGCTTTGAAGACTATGATGACTATGACGACAGACAATGTAATGATACCTATGACACCTTTGTTCCTAAGAGTCCTCCTCATCGTCCATTCCTGCTTACTACAAATGGGCCGTCACATTGGATAGATCGTGAGGGTGATCCATATGATTCTTATTATGAAAGAGACTTTGATGATTTCTATGCACAATACCTAGATGATCCATCTATTTCACTTGAGGAAGAGAAAGTTTACCACGCTGATTATAAACATGCATACTATAAGGATCTCTCCTCTAAGAACTCTCAGGCTGAAAATAAAAATTACACTCTCAAGCAAGATCATGTTAATGTTGGACCTTTGTCTTGTGATGGTTCCCTTCCATCCCCTACTTCCTCCAATACCCGTACATTTCTTAAAGCTTCCGAGTCTTTCAAATCTTTCACAGAACCTTCATCTGACACAAGCCCTGATACTTTTCATGTGGTTCCCTATAGTTATCCCCCAGGGCTACCTCTTAAAGAAATTCAAGCTAACCTTCACTTGGCTGCAAAGACTTTCAATAATGATAAATCTAAAGAGCCTAAGCCTTCATATGCTATAATCCCTACTTTAGCTAGTCCTCCACCATCTCTTCCAAAGTCATCCATATAATCCCAACATGCTTCCTTGTCCTTAGAAGTGGCTCCATGTCAAGAGGACTCTAAAAATGATAAAGAAAAGAACATAAAGAAAGATCAAGATCAAGAACCCTCCATGTCATCCACTCCTTTTCCCGATGTCTCTTATCTGCTTCATGGTTCTTTTGATCCTATACACCCTTTTTCATGCATTCCACCATGTCTTAAGTCTTCTCTTAAGCAAGATCAGGCTACTACTTACACTAATGAGCTTATTGACAATCAAAATGACCTTAGTATGCTTGCACTTTCCAAAGATGATACTTCCATTAAGGTTGGTAAAAATGGTGTTCCTTCCAATGTTAAGCCTATTGAAAAACAAGAGAAAAATTATGCACTTATGCTATCCGAAGATCCTTGTCAAGATCAAAGTCTTTCATCTTCTTGTTCTACCACTCCATGTTCACTTCCACTTTCTACTCTTCCTAAGTCTTCGCAAGCTTTGAATGATCCTATCAAAGAAAATGCTCTTATTCAAGATGTCCATGATTTTATTGAAAATTCTAATGCTCACTCTAAAGATGCTGATATCCTTGGTTGTCATATAGATGATGATGAATTTATTAATTATCCTTTTGCATCTTCCACTTCCATCCTTGGACCTCTTCCACCACTACTAAGGGTTTCATACCTTCCTTCCATCTTGGTTCCTTATGTCCCTTCACTTTCCCCTCCTAGCTCTCCTGATTTGCCATCCATCTTAGGTCCTTACATACCTCCATCTCCCATCTTTCTTCAAGATCAACATAGATGCATACCCTTGAATCCTTTTCATCCACCCACCCATCTAAACCAGTCATATCCTCCTCCTTCTTCCACAAGTCCCAAGTCCTTTGGAAGTAACTTGAATGTTCAATACAAGAAAAAGAAGCAATACAAGAATCCATCAAAAAAAGATCACCATGTCTCCTCTAATAGACATGGAAACATAAAGTCAAAAGAGATATCTAAGAAAAAAATTACAAGACAAGTATGGGTTCCAAAATCCATCATTGAAGATATTATCTCTAAATCATCAAAAGAAAATAAAAAGCCTACGACTATATGGATTCCAAAGTCTCTCTTGAAAGAGTCTAGTGTTGAGCAACAAGTGAAGTTGACATTCAAGCTTCCAAAGGCTTCCACTACATCTCCTTCCAACAATATTCTTCCATTTCATGTGCCCAAACCTCAACCTCTGCTATCCATTCACCATATTCCTTCACGTATTCCTTCATTCACATTTCCTCCACCCTCTCACCACCCTTCAAGGTGTGTGTTTACTTTGATCTTGCCTTCCTTTCCATCTACCCTTTCACAATCCTTCCATTCATTATCCTTCTACATTCTATCATTTTTCCTCATTTGCCTATTCCTCCTATCTTCCGACCTCACTTGCTTTACATAAAACCTTATCCTCCATTTTCCTCTTCCATCTTCCTTTTCCTATCAACATCTTTGAGCATATCATTTTGAATCCTTGGCATATCCTGGTTTATCCTTTCAAGGAGCATTATCTAAAAAGCTTGCATTCTTCCAAAAAAAAAGAAATGAGAAAAAAAAGAAAAAAATTGAAAATGTGCCTTGGTGAAAACCTGGAAACAGGTGCCTCGGTAGAAAAAGTAAAGAGAAATAAATTCATCCTATGGTGAAAACCACTCCCTTGTGGCGCCTTGGATAAGTACCATGATGAAAATCTGACAATCAGGCATCATGCGTAGTTCTGCTACATATTTCATCCATTTCATCTTCTCTCTTTGATCTTGACAATGTTGATCTATACATGAATATTTAGCTCTTTTGTGAGCTATCTTACAGTGATCTTGCTTTCATTCCTTCTATGTTTAGCCTTCATATCCATTTTCCTCCATTCATTCTAGTCTTTCGCTATCCTTTCCCCTTTGGTCTTGATCTAATAAAAAAAGAAAGAAAGAGTAAAACATAGTGCTATGAAGCCTCTTGACATGTCTACTCTTTTGGACTGCATCCTTTCCTGCTCTTGCATCACGCTTTTGTGACTTATCCTATGCTAGCCTTTCATTACTTGTCTAAATAAGCTTTTCATCTTTGGTTTGGTACACATCATTGACTTGGTGGATAACCAGTTGTGAGTCTCCATGAATGTGCATCTCTATAACTCTCCACTGTATTGCCATTTTCATACCATTGAGAAGTGCCTCCTATTCATGGGAAGCCATTAATATTATATGTCTCCGCAACAGATACATCACTGGGGGCATTGCTAGCACAACATGATGAGAACAAGAAAGAAAGAGCCATCTACTATATCAGCCGAACTTTAGTGGCCTATGAGAAGAACTACTCAATGATAGAGAAGGCATGTCTCACTGTGATCTTTGCATCATAGAAATTGAGACACTACATGTTAGCTCATACCACTCATTTGGTAGCTAAAATTGATCCACTGAAATATCTCCTAAGCAAGGCTGCCCTCACAGGTAGACTAGCTAAATGGGTCATGCTCTTGAGTGAATTTGACATTGAATATGTTGAAAGAAAAGCTATCAAAGGACAGGTCATTGCTGATCAATTAGCTGAAGCACCACTGTTTGATGATACACCCATGCAAATGGAATTTCCCGATTCCTCTATCATGCACCTCTCTTCTAGAGCATGGCGGTTATTCTTTGATGACTCCTACACATAGAATGGATCTGGAGCAGGCATATTGTTCATCACTCCTCAAGGATACTCGATACCAAAAGCATTCAGATTAAAGTTTCCTTGCACAAACAATATTGCTGAATATGAGGCACTTCTCAATGGTATGAAAATGGCAATACAGTGGAGAGTTACAGAGATGCACATTCATGGAGACTCACAACTGGTTATCCACCAAGTCAATGATGTGTACCAAACCAAAGATGAAAAGCTCATTCCTTACAAGAGAATGGTAGATGATTTAAAGAAATACTTCATCGCTATCACATTTGAACAAATACTTAGAACGGAGAATAAGGCTACCGATGCAATGGCAACACTATCTACTCTCTTACAGCAGCCCGAACATGAGCTACGCTATGAGTTCCTGGTGGAAGCCCTATCCTATCCTGCATATGACTCCCCTAAAACCCACATGATCTGCACCGTTGTAGGTTATGATTCATCCTGCTACAAAAATCTGTTCTCCTATCTCCACGACCAAATCATCCCTGAGTCCTTTAACCGTTTTGAGAAATGAAACCTTATCCGATCCGCATCCCGATATGTCATCATTGGTAATGATCTATACAAACGAGGTCTAGATGGTACACTGCTTAGATGTTTAGAATGAGAAGAGTCTCAATGTGCATTAGAGGAAGTCCATGAGGGTATATGTGGGTCACACTCGAACAGTTTAACATTAGCTCGAAAACTTATTAGGGCTGGGTACTATTGGCCTGAAATGGAAAAAGAGGCTATTAAATTTGCTAAAAACTATCAACAGTGTCAAGTACATGGCAACTTGATTCATTCTCCAGGGAGAGATCTGATTCCCTTTACTACACAATGGCCTTTTCAACAATGGGCATTGGATCTCATAGGTGCTATCCATCTGCACTCTTCTAATGGACATACCCATATAATCACAGCTACGGATTATTTTACAAAATGGGTAGAAGCAGTTCCTCTAACACAAGCAACGGGGAAATAGATCTCTATGTTCATCCTGAACTACATCATTTGCAGATATGGGATCCCTCACTCTATAATTACAGATAACGGGGGACAATTCAAAAACAAAGACCTAGATGACTTATGTGCTAAGTTCAAGATTACTCAACATTGGTCTTCTATCTACTATCCTCAAGGGAATGAACAAGCTGAAGCTTCAAACAAAAATCTCTTGAAAATCTTGCACAGAATAGTGAATAAAACAGGAAGAGACTGGCATCTCATGATCAATCCAGCTCTCTGGGCCTATAGAACTAGTATCAAAATGCCTACAGGGGCTACACCTTTCGCTTTAGTTTATGGGTCTGAAGCGGTACTGCCTATTGAGGTTGAAATCCCATCACTCAGAATCAAAATGCATGGACTTGTCACTGATGAAGACTACAGAGTGTCTAGGTTACAAGAACTTGAATTACTAGATGAACGTAGGCAAGCAGCGTATGATCATCTCAGAGTGTATCAGAAAAGAATGTCTAGAGGCTACAACAAGAAAGTCAGACATAGAAAATTTCAGGTTGGCGATCTAGTGTTGAGAGAAAATCTTAAAAATCAATCACATTGAGAACGCAAGGGGAAGTTCAAACCCAATTGGTTGGGTCCCTTTGTTATCACTGCTACTTTTGGCTCCGGTGCCTATCAACTCTCAACGACTGAAGGAGAACAGCTCCGAGAACTAATCAACGTTCTCCATCTGAAGAAATTCTACGCCTAAGGCATTCAGTGCTTGGTAAAATGTCCTAAAAAAATCTTAAAAATCAGAAAAAGTCCTGAAAAAATGAACATCTTGGTGAAAACCTAGCAATAGGCGCCTTGATGATTCACAAAAAATCAAAAAATATCAAAAATTCAAAAAAATTGAAAAAATAAAAAAATATCAAAAATTCAAAAAAATTGAAAAAATGAAAAAATACAAAAAAAAAAAATGAAAAAGAAGAAAAAGTGCCTTGGTGAAAACCTGGAAACAGGCGCCTCGATAGCAAAAATAGAATCTCTACCAAGATGGTAAAAACCCGGCAAACGGGTGCCACTTGTTCCAAATGCTCCATCTATCAGCACAATCTTGGTCTTTCCCAACTTTCAGTCTTGCTTTAGTTGTACATATCTCCCAGTTTGTTTCAACATTTCCAGTTTTCAATAAGTCAGTTTGTACACCAATCAGCTTGCGCATCTGTATCCTATCAATGTTCAAACTTGGGGGCAATCAATGTCATATCCTATGGTCTTCCATGTATCTTAGACATTTCCTATCCAGTTAGAGTCATTTGAAGCTTCCAGTTGAGTCAGTCAGTCAGTCTCGTCTCCAGCAAGGATTTTGCATCTATAACAACGCAATCAAACTGAAAACTGAAACAATCTGTGCTTTTTATGCTTTTATCTCCTTGTATGCTTACTGATTCGCATTGAGATTTTTGCATATTGTGTCCCTTCGAGCTCTTCGATGATGTCCTTTATAGGATTTAGAGAGTGATGACTGGGGGCATAATCTTTTCTTTGTCTTCTGCTTGTATGTGAAAATCTAACATCTTTGGAACTTCTGGATTGAAATGGTGTCCGACTATAAGAGCCTCTATCTCAAATTGGATGGCCATGCGTACCTCGACCATTGATACCTAGACAATTCAAGGAAGTTTGATCTAACTATTATCTTTTTGAGTAAGTTCTTTCTCCTACTGTGGAACGCAATCTTGCCTAAGGATGTGAATGATAAAGGGTCACTATGGGTAATTCACATTGGATTTAGAATGATCTCTTGACTGTTTGATGTGTTTGTAATGCAAGGCGTACTCAGGTCATCACAACGTTTATGTTTTGATGCTTGTACAAATTGCTATATCAAAATGGACATGATATTCAGGTCATCCTGGTGCTTGTGCCTTGGTGCTTATATCTAATCTGACATTTCGAAAACAAAATCAATATTCATATATCCATGGTTGTTGACCAGTGGGTGTTGTATTGATTCTTGCACATACAAATCGATATTCATATGTCTATGGTTTCATGGCTAGTGGGCATTGTATTGATTTATCCGGTTACCTAAAAGTTCAATGATGATAACAAATCGACATATGATGAGTGACTAGGTCCTAGGTCTTAGGTTGCATTTCATTTTGCATGTCTCATTGCATTTTGCATGTTTGCATGATCTCACAATGATTAAACGAACTTCAATGCTTAAATGATTCTTCAAATCGCATCTTCAAGTCTAACAAGAACTGAATCTCACACGAAGGTTCCTCCAATGAAACAGCAAGTAGAATCCTTTTTCAGGATCAAAATTCAAATCTGAGATCATTCATATTATTAACTACTTGCATATTCGACCTTTGATCATCACAGAAATCCAGTATTCAACTTAACTGATTATCTTACATCAAACTATCAAAATTTCAACTTGGTCAACTATGGTCAACTCATGGTTTAACCTAGTCAAAATTGGTCTTTTGAGACCTCTAAACGATGTAGAATGCATTCTCGGACGTGTATAACCACTTCTCAAATCAATTAACATGCTTCTAAACTATCAACGCTGACTTTTCTTGTCAGATTTCAATTTTAATCCCGAAGGGGGCATGGTATTGCATATCATTCAAAGTCTGTAATCAAATTTGAAATCATATCTTTATGGCAATCATATCTCCCTCAATAATCAAGACAACAATCACGTCTAGTCGCTGATTCATCAAAAGTCCTCATCGCTCGGGGCAAATCTATCATCACTTGGGGCATATCAGATTCATCAAGATCCATATCAATCTGGTATTCTCCTAATCTTGTAAACTGTATCAGTTTTTGCAACCATCAAATCATAGTGTTCTTTCCTTAGTTCTTCAGCAACTGAAAGATTCAGATGTGATACTTGCTAGTTTTGCTAAGACAATCGAGTCTAGAATGGGTCACTCACTTCTTATCAATCCTAAGGTTCAGAATCAGGTATTTTGACACTTTTTCACAATCATTGGTTCATTGCTGCTATAGTAAACATTATCTCTGGTCATTCAGGACCTCCTATCTCAATATCTTTCAATCGGTTTCTATCTTGAGATCGGTTTATCTTTTGAATCAGTTTCATATCTTTATCAAACATAGACTATCTTTGAACCACTGCGCTTCGCACAGTAATTCAAAGAGGGGCAAAATGTAATACCCCAAAAATGGGCTATAAGTTCATTAATCTCCTACATCGACAATTCAAACAAAATCAACATCAAAGTTCTAATCTAAGGCACATCTAAACATCATCGAATCATAATTGATTATCTTAAATTCTGCATCGGGGAATATTCCTAGTAATATTCCTAATCATCTTAATTATCTTTAATTTAATGATTATTTGGCGATAAATCACATTTATCCTAAGTTTGATTAATTGAATATTTTCATATTTAATTAATTAGATTTAATATTTGCCACTTAATTGTGTAATTAAATTTAATTCTATCTATTATTAATTATATTATTTAATTTTGACAATAAATCAAAATTCCTATCTTTAATTGATTAAATTCTTATTTAATTAATTAAAACATGTTGTCATTATTTAATAATATAATTTTTAATAAAAGTTTGGTAAAATAGTTAATTAACCCATAAATTAATTGTTTTATTTCAAAAATCAGTTGAGTTGAGGATAAATCACTTTATTTATTTATTTAATTCTTAATTATTATGCATATTCAAAAGAAACAGTTAAACTCCAAATCAGAAAATCAATGCAAGTTATTGACTTTTTGGAACTCAACATCCTTTTGGAGTTCAAAAAGCTGATCTAAACTCTAATTTGAGTTAAAAAGCTATTTTTGCATGATTTTGAGAATTAACTATCTTTCATGATCAGATAACTCAAAAATCAAGATGAGTTAATTTGAGTGATTTATGGCTTTTATCCATGCACCTCCAAAGCCCTGGATTTCTATAAATTAAAGGCTTCAGCTCTTCACAAATCATCTCATATTTTGCACAATCACGCTGGAGAATTGGAATTGAAGAATCAAAGCTCTTGCGAATCGACATCTTTGTGAGATCAATCTTATTTTTGCATTCATATTACATATCATTGTTAGATTCATAGCATATCAATTTCATCTAGCATAGATTCATATCAATTTTTATCATTCTTATTGCATAGAAAATATCCAAAAAATAGATTAATTGCATTCATATTTCATATCTAGATCAATTGCATTCAAATCCTTCATTTAGGTGTCGTCTAG
Organism: Chamaecyparis obtusa; assembly: GCA_027943335.1. Taxonomy (NCBI): domain Eukaryota; kingdom Viridiplantae; phylum Streptophyta; class Pinopsida; order Cupressales; family Cupressaceae; genus Chamaecyparis; species Chamaecyparis obtusa. The sequence continues at coordinate 95,646 of BSBK01006324.1, read as the reverse complement.
GTCACTGATCTCGATTACAATCTGAGAACATCAATCTCGCACCTACTAGAAGGCAGTAAATCACTTGGTTAGATAGCTTTCAATTTTGCATGATTTTGATTTTAGCTAACCTCTAATGTTTTATTGAAGTGTTGTGTCTACAGATCAGGTACAATTTTCACACACACACCTGTTTGTGTAAGAAAAACATCTAGATTGTATTCATATAAAACTGACCATATCAATCCATCATACTATCATTTTAGGCCTAATATAAGCATACCCTTTCTACTTGTATAGCTGTCGGTCTATTCACTATTGAGAGAAACCTTTTTAGGCTTCTCATGGTATGCTAGTATACTCAACTTGCTCATATTAGTAATCACGAAAGAAGAATAGGAGCTCAAGCCATCTCTTTCTATATAATCTTGACCTTTAGACATTTAAACATTTTATTATTTCATTTCATGATCCTAGTATATAGAAATAGCTTAGTTTGGGAGTTTTTAGGAATACTCATCATAGAAATATCTTGATAGGATAATGTTTTTATACTAGTTTTTTGATCTCTAATTTAAGAAAACCTTATATTATACCAATTTGACTTATAGATGTATAACAAATCTAACATAAGTCTTAACAAAAAAAGTTAATACTTAGTTATAGGAATTGAGGTTTCATGTGTGAACCAAGAAAATAATAATCATAATTATAGATTTGGAAATATTTAATATTGTTATCAATCAAGTGGCTGACATAGTCATATTAGGGAACAAGTTAACTTAGAAAATTACTTGTATAGATGTGATGTTACAATTTAATATTATTCATATAATTTAAGTCATATAATCTAATATCAAAATGTTATATAGTTTAATTGTCAAAAGAATAATTCAAGATAGATCAATAGTAATAATTTGATAATCTATTTGGGAATTTGTTAAAAGGTTTAAAATTATTTATTTATGAGATATATTTAGTTGAAGTTTAATAAATTGTAGATTAAAATACTTATCTCGTAATTTTCTAAAAGGTTATATGCTAAGTTGTAAGAAAATATTGTGTTCACCCTAGAGATTATATTTGTTCTAGTAACCTCATTTATTCTGGATTTGTCAAATTGAAGATGAAAATTAAAATGTTAGAGATGTTACAAGCTAGGGTTGTTGCACCAAAAGACCAACCTATCAATGTAGGATACAACTTCTAGACTTATACAAGACATAAGAGGCTATTATTTCCATGTCATAAATTCTGAAGGGGGACATTGGCAGTTAGTCCAACAATTCCCCCTAGCATCACTTGAGGGGATTCAAACCTATGACCAAGCTCTAATACCACTTATTACAAGCTAGGATTGTTGTTGCACCAAAAGATTGACCTGTCGATGCCCAATACAACCACTAGACTTATAGAAGACACATGAGGATGTTAAACCATGTCATGAATCATAAAGGGGGATATTGGTGGTTATTCCAACAAGAGGAAGATAAATATTAGGTGAGTTTATGGTCTTATTGAGTAGTGAATTGATTTGGTATACATTAAAGTTATACTATTAGAAATTATTATTTTTGTGAGATTTTTTATAATTACTAAGTGTAGGGTTTCTATATGATGGTTAAATGAAAGGTTTTCAACTTAAACAAAGTTATAATTATTGCAAGTCTTTAAAGAAGTAGTCTTATGCTTTTTATTAAGGCAAAAATAGGTTTTGAAGGGACTCGAAACCCTTTACAAAAGTCTTACATAAGATATTCAATAAAGTTCAGCAACATAGAGTAGACAAAGAAGCAACAGGATAAATAGAAAATAGGAAATGTAAGACAAAACCAATCCACCTTGAATAAAAAGTCAGCAGACCACCAAAAAAAGACAACAAAAAATAAAGAAATAGAGCATGTAACTAAACTAGATTTCTCAAAGTCTTTGCAACTTCCTTTTCATGTTGATTCATCATTTGAGCCAGATTCTTTAGGTCAAGAATATCCTAAACCAAATTAGAAGCCTTCTTTTTAGTGCTTTCCCTAGTCCTCTTACTCAGATCCAAAAACTCCTCCATGCCAACATGTTTCTCCTATTCCAGTATTCACATTCTTGACAAAGGACTTAATCATATTGTGACTATGATCCATAATCTTCTGCATGGTAGTATCACATTTTTTGATCTTCTGGTTCATCTCCTCAATCTTCTTGTCATATATCTCCATCTTTTCAATGGTCTCCTATTTTATGTCAATAAGTTTTCCATCACATTCTTCTCCTCCTATGTCCATAGGGAACACACAGTGGTGTCAATAGGAGATTTCTTAGGAACTACATCAAAGATATCCATAGGAGAAGTCAATCCCTTAACCTTATTTCCCTCCTCATACTCTAATTCATGAAACTTGGATGAGAGGGCCCGATACTTAATATAAAGGATTTTTATCTTATGATAGGACCACTTAATTAATCTAAAGAAACAAACCAAGTTATCCTTATCAGTCTGCAAAATACCAAACTCTTTCTTGTTTTTATCTTGGAAATCCTAGACACTAACCTTGATAGAGGAAGAATGAGAATTCCCCTCAATATCAAGGAGAGGCTGAGACACATTAGGAGAAGAGTTGGAAGAGGGGACATCATGGTCTTGAGAGCTACCATAGTCCAATAGAACTGACTCCTTCCCTTTCCCTAAATTAATTTTCTCAGGTTTATCTCCCCCACACCATTGAGAATCTAAACCCTTACTGGCACCAACATGTCCTTTTTAATTTTTAACATTATGGGGAGAAGAAACACCCCCCTCAGTAGAACACTTTCCCTTACTATCACCAACATACCCCTTCATAGTACCTTTTTTTTTGGCTAGGGGGGAGAGGCCTCATCCTCATCTTCCTCAATTTCCTAATCATCATCCTTAGAGAGCTACCATTTTATTCCTCCTCCATAGATGGAGCCCTAGTGGGGGGTCTCAGTAATCCTTTCTCTAAAATGGTCATATGTTAGCAGAATAACCCTTTGGTGCAACATAGGGTTCTTAGTGAGGTTCTCCTTATGATCAATAATGCTGACATTAAGCAAAGAAAGTAAGTAGAAAGGAAAAGAAATAAGAATCTTGTGTCTAAAATGATTGAGTATAACTAGATGGTACCCATAAACCCTAGTAAAAATGTCATCCAATGTAAAGTACTTCATAATGGGCTTGAGAAGCTCTCTCCATATAAGATTTATCTTCTCCAACGAATAGTAAGAGTTATTAGCCTTGACTAGTTTCTTCTTCTCCTTCCCAGATTTGGGGAATTTCTTCCTTGCAACTTCTGACAGTTTTCTTTCTTTTTAATACTTGATGCCTAGCTTCCATAGATAGGCCAATCACCTTTGCAACCAAGCTCCCAATAATAACTGCTACAAACTTTCCAAATAGCTTAAGCTTTCCATTCTTCCATTCCTACATAATTTTTTTTGTAACTTTTTGGTTATAACCATAAAGCCTATCAAGATAAGGGGTGACACCCCCTTCCTCAAGAAATAATAGACAATATCATTGTTCCTCTATTTATCACATCTAGCAAGCTCAACCCTTTGCAAATTATGACCCATCTTTCCATTCACAAAACAAAGCACTCTAGGTTGAAAAAATAGACAGCTACCCAACAAAGTTTAAGAAATCCAAATTAAGTAGAGGTCCACCTAGAAAGAATGCGAGTAATAAAAAATATTAATAATTTACAAGTCATTTAGATGATGTCCACACTTAGCAATAATATCATACTTAATATGCATCTTCATCACAATTAGTTGGCAATTTTCCAATTTTACCATGTGTTTGATCATACCTAAGGAGGGATTTCACTTCATCATCCAAAGTGTTCTCCCCATTCCAAATTATAATTTCCTTAGATCCAACCCCTAGGTTAGCAAGACAATTCACAACAATGTTAGTTTCCCTATAGGCATGAGCAATGAAACAATTTTAAAAAAATTGAATGATATTAATATAGGAATTAATAATATTATATATGGTTCAAGATACCCTATCCTCCCCCTTCAGACATCTGATAATATTGTTCAAGTCTCCTTCAATCCAAACTTTAGTACAATTTAGGTTCTTAGAAACTTTTAAAGCTTGATAATCTCCCATAGCTTTCGCGAGGTGATTGGACTGAGTTCCCAATGGAAGTTCCACCAGTGCAAGATAATTACCATTCTCATCTTTGATCACTCCCCCATACCTAGTTGTCCCTAGATTTCCCTTAGCCACCCCATCGAAATTAATCTTCACCCAACTACTAGGAGGATAAAGCCATACCAAACCATCTCTGCTCCTTTTTGTTTTGCCCATAGATTTGGAAATGTCAATTTTAAGCTCCCAATCCTTGGAGATTCTGAGATCTTTCCTCCTTACAAGGGATACATGGTTTCATACTTATCTTATCAACCAAAATATTAATTTTCTCCACAACCAATCTGAAAATTTTCTCTAATACCACTTCCAGAGGAAGGGAAGCCTTCCTAAAAATTATGTTATTTTGTTCTTTCCAAACACCCCAAATTAGAATTAGAAAAATAAAGAACCTTAGAATATTAATGACTTGATTGGAAGAAGGACAACACCATTGATTAAATAAGTCTTGGATAGCCTCATGGAACACCCAACTAAGGCTCCAACTCTGTAGAATTATGGACCAAATCTCCCTCATGAAATTACAATGAAGCAAGATATGAGGGATAGATTCTTCCACATCCATACACAAGTAGCACATATAAAGAATAAAAAAACCTCTTCTACAGATATTATCAGTAATGAGGACCTTATTTTGGAGAAAGATCTAGAAAAAAATTTGACTTTGGGGATAAAATATTTCACCTAGGCCTTCACCCAAAAGGGAGGAGGTGAGGAATATTACGTCAGCAAAGAGATAGAAGAGGCCAATAAGAAGCCACTAGAGGAGGTTCCAGACCATATGAGGTGGTCTTCGTATTCATGATTTAGAGACCAAGCATTTAGAGAAAGTTAAATAGGTAGTAGAGAAATATTCATCTTAGATAAATTTACCCATTTTTTATCTTGCTAGTAGTCTTTCACAAACACTCCAAAAACATCTTTTTAATTTTCCATAAAAGGGGAGAAGCAAGGAATGCTTCTTAATGGTTCCTCAAAAATCCACCTATCATCCCAGGAGAAATTTTTTCTACCATTCCCCACCTTCTATCTCAAACCTATTTTTTCTAGACTTCAACATGTAATTCCAAAGTTGGGAACCACGGGGGATCACAAGAGAATTGATAAATTCATCCAACGAAGACACACTAAACATAAAATTAGTTTTACAAATCATGTTCCACTCCCTCCTCTCACCAAAATACCTCTAGATTTGTTTTTCTAGAAGAGCCTTGTTAAAAGTTCTAATTCTTCTAATGCCAAGACCACCCATCTTCTTAGGCTTGCAAACATTTTCCTAGGAAAGAAGCGACATACACCTTCTCTTCTCCACTCTTGACCAAAGGAAAAATTTATGAATCTTCTCAATAATATAAAAAAAAAATTGAGGGAATCTTGAAAGGACTTAAAGCATAAATAGATAAGTTTTGAAGAGATGGTTTAAAGAGCTGAAATTTACATGTTTGATTAAACAAAGTCCCTTTACAACCAGTTGTGTGGTTAAATATTGGTACTCAATTTAAGAACAACCAACACTCAATAAACCATTAAGTCAAGAATTTAGCTATAGGAGTTCATATCAAATGAGCCAACTAAATCCTCAAAAGAGGCTTATTGCTTCCTAGTTGAAGCCAGTTTAATCCTTTTTTGAATGCTCATCAGTTTGGCATAAGGATTAGTGACTTGACTACTCCAAAATGGAAGATTCAATATGCAATGCAAAACTAGAAAGAAACTAGAATGCAAGATTAACAAACTATAATGGGAGATTAAGCTAGAATAGATGCAAACAACTAGTATTCTAGAATGATAATGCAATAAGTTACACTATTAAACAATGAAAGAAAGAAAACTAGAGTAAAAAATGGAAGATTACTTTAAGAAATGAAGTAAACTATGATCAACAAAGAATTCAAATGAGCAAAAGTACTCTAAGAATGCAAGAAAGAAAGATGCAAAAGTCTAAGATGATCTAGATAGAACCCTTGAGCCAAGGAAGATCCTCCTTTTAAAGGAATTGCCTCAAGAATGGAGGGTGGAGATTAAGAGGAAAAAGAATGAGTGGATGAGATGAAGAGGCAAAAGGAGAGTGAAGGAGATGCAAGGTTAGGTAGAAATGAGTGGTGAGGATTAAGAGGCAAATGAGAGATGTTAGGTAGGATAAGACAAAATAGAAATTTTGAAAGCACAAATCCCTTTTAATTGATAATTAATTAAGATTAAGTATGTGTACACATGTGAATGTGTTATTTTAATAAAAGTGTAGAAACTTTATATTAAAAGTAATATTATAACAATTAAATAAATATGCAAGCTCTAGAGATCAGACCATAGTATAAGCTTGACATAAGATTTTTTATTTTTTATTTAATTATGCAAAGGGGATTTTTAGGTTTACTCTGCACAATTATGTCTACTAAATATGCTTTTGAGATTTAGAATTTTATTTGAGGAAATTTGATCAAAATTAGGGGCTTAGGCTCTACTAGAAATTTTTTAGGTGATTACGTTTGCCCCTCTTTGAATCGATGTTCGAGTAGCATGTTGATTCAAAGAATAGATTGTAGATAAGGAACTGAATCTGAACTTGATAGAACTTGATAGATAAAGAGATATCAGCTCTGGACTTGATTGAGCAAAGACTGATGAGAGAGACTAGAGTATCCCGCTTGATATGAAGTGATGAGACTGCATATCCATCCAAGGATTTGAGATAACTACTTTGACAAGGATTCTGAAGAATCCAATCACCTGAGAGACAATACCAGATTGATATGGGTCCTGATGAACCTAATAAGCCCTAAGAGATTGTGAATATGCCTATCTGAGTGAACTGATATGAAGCGATGAGAACACTCTTCCAGAAAGGATGTAGAGAATCTCAAGTTGAGATGCCTCGAGTGATGATGTTTAGTCACTGATTGACTTGATTGATAAAAGATTTGTTTCAATTGATAGATTTACAGATTAAGAGATTTAATTGATGAAAAATAATTTCTATATTGTCATTCACCCTCGAGATCAAAATTGAAATGAGGTACAAGGGGCAAAGATGAAGAGAGGATGTCAAAAAACTTGGAGCTATTTGAGGTCCTGTTGACCATATTTGACTAAAGCTTGAAAAAGTTTTACCAAGGTTGACCAGCATGAAGTCACTTGGATTTGATAAAATTTTCCTCAAAAGCTTGAGAAAGGAAGATAGAAGCAAACGAGAAGTGATAGTGTTGTGCAGTCAACTATGTTTGACCAAGAAGGATTGAATTTATAATTTGACTAAGTAAATGATCTCAAATTTCAATTTTGATTACAAAAATGGATTCAGAACATTGAAATTAGCTAGGGGTGCAATTTTTGTAGGATTTTGAGCACTTTGAAAATTAGGTCAAAATCTATAAAATAGGCCTGGAGGGGTCATTTTCAAATCATTTGCTATAGTTGACTTTTCAAAGCACCAAGCCATCCAGAAGTGAAAATATGTTTGTTCCAGTCCAAAACCATCGGTTCAAGCTTCAGATGTGGCACAATCGGGCTTGGATGTATGACGTGTACTTGTAAGTAGTTGATTCCTCCTTTTAATTTGGTATATTTTAGTCAAATTTTGAGGTTTTTAGCAAAATTTTAATTTTTCGGCGTGGTTTATCGTATGATGAAACAAGTTCATCATATTCATCTTAGGAGTATATCATATGATAAACTAGTTAATAAATGTGTATTTTATAGTTGTTTTAAAGTTCATCGTATGAGATGTACCCTTGTATCGTACGATTCAGGGGACTTCATCATATTCAAAAATCATATCATACCCTTTATTGAGTTTCATCGTATGATAAATGTGAATCAACCCCTTTCATCGTATGGCCAGAATTTGATATTTTGACTTGTGTAATCAACCTTTTTTCATTTCTTGTAATTTTCTAGCTTTCCAAAGATGCTTTAGCATTTGATTTTGATAGTTGAATGTTCACTTGAGATTGATTAATAATGCCCTTCCCCATTTTCTATTTTGCAGATTCATCTACTTGAACCAATATTTTGATTTGTATATCCACAGGCACTGTGCCTAGCTTAGTTATTATCACCAGAAGACCTAGTTGTACTGGATCCATGTGGTCTAGGTAAGTTTCTTACTCTTCCTGATATTCATGTGAACCATAGATTATTGATAGCCCTAGTAGAGAGATTCCATTTTGAGCATAATACTTTCCATCTTCCCACTAGAGAGATCACGATGACTCCAAAGGATATGTACTAGATTCTATGGCTGCCTATTATCGGTGACCTTATATATTATGACCAGGATCCTACAGAGGGGATTGTGACCATGCACAAGATTTTGTCAATGATACAATCATGGATCATCAAATTACTTGGGATTATATGATTCACTAGTATAGGAAAGAGTACCTATTAGCATGCATCTTGGCAGGTCTGATAGGGTGTGTCACAGTAACTGATCGAGGCCAACAGGGATTCCACTGTGGGTGGGGCAAGATTCTTTATGATATGATTACACACCCTTAGAGATTTAGCTAGGGAGCCTACTTGCTATGCCACATGTACATGGAGCTTCATGAGATTATCTATCGTCATGGCACAAGCATGGTGGTAGGAATCATAATTATATAGATCTGGGCATGGGAGCATATTCCCATCACACACCCTATGATAAAGACTGCCCAAGGAGGAGGCATTCCTTACATTTTTTCATATATAGGATACATTCATCAGCTCAATTTGGGAAAGACTATGTTTTGGAGGTGGCAGTTTGATGATTTGACCTCTGTGACATGGTGACCATACCTTGGTTGCAACAGGTGGATGGGCTCAACATGTGAGTATGCCTTTATGTTTAGTAGTAGGCCACTAATTGTCAAGTAAGTCTTGTTGTGATTTCTGATGCTTTGTTTATACTATATTTCCTTTTATTGATATATTTGTGCTTGTTTCCAATTTATAACATGTACCATTTTATTTTGCAGGAGTGTTCCCATTGTGGAGCGATTTTTCATTAGTCGTGTCTGGTGCCAGTTTAGGCATTGCCATGCCACACTTGTGGAGTTTTTTTCTTATGTCCAGTACATTGATGAGGAGGGAAACTGGGGAGTGCACCCTGTATATGAAGTTGTTGTGAAGTAGCTTAGACAGTTACAGGTGGCAAGCTAGGATTACCTTCCTACCATTATAGATGCATGAGTTACTTCGACATATAGAAAACATTTCGTTGATCATCTGTTCCCTCATTTTATTGACCTGGTAGAGAAAGCACCCCGCCTTGATGAGGTGGATCCCACTGATGAGCTACAAAGGGGAGACACTATATGGAGATGGGGTGGGAGAGCACGGGCATTTGTAGGAGGGGCCATTACTAGCCGGTCAGTAGCATTAGGTTAGTAGAGGGACAGGGAAGAGGCAGGGTCCTTGGGGGTTGTGGGGGTTGATTTTGAGGATGTGGAGGTGGAGGAGGAGACCAAGAGACTGGCTCAAAGGAAGGTGTACAAAGGCCACCTCCTCAAGAGAGATAGATAGGGGAGGTCATTCAGGGAGGATATAGGAGCTCAAGAGGAGGAGATGGCAATAATGCATGCTCTACTACAAAGACACCTAGGGCTTCAAGAGCAAGGGATAGAGAGGCACAACTGATAGAAGACTTGGTGGAGGACAATAATTAGAGGGAAGTGGCAGAGGTAGAGACAAAGGTGAGATTAGTATAGTGGGACAAAGATCACCTACTTGGAGAGCTTCAAAGTTCCCAACATACAACTAGCTACCGTGCCTCTCATGTTGTGTATTACTATGCTTTATATATTACAAGAATACTAGTTAGAGCTAGAGTACCCTCATATTCTCAGTTTGTGGCTCATTTAGAGGGAGCAATGCCAATTCACCCAACTGTTGGAGAAGATGCCTCCTCCATCTCGAGATCAGGCAAAGGGAGGGAGCATGTCTTGATATCCCCTTCTCATTTTGATGTACTCCATTGATATATCTGAATCGAGGATGCATCATTTTTGTATCGAGCCTTATATATATATATATATATATATATATATATATATATATTGTTAGGAATAGTCCCAAGAGATAACTGAGAGGGGGGGGTGAATCAGTTATCTACAAGATTCAATTCTTTATCCAATTAAGTATACTTAAACATAAAGCATAAACAAAATGAAAGATCACATGAACACAACACCAATATTTTGGTTACGGGGAAACCCAAATAGGTAAAAACCCCGGTGGGACTTAATACCCACTAATATTATGTACTAGTGTATAATGATCCTTGTTAGAAGATCCTTTACCCTGTTAGGAGTAACTTTACAATATATTAAGTATAGTAGACCTAGTCAAGGGTCAGACCTTGTTAGGAGTCTTTTACAATTGTCCCTATTAGGGGAGAGGACGCATTGTCTAAGAGCTCACTGCTCAAATGGGTGAAGGCTACAACCTTCTGTTTAACAGATATACACTATATATGGATCTTGGTGAACTACGCTTTGACCTGCTATCTGGATCAGTTCCAATGAATAGCACAAGTACTTTACTTGGTCACATAGACCTTCTTCTAATGGCTCAACACTTCGCACACTCTACTCTGCTGTGCTTAATCAACCATGAACCACACTCAAGCAATCACAAATGACTGCCTATAAATATCTTTCCTCCAAATAATATAATCAAGTTGGCCTGTTAGAACCACCTTGAAATCATATTAGAGAAACCATAACAAACTCTAATAAACATTCAGTCAGCTCTACTATGCACGCAACACATTCTGGGACCTGTCTAATAAAATAATTGTAGATGCATGCTACACACTGTTGACTCTACCAAAACAACTAGAACTTTCTCTATAAGCTGAATTAACTCATGCGCTCTTAACTGAAAATCAATAACACTTCTCCAAGCTTAACTCCAAGGGTGCATATCCTCAAGAGAGGTGCAACTAAAGAACCAATAAAATCTCTGTCAGCACTTCTGAACAAACACAAGAAACTGCTGATGGCGAATAGCGACTGCATAACTTCACTTCTACTCATCAAAAGACTATGCATCCATAACTAAAATATCATTAACATGTCTTCAACATATATCCAAGTGTGCAAGGCTCCATGATAATTGTACGAACAACCATACACATAACACTATCTGTTACTTTGTCAGGAACACTGCTGACACCAGCTGCTATATAACTATTTGTACTAACAGTTAACCTCTACACCCATGATATCATGTTGATATAATGTCCATGCTACATATACTAAAAGCTTACTACATAAGACTTCCATGCATGCTACTTTCCATATGTTGTCATCAATGACAAACATGTAGTCAGTACTAACCTGCTGGCAAATCTCCAACAATCTCCCCCTTTGGCATTGATGGCAACATGTGGAATGAAAAACCACCACCAACTCAAATGAGCATTTCTTTTATAACATTCTCCATTTCCTCTTCAAAACTCCCCCAAAGATGAATCCTCCATCTGCTGCAATATTTTCTAATATTCTCCATTTCCTCAATTGTACTGCTGTCATAACTGCATGCTACTCCCCCTTAATATATTACTCCTCTTTTTGCTTCTATTTTTCATGACTCTATATATACTCCCCCTTTGACATCAATGGCAAAGGGTGCCATTCATTTTAAGCACTGGTACTACTCATGTGGTAGAGTAGTCAACCTTCCACCAGTCTTGGAGGACTGATGCTTTTCCTTCTTTCTTCTAAGCAGAATCAGGGAAGGGAATGACTCCCAACTTCTCCTTGAGATACTCAAAAGTATCCTTAGGCAAGGGATTTGTGAATATATCTACCAACTAATCTTTAGTACTCACATAGTCCAACTTGACTTCTTTCTCTGCCACTTTCTCTCTTAGGAAGTGATACTTGATCTCAATGTGCTTTGTCTTTGCATGCATCACAGGGTTCTTTGACATATTGATAGTGCTAGTGTTGTCACAGTGAATAACAATAGGATAATCAAACTGAATTCCAAAATCCTTTGTCATCTGCTTGATCCAAAAAATTGTAGAAAAATTCAAGGCTGCTGCAACATAGTCATCTTCTGATGTTGACTGAGAAATACAATTTTGTTTCTTTCTTGTCCAAGTGACAAGTCTATCACCAAGAAACACTGCTCCACCTGATGTACTCTTTTTGTCATCAACACATCCTGCCCAATCTACATCAGTGCACACATGAAGCTCAACATTTTCTGAATTAGGATACTATAGAACATAATCTATAGTGCCTTGAAGTATCTAAATATTCTCTTAACTGCCATGAGGTGAATTTGTTTAGGCTCCACTGCAAATCTTCCAACTATGCCAACTACATTGGAAATATTAGGTCTAGTCTGAGTAAGATATGTGAGTTTACCAATCATAGACTTATACAATGTTATATCTACTATTGGTGAGTCATCTTCTTTTGTAAGCTTGCATCCATTGATCATAGGGATTCCTACTAGCTTGCAATCATCCATCTTGAATTTCTTTAGTATCTCTTTCATATACTTTGCTTGATTAATGAAAATTCCTTTTTCTGTCTGCTACACTTTTAGTCCCAAAAAGTACTTGATAGGACCAATCATACTCATCTCAAATTCATTCTACATTTCTTTGGAAAATTCAGCATTGAGTTTGTCATTACCTCCAAAGATAATGTCATCAACAAATATAGCTACAAGTAGTAAACCTTCAACTGTCTCTCTAATGAATAGATTACAATCTTTTGCTCCTTTCTTGAATCCAATCTTTGTTAATTATCCATCTATTCTCTCATACCATGCTCTAGGGGCTTGCTTAAGTCCATAGAGGGCCTTCTTCAATCTGCATACCATATCAGGTTTATCTGATGAGGTGAATCCTTCCGGTTGCTCAATGTATACTTCTTCTTTCAAGTCTGCATTCAGGAATGCTGACTTGACATCTGTATGCACCCAAAAATGGTCACCTAGACTTTGGGCCCCATTTATTTGATTTATTTATCTCTGAATCAATTTTATCAATAATCAATATTTTTCAACAATATTAATTTCCTTAATCAAATCTTATTCTATCATTTTCGATTATTTGCCTTGGGCTAACCATTTTATTTACTTAAAAGGAATATTTCCTCCTCTTTTAATAAATAAAAAGCCCCCACTTTCCTCTTATCCTAAGTTGCACAAATAAAACATTATTCCTATTTTATAAAAAAGAGAAAAGCACCTTTTGTCTCATATGGACATAAAGTCAACTCCTATTTTCCTATTGGAGGATACTTGTGCACATGGATTGCTCCTCTTTCAAGCTCCACCACTGATTAAGACTTTTGCCTCTTAATCTCCATGGTCCATTCCTTTGCATTTCTTATAAAAGGAGAGCTCTCTCCTTCATTTGCATATCCATCTTTTTTATGCTAATGTTATGCTACAGGTTTTCTAGGTCATTCGAAGCTTTCTTTGAAGACACTCTTGCACCCAAGGTTTGAAGATCTTTGTTGTTGCATTTCATTTAGTTTCATATTTTCTTTCATAGTTGCATGATAATGGCATTCTTAGTGTAGATTTCCTTTTATGCAATAGATTAATCTCACATAGTCTAAATAGGAAGGATTTGTAACACTTGTTCTTTCCTTTTCATAGAATACTTTGCATATTTGCATCCTCATTGTAGTTGCATTGCATTGCATTTCATGGTGATCCTTGGAGATATTGGAATTCTTGCCCTTGTCTTCACTTGAATCTCTCATTGTATGGTTGACTAGCAAGGTCACAAGCTCAATAGCTCTAGCTGAGAGCAAATTCATAATCTTGCAACTCCATGCATAGAGAGCTATGGATCGATTTGTGAAGGCTCATTCTTGAGTTTCCTTGCATGTAAGGATTCATAGAAGTGCACAACTTTTGTGTGTACAACATCCATCTGATAAACTTTGAAGTTTTTGACTGTAGCACAGGCTAGAAACAACTTAATAGCTTCTAATCTACTCACAGCTGCAAATATTTTTGAATAATCAATGCCTTCTCTTTGCGCATATCCCTTACATACCAATCTTTCTTTATTTATTACTACTGTACCATCTTCATTCATCTTGTTTCTGAATATCCACTTTGTTCCAATCACATTCTTATCACTAGGTCTTGGGACCAGTTCCCAAGTGTCATTCTTAATAATCTGATCAAGTTCTTCTTTCATAGCATCATGCCAATCTAAATCATTATAAGCATCTTCAACACTTAAAGGTTCAATATGAGACAGTAAACATACCACTTCACTGCTAGCTGAGTTCTTTTCTTGTGATCTTGTTAAGACTTTGCCACTCTGATCTCCAATGATGTCTACCTTGGAATGATTTCTTGATGTAAACTTTGGAACTTTAGGTGATGCTGACTCATCAGCCTTAGGAGTATTTTATTCACTTGTCTCAGGGTCATTGAATAACACATCAATACTGTCAAACATTTCTTCACTAACTATCTCACTAGTGGAGGGTCTAGGTTCTCCTTCAATCATGGGTGAGTAATCTTGATATCTTTCTTGAATCATAAAATTTTCATCAATCTTTCCATGAGCACTTTCAATGATCTTTTTCAATCTTTAATTGAAACATGTATAAGCTTTACTTTTAGTAGAGTAACCAAGAAAAATACCTTCATCACTTCTTGCATCAAACTTTCCTACTGCTTCATCCCTCATGATGCAGCACTTGCTTCCAAAGATTCTAAAGTATTTTATTGTGGGAACATTACCAAACCATATCTCATATGGTGTTTTGTCAGTGCCTGGCCTCAATTAAATTTTATTGATGGTATAGATTGTTGTATTGACCACATCTCTCCAATAGGTGTGTGCAACTTTTCCTTCTATCATAATGGTGTGTGCTGTATCAAGAATGATCCTATTCCTTCTCTTTGTAATTCCATTCTGCTGAGGGGTTCTAGGTGCACTTAACTATCTCTTTATGCCATGTTCTTCGTAGTACTTGTAAAATCTGTCAGAGGTGAATTCTCCTCCTCTATCCAATCTCAAAATTTTATCTTTAGTCTAGATTCATTCTCAACCTTAGCTATGAATATTTTGAACTTCTCAAAAGCTTCTGACTTATCTTTTAAGAACACAACCCACATCATTCTAGTATAATCATCAACAAACAAAATGAAATACCTTTCACCATAGTATGATCTTGTTTGAGTTGGACCACATAGGTCTGTATGAATCAGATCCAACTTGTTCTCTGCTGAATTCTGCTTGCTCCTAAAAGAATTTCTCACATGCTTTCCCATCACACATTCCCTACATATAGTATCAATTGGCTTTGCTATGCTAGGTAGATCTCTTACTACCTTAACATTGCTTATCTTTACTATGTTATTAAAATTGATATGACATAGTCTTTTATGCCATAACCAACTGTCATCAACTTTAGCAACAAAAAAACTTTCTTCTGAATTGAGTTGAAAAACATTACCTCTTGTCTTTGAGCCTAATGCAATCATAACACCATCCTTGTTTTTAATGATGCATTTGTCATCTTTGAACTCCAACTGATAGCATTTTCCAAGTAACTATCCAACACTGAGAAGGTTATGTTTCAAACCATCAACATAAAGAACATAATCTGTACTATTCTTTCCATCCAAAGTGATGGCTCCTCTACCAACTATAGGTTTAGGAGTGTTGTCTCCAAATCTGACCATACCACCATTGTATTTGTCCAAATGAAAAAACCTTCCTTTATCACATGTCATGTGATGTGAACAACCACTGTCTATAATCCAGTCTGTCCTTATGTCAGCTTGTGAAATCAATGCAAGCTCTTAATTCTCTTTCTTATCTTCATGAGTTGTCTTATTATTTATTTTGTCTATAATAAAAATGAATCGAATTTATTCTTCACTAGATTCTTCATCTGAAACTCCTTCTCCAACATAGTAGAATTCCTTAGAATACTTAGGCTTGTAATCCTTTTTGAACTTTCTAGCTCTAGTGGGACACTTAGATGCAAAGTGACTGATCTTATTACATGAAAAGAACTTAAATGGTAATTGACCTTCATATTTTCATTTTCCTTTCTTTTCTCTTCTGGAAATCATAGCAATAAAATCATCTAATATTTTCTCTTCATCATCATCATCAAAATTACCAGAAGTCTTTGCAGATTTCTTACCATGAATTGTTGCTTTGAAAGTTGTCTCACTCTTTGGTTCAGTCTTCAATCTTGAGATCTCAAAAGCTGAGATTTTTTTGATCAAGGTCTCTCTCTTGAAATTTGATGTAAGCTTCATGGTCTCATCAAGGATGTTGGTCTTTCTTTCATATTCAGGAGTGAGGGTAGTCATCAACTTATCCATAATATTTTCCTTTGAAATCTCTCCACCATTGTTCCTGATTCCAGCAACTGCTTCATTAATCGTCTAATTGTAAGCTCTGATATTTTCTTTAGGAAACATCTCTAATGCATTGTATCTTTTCTTCCATGTCTTTCTACATGCATCCTTTGCTTGTTTGTCTCCTTCAAATATGTCTTCTAGGTGCTTCCACATTTTATGGGTTGTATCTATCTTTTTTACTTCTGAAAATTCACCATCAGATAGGGTGCTAATAAGGGCTTCCTTAGCAATAACATTTTGATGAAACAATTCCTTTTGTGTGTCAATAGCATCATCTTTTTCAAGGTCTTCTAAAGTAGGAATCTTGGCTGCTTTGATAGTTACATTAAAAACTTCAAAAGAAATGCACTGCAAATGAGTCACCATCTTGTTCTTCCAATCAAGATAATTCTCTCCATTGAACTTAGGACTTTCTTTCTTGAGGTACGCCATCTGATCAACCTCAAGCTATTAAAATTTCTCTCTAAGGCACTTGGATTTGATACCAATTGTTAGGAATAGTCCCAAGAGATAACTGAGAGGGGGGGGGGGGGGGGTGAATCAGTTATCCACAAGATTCAATTCTTTATCCAATTAAGTATACTTAAACATAAAGCATAAACACAATGAAAGATCACATGAACACAACACCAATATTTTGGTTACGGGGAAGCCCAAATAGGTAAAAACCCCAGTGGGACTTGATACCCACTAATATTATGTACTAGTGTATAATGATCCTTGTTAGAAGATCCTTTACCCTGTTAGGAGTAGCTTTACAATATATTAAGTATAATAGACCTGGTCAAGGGTTGGACCCTGTTAGGAGTCTTTTACAATTTTCTCTATTAGGGGAGAGGATGCACTGTCCAAGAGCTCACTGCTCAAATGGGCGAAGGCTACAACCTTCTGTTTAACAGATACACACTATATCTAGATCTTGGTGAACTGCGCTTTGACTTGCTGTCTAGATCAATTCCAATGAATAGCACAAGTGCTTTACTTGGTCACATAGACCTTCTTCTGATGGCTCAACACTTCACACACTCTGCTCTGCTATGCTTAATCAACCATGAACCACACTCAAGAAATCACAAATGACTGCCTATAAATATCTTTCCTCTAAATGATATAATCAAGTCAGCCTATTAGAACCACCTTGAAATCATATTAGAGAAACCATAAAAAACTCCAATAAACATTTTGTCAGCTCTACTATGCACGCAACACATTCTGGGACCTGTCTAATAAAATAATTGTAGATGCACGCTACACACTGTCGGCTCTACCAAAACAACTGGAACTTTCTCTGTAAGCTGAATTAACTCATGCACTCTTAACTAAACATCAATAACACTTATCCAAGCTTAAGTCCAAGGGTGCATATCCTCGAGATAGGTGCAACTCAAGAACCAATAAAATCTCTGTTGGCTCTTTTGAACAAACATAGGAAACTGCTGCTAGTGAATAGCGACTACATAACTTAACTTCTACTCATCAACAGACTATGCATCCATAACTAAAACATCACTAACATGTCTTCAACATATATCCAAGTGCGCAAGGCTCCATGATAACTGTATGGAAAACCATACATAGAACAATGTCTGTTACTCTATCAGGAACACTGCTGACACCAACTGCTATATAACTGTCTGTACTAACAGTTAACCTCTGCACCCATGATATCATTTTGATATCATGTCCATGCTACATATACTAAAAGCTTACTGCATAATACTTCCATGCATGCTACTTTCCATATGTTGTCACCAATGAAAAACATATAGTCAGTACTGGCTTGCTCGCAAATCTCCAACACACACACACACACACACACACATACATATATATTATAGCTAGTGTCTCTTGATTCTCATGTTTTTATCTTCATGTATATGTCCATGTATGCATTAATTTTCCCTTTCCTTTCATGTCATTGGATATATATCTCCTATCTATGACTATGATGTTGATCCACATGTCTTTACTTCATATGTTGCCATTGAATTGTATATCGTAGATATAGATAGCATTGTCTCTATTGCTCAGATATTATGCTCATTCTGATTGTATCACTTATTAGCTCTACTTTGATATATTAATATGCATATGATAATAAAAAATTAGCACTCTAGGCCCCTTGTATGATGCTTCTGACCTCAGTTGTATGAAAATACTAGTCAAAGTCAATGAAAAATGATGCAGTTGGTCACTTAGAAAGAGAGAAAGGAAGATTAGCTCAAGGGAACTAGAAAGGCACAACTAGAATGCAACCCTAGAATGAAAAATGCAACCTATGATATGATTCAAGTCACTGATCCTATAGTCATTCACTTTTCATCATTTGAGTGTTTGGGACATCCAAGGTTAGTACAACCTTCATTGGTGCAAGAGCGACCATGGAGATATGAATACTATCTTATCGAATGAGATGTAGGAAACACATGTAAGCATTGAGACATAAGTGTTTGAGATGACCTAAACATAGTTTCTAAGTTAATGTTGTAAGATAACACCCATACCGAGGCACACATAGCCAATATAACAAGGAATGTCATCATATGTTCCACACACAAGCAATAGATAAGGAGATAATTCCAACCTCACCTAGTTTATTAGATAACTTAGGATCATTGAAATCACACCACAAGCATAAATCAAAGAAAACATGTTATTCCAGCAGTTGTGAATCTCTAGTCAAGTAGACATCATCGAGAAACCTTTGAAGACATAGAAAGAGAAAATCAATGATATCAAACAACACGCAAGAAAATAATTTAACATATCTCAGTCATTTTTAGTTTTCTAGGATGTTATTTGTGTTGGGTGTTTAAAAAAACACCTTTGTGCTTGTGTCAAACTGCAAGTGCATAGTGGATAGTGAAAGATCCAATATGTGTTGAAAAAAATAGTGATGTCTAGATTGGTAGTGTTAAGAAACACTATAGGATTAGGGTGTTGAGAAACACCAAGTAGTGTCAGTGATAAACTGCACAATGGGAAGGACTGATAAAATTAGGTTAAGCTCAAAAGATCAATCAAGTGGTAAAGTGCCGGTAGCTCAAATAGGCATAGGATTGCCCCTAGACAACACAAAAGAACTGAGGAAAAGACTAATAGTAGTTCCACCCTATGGCATCACAAGGAAACAAAAAGTGAGATGGATGTAGGGATGTTGATGGAAGCACAAGAGCTTAGCCACATGTTGATAAATGGAGCGTTGATTACAAGTGACACTTGTTTTCTATGTTTTCACCACTTGGGATTATTTTATTTTATTTTGCTACCAAGGCACCTGTTTCCAGGTTTTCACCAAGGCACTCTTTTTTTTTCTTTTTTTATTTTTTTAAAATTTTTTTTGTTCTTTTTCAATTTTTTTCTTTTTTTGTATTTTTTGTATTTTTTCTTTTTTTATATATAATTTTTTTTAGTATACAAAAAGGTGCCTATTTTAAGGTTTTCACCAGGATGATTATTTTTTAGGACATTTTATAATTTTTAGGATTTCTTTAGGACTTTATATGCTTTTTAGAATTTATTCAAGATCATAGATTGTTGTATAGGAAGAAGGATGTCTAGCTTTAGAATCATTTCAGGTGCAAAGTGTTGAGAGGCTCTCTAAGAACGTCACCTTCTAGAGTAGCCAGCTGATAAGTTCTAGAACCAAATTTTGCAGTGATGCAAAAGGACCCAACCAGTTAGGTTTGAATTTTCCCTTCTCTTCTCGATGTTGTTTATTCTTGGGTTCTCTCTCAATATGAGATCACCAACTTTAAATTCTCAATGTCAAACTTTCTTGTTTTAGCCTCGAGATATTTTCTTTTAATAGACCCTCAGATGATCACATTCTTCTTTTATGCATCCATCCAAAAGTTCTAGCTCTTAAAGTCGGGAAGCTATGTAGTCTTCATCAATAATGAGCCCATCTAGTGATACCCTAAGTGAAGGTATTTCAACTTCTATTGGTAGTACAACCTTAGAACCATAGACCAATGAAATTTTTTTAGCCCCTATAGGCATTTTGATGCTTGTTTTGTAAGCCCATAGATCCAGATTGATTTGTAGGTGCCAATCCCGTCCTTATTTGTTGACTGTGTGATGTAAGATCTTCAATATTGTTTTATTTGAGGCCTATGCCTGTCCATTCCCTTGAGGATAGTAGATTGAGGAGGAATGGTTTTTGATATGAAATTTGTCACAAAGCTCATTAGTCTCACTATTTTTGAGCTGGTCTCCTTTGTCTATGATAATCAAGGAATAAATCTTGTATCTTTTGATGATATAATTGAGGATGAACATAACTATCTTCTTTCTTGTTGCAAGGATGAGAGGAACAACTTCAACCCATTTGGTAAAATATGCAGTAGTTGTAATGATAAATATATGGCTCTTAGAAGATAAAGGATGGATTTGTCCCACAAGGTCAAAAGCTCATTGTTGAAATGGCTAGTGAGTGATAAAAGGAAGCACATCTCAAGCAGGAGCATGTATTAGATTCCCATGGAACTGGCACTTCTGACATATCCTATAAAATTGAATGACATCCTTTTCCATGGTAGGACAATAATATCCTCCTCTTAAGAGTTTCTTAGCCAAGGAAAAACCATTCGAGTGAGATCCACAAATACCCTGATGGACTTCTCTTAACTCTTTTTCAGATTCCTCACATTCTAGACACCTAAGGAGGGTACCATCTAGAATCCTCTTTAAAAAGTCATTAACGATGAGTAAATACTATGATGCAATTTTTATAAGGTTTCTTTTTTCATTTTTACATAAGTCTTCAGGGATAGTTTGGTGTCGAAGGTAGTGATAAATTTGGCTATAGAGGGAGGTATTAGAGGCAATAATGGAGCAAAAAAATTGGGAATTAGGTGTGTCATAGGAAGGAAATGGAAGTTCTTCCACCAGGAAGTCATAGAGAAACTGATTCTCTTCAAGTTGTAGCATTGAGGCTAAGGTAGCCATGGCATCAACTACTTTGTTCTCTACATGTGGTAGCTATTGAAAAGTGACGAATACATAGTATTTCTTCAAGTCATCAACCAAACATTTATATGGTTGTAGTTTGTCATCTTTGGTTTGGTGTTCATTAGTAACTTGGTTA
The DNA here is from genome assembly GCA_027943335.1 of Chamaecyparis obtusa. NCBI lineage: Eukaryota > Viridiplantae > Streptophyta > Pinopsida > Cupressales > Cupressaceae > Chamaecyparis > Chamaecyparis obtusa. The sequence continues at coordinate 74,053 of BSBK01006324.1, read as the reverse complement.
ATTACCAACTGAGAGTCACCATAAACATGGAGTTCCTCAATTTTCCACTCAATAGCTAGTTTGAGCCCATTGGCTAATCCGTCATATTCTGCCACATTGTTTGTGCATGGTAAAATCATCTTGTATGCTTTAGGGATCTTATAACCTTGTGGGGAGATGAAAAAAACACTAGAACCAACACCTTGTTGTGTGAATGAGCCATCAAAGTACATCTTCCAGGGGTTTTGGGTCATGTGTAAGATGGACTCATTAAGAAATTTAGCGACAAGGGGATGTGTATCTTGTAGAGGTGCATCTTCCAAATGATCTACCAAAGATTTCCCTTTGATAGCTTTTTGGTCAACATATGCGATGTCAAATTCACTGAGTGTCGTCACCCATTTAGCTAATTGCCTAGTTAGCATTGCTTTGTTTAGGAGGTACTTAGGAGGATCTATTTTTGAAATCAGCTATATTGAGTAGGCCAACATATAGTGTTTGAACTTCTGAGAAGTAAACACTACTGGTAGACAAACCTTTTTAATGACTATATAGTTGAGCTCATAAGAGACTAGTGTTTTGTCGGTATAATAGATAGCTTTCTCATATCCTTGATCATCATGTTGCGCGAGTAGTGCTCCCAAAGAGGAATCAATAGAAGATATGTAAAAAACAAGGGCTTTCCAGGAGTAGGAGCCATTAATACTGGAGGATTTTCTAGGTATTCTTTGATCTGTTGAAAATGTTTCTCACTATTGGTGTAATTAATTATTCCTAATTACACTTTACTTAATCTTACTTAGGTTAATGCATTGCATAGTAATTTGTGATTGAGACACCTAGGAGTGTGCACATCTATTAAGCACATGGTGTAGGAGAAATTCCACTTTTGGTGTGATAGTTGTCTTCACATACCTCATTGTGTGTGAGATCCACCTTTCGTGCTCTTATCACATTATCATCCTAATCAAATGCACATACTTTATTGCATATTGGAGGATGATCCACATTTGGTGGTCATGTGATTACACCTAGCATAGGAGATAGCTTATCAGCTCCTTATCATTCTCTCATATCGCATTTCCTATATAAGGAGGCCTATTATGTAATCATCAATCATTGAGCATTGAGAAATTCATTGGATCTATTCAATCCATCCTTGCATTCATATTTTCTCTCTTGTGCTTTTCTTAAATCTCTAAATCCTTGGTTCAATATTTGCTATTTTCAAATTCTTACACTCACAATCATCATTCCATTTGAAAGTGACACCCTTATACAACGTCTTGGTGAAGGGTTGTGTCTTATCATCTAGTTGTGAAATGAATCTCATGATAGATTGTAGTTTCCCTTGCAACATCCTCATTTTCCTAATGTTTCTTGGTGGTCACATTTCCATAATAGCCTTGAATTTTTCTAGATCCACCTCAATTCTACATTCTAAGACTATGTATCCAAGTAGTTTACCAAAAGTGACACCGAAAGAACACTTCTTAAGATTAAGTCCTAGTTTGAACTGCTCTATTATGGTGAAGATTTTATCTAAGTCAACAAGGTGAATATCCCTAGTAGCAGATTTTTTCAATGTATCATCAGAATAATCCTCCATACTTTTATGCATCATGTCATGAAAAATAGTTGTCATGGCACACTGGTATGTTGCAATAGCATTCTTGAGTTTGAATGGAATGATGTTCTAGAAAAAAGGTTCCCCATGAAAAAGTAAATGCAGTTTTCTCTTGATCTTTAAGTGCGATGCAGATTTGATTGTATCCTAAGAAGCCATCCATTATGGAATACATCTAAAATCCAGCGGTGAGGTCCAAAATCATGTCAGTGTTAGGTTATGGGAAATCATCCTTAGGACAAGCCTTGTTTAAACCTGAGAATTTCATACATATGCATATTGATTTGTTAGCCTTTGATATTAGCACAATGTTAGAGATTCAGTCAGCATACTCTACAACTTGAATAAACGTGGCTTTGAGTAGCTTCTCAATTTTTTCTTTGACTAGTAACACAATATGTGGATGCCTGGAGAAATAGACAAATGATGTATAATGAAATTTGTATCCAAGCCTAGAATATCTGAGTATGACCATGAAAAATGGATATTCTTTTCTATGAAGAACTGGATGATTTTTTGTTTCTCTCCTTCAGTAAGGATTTTTCCAAATTTATGATTTGCATATTTTCAACTATTCCCAAGTTGACCTGTTGTGTAGGCTCAATAAGAACTGATGATCTTTCTTGAAAATGCTCATGGAGAATATAAAGTATCTCATCCACAGGTACCTTAGAGATGTTTTCACCATTGGATGCATCATTTATTTTTACCATTTTGAGGTTTGACACTACCATAGAGTGGTTTTCACCATCAAATCACTTGTTATTTTTATTTTTATTTCTTTGACTGAAATACTTGATATCTTCCACTACCATATCTCCACTCATTGCACTGGTGGAAGAAGGGGAAGGTTCAACAACATTTAGATAATAGGCTAGCTCATGATCAATGTTAAAGGTTATGAGTTGGATAGATTTATAAGGAGTCTAGTCAATTAACCCAAGATGAAGGAGGGATAAAGGCTCAACGGGTTGAAATAAAAAGACACTAGTATCATCCTCATCATTCATGAATGTTCCTAAGAGGTTAAGAAATTTATCCGCCATAGAGCATTGTTGATCACAATTTATCCTATAAGCATCAGAGGATTTTAAAGGACTATTACATGAATCCCACCAAGATAGCCTATTCCTGGAACTAAGTCTCTCTTTGTGTTCCTGAATAGTTCATTGTTCCAGAAGTGTACGAATAGGAACCATCTCAATCCTAGACCTTTCTAAATTCCATGTAGCTTTCATAGGATGAGGTCTAATGTACCCATGGGTTTCTTGATCAAATGGAGTGTTTTTTTTATTATAAGAAAATGAACTAGGAGCCATAGGGATGATTTACACGGGAGGATTGAAGGGATCTTCACCATTTTTTTGGTCTTGATAATTTGAGTTCTCTCCCCTTTCAAAATTTCTAACAGTGGAATATATGTGTATGACATCAACCTGAATTTCCACTGTATCATCTAACAATGAGTCCCACTCATATTCATGAAAATTAGTTGCACTATTATGGTACTATCTAATTTAATCATCTAGGGTTATTGTAGGAGGGAGATCTTTTTCATCACTCTCTTCTATCTCAAGAGGTTTAGTTTCAACGATAGGATCTTGTTCAATAGTAGTAGCAGTAGAGTAGTCTAGAATAGGAATGAATTGAGGCATATCCAAGATATGGGAGACGTCAACAAGTTTCCCCTAATTAGGATGTGTATGATCAAGGTCAACAATATTATCAGTAGTAGGAGTTTTAGCAATAGTACCATCAACACTAGTAGTAGTGGTTGGATCAGGAGATTGAGTGAGGCTTTCTTGATTAGGATCATTTTCTACTGGATCCATAGACTCTACGATGTCATTCTCTTGAGGCACTTGGGATAGAATATAGGGCTCTCCTTGATAATCTACATTTGTACTTTGAATATATAGTAAGAGCATTTCATATGACATTGGTATTTCTACTTCTTCCTCATTTGAGTCCTCATATTGATCAAATACAGGAGTACTACTAGTAGGTTTGTCAAATTTACCATGAATTCATCATGTAGAGGTTCAAGGAGACCTTTTCCTTTTCCAAGAGGACTTCTCCCATCATATCCCATCTTTTTCATAAGTTGGTAGCCTACACCATACTTTTCAAGTGAAAGCTCAACATATTTGACCTTATGTTTGATTTCTTCTCCCTTGTAAATCCATTGTAACACAACAATATCTTCCCTTTCTAGTTCTAGGGGGACCTTAGCCTTGACCATTCTAGTTCCTTTATGTATAACAGGGGTTGTTGCAATTGTAGGAGGAAATGAGGAAGATGGTCTCCCATAAGATCTTGGGGAAATGGGAAGAGTATCCACTCGATATTATCCCATGCTAGTAGGTTTGAATAATATTCTTTTCCCATAATCAGATAAATTTCCTTTTCCCTTTTCTTCTTCTTTGGGAATTAACCATTCTTGGTTGTGAGGAATCATTCTTTCTACTTGTTTAAGATTTTTGCAAGTGTACACAGAGTCTGTAAGAATAGTAACCTCAATTCTGTTGAGAGGTATCTTAATGCATTTATGGTATGTAGAAGGGAATTCTTGTATTTCATGGATCCAAAGGTGACCCAGAAGTATGTTATATGCCAAAGGAAGGTCCAAGACTTGAAAAATGACATCCCACTGAACAAGACCTCCCCAATGGGAAAGACTACCATGCCTTTTGAAGAAGGTTCCTCTTCTTCATATGCCTTGATCTTTATATCGTGTCAAGGATCAATAGCATGTTCCAAGAAACTAAGGGCTTTAACCAAATTCAATGTGAGGGGTTGATTGTATAGATGGCTGATAGATTTTTTATCTTCTTTTGAAAAAGTTAGATAATGTGGTGAAATGAGATGACCAACCATGGACTAAAATTTATCTATGTTTAGGTCTTTAGGAACATTAGCCACAAGAAGGGCTTGATCAAGAATATCTCTATGAGAAGGAGAAATTTTCAGCAATTCAAGAATTGAAATCTAAGCTGACCTATGATGGAGTTGGTCAACTAGATTTTAATCACAAGTCAAGGTAGTAGGTTTAGATACTTATGTTTTCATTGGTTTGGAAGATGAGGAGGAAGACTAACTAGCTCCTCTTGGAGAAATTTTTCCTTGAGAATGAGTTACAGTGTTAGATGACTTTGCCTGAGCCTTGGCCTTGATCTTGATAACATTAATGGTATGGTCAGAGGACTCAAGTATGTGAATCACATTATCAGTATCAGGGTATGTGTAACCAACCTTGTTATCCTTCCCTTAGAAGACTCCCTTTTCTCATATTTGGGAAAAGGCTCTTTGAAAGCCTTGTGATCAGTATTCATTTGTGGGGGATGGATCACAATTATCTCATTATTGATTAGATCCTAGATGAGATGTTTGAGCTTCACACAATCATTAGTCTTGTGGACTTTGTTTCAATGATAATCACAATAGTGGTTTTCATTCCACCACTTAGGTTAAATCTCAAGATCATTTGGCTTTGAATTATTAGGAAAAGTGACGATCTTGTTGGTCAAAAATGTCTTCAAGACATATTCAAGTGATTCTTTGAGAGGAGTAAAGTGTCTTTTAGGCCTAGAAACCCATGGCCTATCTATTTTGGTTTCAGGTTTAGAGCCTTTTTGAGTGCTCTTGTTAGGTTTCACAATAGTAGACAAGTTGAAAGATGGCTCTTTGGGCTTAGCAAAGGTAGACATTGAGGTCGTACCTATGATTCCGTCATTGACAACATCTTTGGTTTTGTTACAAAACTTTTTTTTGTCTTTGTTATGTTGGTTTTTTGAAGAGGATTTATGCTCTTTATATTGAAGAGTGATATATCCCTTAGGAAAAAGGATGTCATCTATGTGTATAGATGACTCAACCAATTTTTCAAATGAAGCATGTGTTTGCATTTTAAAAACACAGTTCATCTTGGGAACCAAAGTGTTAATGAGTCTGTCAACTTTTCCAGTCTTAGGAATCTGTCACAGATATATAGAAAAAAAATTTCACCATCACTAGAGAAATGTAACAAAGGGCTCTCCCACACATTACTTAGTGTTGCATAAATCAAGCATGGTGATAGTATGAGAGATGTTGTAAGAATATTTCTAGATAAACTATCAAACCAGCTCATTAAAGTTTTTGATGCCAGGGGAAAGCAAAGTAAACTAACTCATGGCCTGGCCACTGAGCCTTCGAGGGAAGACTCTCATTAGATAAGTTTGGTCATGCATAAATTCCATGCTTAGAGTGCAAAATTTACGCACATGATCTTCAGGATCCTTATTGTCATCATACTTGTCATATTTAGTGATTTCCACCTTGGATGGAATAGTTGGCATGTAGAGACTCTTGTCAAAAGGGAAAGGAAAAATTGACTCAAGTGAGTACTTGATAGAAGGTTGGTCCTTATCCTTAATTGATAAATCTCACAACGTAGGTCCTAAAATTGTTTGGTGAGGGCAGTGATAGGAGACTCTTCCTCTTTTTGAAGTAAGGCATCAACATCAAAGTTTGGTCAAAGTTTCACACCCATGGAAGCAAGATGCATAAAGTAGAAATATTTATCTTAATTCATGATGGTTTGCATCACTTTGTAAAAGTTCTTGTCTTCTTGGCACTTCCAAATCTCTTCTTGTGTGGGATCTTCATCCTCGAAGGAATTAGAGTCATGCCTTCTATGGGAACCTGAGTCAAAGTTGGCCATGTTGAGGTAATCAAAGTTCTCAGCATCACCAAAGGGTACTGAATGATAATTGGAGGCTTGATGCAAAGTTTATTTATGAAATGATGGTCCAATGGTATCGTAAATGGCTTTCAATTTCAAATCAGTTGTAGCCTTGTAAGAACGACTACAAGTTCTGACTGGGATGGAAGATGAGGTTGACAAACTAAGAATAATAAGGTAAGTTAAGCTTAAACCAAGAGATCAAGGTAATGGTAATGGTTTTATCAAGAGTAAGTATTTAATAATAAAATGGCTGGAACAAGGTGCAAGGTACTGAGATTAAGGACTAAACATCTGCTGAGTGGAACTTGCGACCAAGTTGATATAGCTAGGAGAACTAAGTACAAGGTACTAAGAGTAAGGCTTTAATGCCTACTAGGTGGTACTGGTGACAAAGTTTAAGCAATAGGTGTAAATTTTTAAAAGATGCTTGAGGCAAGACTAGAGCACTTCCAAGATCTAAAAGAAAAAGCAAAGAGATTCCAAATGACTAATCAAAAGGTCAATCGATTAAGAATACCAGTTTGAAAATAGAATATTTTCTGATCAAAAGGAGCCAAGAGGACACCTAGGAAACCAAGGTTTGCGAGTCTAGGAATAAGCTATGGAAATCAATCAAACATAAGATGAGAAATTTACCACTGTCTTCAAAATTTTTGATCAACTTGGACAAGTTTGGCTTCAGATGTTTGATGAGTCTATGTTTCCCTAGCCCAAGTTTGAATGTTTCCAAGTAAGCAAATTGTGTGATCAAGAAATAGTCTCAAAACAATCTGCCAAAGGAAAAAGAAAATTTGGGGATACAATCAATTATGAAGTCTATCAAGGTATTGCAATGGGTCAAATGTATCAAGTGTATGTTCACAATAGTCTTCACATGTCTTATCACATTAAAACACATCAAGAAAAATATACCTAAGGTTAAAAGTGAGGTGTTCCAATATTTTCCCACAACCTTATTCTCTTGGCCCCACAATTAAGTGGTTGAATGGCCTTTCCTAGGACTATGCAAGTTATGGATAAATTGGAAGAGAACAATTCTCATAGCGCATGTCTTTCCATATTGCTACATTAAAGATTTAGTATCCAAGGGAGCACATATGGTGAGTATCTTGGAGTGATATGGGCAAGTCCACTTGGATCAATCCTTGTACAAAGGAAGTCACATAGCTAAAATAGTTGGCCTCTAAATCCTTAGATGTCTAATAAGGCTCTTTGTTCATGACTAACCCTTATATTTTTGCAAGAGGATTTAAGGTCTATAGCCATACAAGCACTAAAAATTTGTAGTCTCACAAGAAATATTGAGACATCTTGGCCCTATACAAGTTGAATGTACTCCCCTTGTAGTCTTGTAAACAAGATTGATACCATGAAGATCCTACAAGCACGTAGTCAAGTGTAGTCTTTGTTATCAAGATTGAGGCAACTAGGCCCTACACATGAAGAAACATTGGAAGTATAATAGAAAAGTCTTCCCTCTCTTTAAATTGAAGGAATATTTTGATTATAGTGGGATGGAGTTAGTTGGGTTCTCTTGTTCTCCACTTGGGTTGTTCCCAAAAGATTGCTCTCTTGGTAGGCCCTCTAAAGGTAAATGCAAGAAAGTAAAATAGATAGCTAATGGAGGTCAATAATTCTAATTTTCCATAAAGAAAAGAGAATACTCTCCTATTCCATAGCTTATCCCAAACACATCAATCACATGTATATTTACCCAAGATTTCTTTTTACAAGCAATCAATTAAGTAGATCAAGATTTTTTATTCATCCTCTAGGAGGTGAAGATCATACTCTCTGACTACTCAACTAATCAAAAGAAAATAAAAACTCCTAATTAAGCTAGATTCCTAGAAAACCAAACTTATGAGAACTCAAGGTTAATTTTTATCTCCAAGGCAACCTACAAAACAAATAACTTTAGTAGTATCCAAATGAGTCTTTGACAAGCATCCTACACCAAAAAAACATTAGTAGTCTTGACATATGCAAGTGTTAATATCTTTGACAAGTGATTTCTCTACCAAACACCCTATAAAAATCTAAAAAATCTAACTATAGGACCTTTAAAAATGCCCACTATTTTTGATACATTGAAACACAATCAGTCACCATATTATCGCACGATGAAACCTAGGAAGCCACACAATAAACTTCAGTGATCTTCTATGGTATATATGATAAGAATTAGTACTGCACATGATGAAATACCCTTCACCATATTATCGTAGGATAATTCTCACCGACCCATATGATGAAATCGGGTATCGTACAATAATCTATATCACTAGGTATGATTTTCGTCAAAAAAAAATTTTTTTAAAAAAAAACCTGTAAGTGTAATACCCCAAAAATGGGCTATAGGACCATTAACCTTTTACATTGACAAATCGATCGAAATCAACATAAAAGTCCTAACCTAAGGCACATTTTCACATCAGTTTATCAAAACCCTAATTGATTTTATCCTAATTCTACATCGGGGAATATTTCCTAAATATTCCTAATTATCATAATTATCTTTAATTAAATATTATTTGGCGATCAATGTCAATATTTATCCTAAAGTTAATTAATTGAATATGTTGAATATTTGATTAATTAATTTAATTTTGCCACTTAATTATTTAATTAGATTTAATTATATCTATTACTAATTAATATTATTTAATTTTGACAATAAATAAAAAATCCTACAAATAATTGATTAAATTCTTATTTAATTAATTAAATCCAATTGTCAATATTTAATGATATAGTTTGGAATAGAAGTTTGATTAAATAATTGATTAACCCATAAATCAGTTGTTTTAATTTAAAAATCAGTTAAGTTGAGAATAAATCACTTAAATTAATTCATATTAAATCATGCACAATCAGAAAAGCAGTCAACTTTCAATCAATTATCAATTTTAATTTGTTAACTTTCTAAACTCAACATGTGATTGTGAGTTGAAAAAGTGATCTAAACTCTATTTTGAGTCAAAAAGCTTCTGTTGCTTGATTTTATGAGTTAACTATTTCTGATTTCTTGATAAATCAAAAATCAAGCTGAGTTTATCAAGAGTGATTTATGGATTTCGCAATGCATCCTCAAAGCCCTGGATTTCTATATAATCAAGCCTCAACCCTTCACAAAAGTTTCCAATCTCACAGGCTGCATCTTTCAATTCAGTTTTGGAGAATCAAGCTCTTGCGAACAGGCGATTGTGAGATTTTACTAATTGTAATTCATTGTTTTTCATCCATATTCATAGCATAGCATATCATAAGTAGATTCAATTGCATCCATTTTCAATTCTAGATCAATTTCATAATCAATTTTTCATCATATTGCATAGAAAATCCAAAAATATAAATTAATTTGCATTCATCTTTCATCCATCTTTAAGCATTAAATCCTTCGTTTAGGTCTTGCATTGTCATTGATCTCAGTCATAATTTGAGAATACCATACTCGCACCTACTAGAAGGCAGTAAATCATCTAGTTAGCTTAGTTCATTTATATTGTAGATTTCTTGATTTGCTAACCTCTAATGTTTTACTGAAGTGTTATGTCTAGAGCAAGATACAAAATTCATACGCACATTTCTGGAACTCATCGTAAGGCCCTGAAATGGGTTTCCCTTTTGATTTCTTAAATTTTATGACAATTTCTCTTAAAGCTTCAATTTTTAATTTTATGTCTATACAATTTCATACTCGACATTTTGTAGATTGTCATATCAAGACCCCCTATATGTCGTATGACAAACGACAATCTTAAGTGTTGTGCCGACTGTATGTGACTTGTCATACGGGAGCTAAATTGTTGTGTTTGTTCTAACCCATTGTCATTTCATGTTTGAATTATCGTACGGGAAAGGGTAGAAACTTGTACGAGTTTTCATACTAGTTTTGCATAGTCATATCAGATTTTTGGGCAGTTTTTGAAGATTTTGATTTTAGATTTTTGCTGACAGCTAACCCTAACGATTGATACTTGTTGTTTCTGATCACTTTGATCTCAGGAAAGCTCAACAAAAGAAAAAATTAGGTAAAATCTACTAAGCATGTTACATGGGATCTGAGGTATTTCACTACATCCTTATAACACTTTGATTTTGGGAACTAAAACAAACCTCTCTCGTGTTTAGCTTGAGTGTTTTCTTGCTTTCATAAATCACATGTTCATTTGGGCTTTAAAAATGAATCTAGATTTTCTTTCTTGCATATCTGTTACACATAGTAATTAGGCCCTATGAACACTATTTGTGGAGTTTTGAGAAAGTGGGCTTCATTTTCTTGTTTTGCATGTGAAGCTCTTCTTGAAGATAGATCCCCTTATAGGTAGGGAGGATTTGATATCATCTCATAGTCTTACTTGGTTTAGTCTTCAATCTTGATGGTACGTTCTCTCTTGGACCCACTTAGAGAGCTCGGAAGTCATTATTGTTGACACACAAACCTTGGTGAGGTGGTTTCAATTTTAGTGTGTCAAAGAATCTATTTACTGTGTTTGGGTGAAGTGAAGAGGCTAGAGGATTATGCTCTGTTCCCTTTTTGGGTAGCATCAGAAACTCAGATCCTTGAATTTGAACTAAGTCCCCATGTGGTCCTTTTTTTGATTCACCTTAGTAGAGATGGTTAACTGTAGTGGACATTCCATTTATTGGGTCAACCACGTGGATGAAACCTCAAGCAACAATAGCCATTTTCACCGTGGTAGCAGAAGCCGCTATATAAATGTCCTTATGGAAGAAATCTTCATAGGTGTAGTCTCTTGTTGTGCTGTCAGATCTCCTCAGTAGCTCCTAATTGATTAAATTCTTAGACTGTGTCAAAACCCCGGTGCACCTGGATTGGATTTCACCCTCTTGAGATTACAAAAGTTGCAGAGTTGACCATTACTACGAACCCTAGTGCAACCAAATTTTTATTTTCTAGGACTATGTGTGTGATTGCAAAACATTTGAGAACATACACAAGTAGAATTCTTAGGGATTAGAATCATAAGTCATTATTCTTGTTCATGTGCAAGGTTGCTTTGTCCCTTGCTCATTGTTTGAAGATGATTGTTTTGTTACTTGATTGTTGTCTTGCATATTTGATATCTAATTGCTCACTTAAAAATGAACAAACCCAGCCATCAAAATCAAACAACAAATTTGGAAAACTTACAAAATCTGAACAAAAATCCTTTTCTGGTATCAATTGTCATCTGGGAAATTCAAAACTCGTACGAGTTTCTAGATTGTCATATCAGAACCCCCAAAAAATTGTATGAAAGCCTATACTCTATCATACGACTATTGTAAAAAATCCAAGCAAAGTTCAAATACTGGTAGTAAGTGTTGTATGAGTTTTGTTAACTGTCATGTGGGACCTTATCCTAACTTGTACGAGCCTAGAGAAAGTCATACCAGAGTTGATTCAAACTTGTTAGAAAGCCTTCAAATTTGTCAAAATTCAATCATTGCAGTCAACCTTCAAATTCTGTCAAAATATTCACTATGTCAGGAGTATAGCAGAAAAAATAGAAAATCCAATCAATTTTCCTAAAGTGGTCCCTTGAGTTTGATCCAGCCTTCTAATCTATTGATTTGAATCTCATTTCATCTTGTGTCAAAATCATCTTCAAAATCAATCTTCAAAAATGGCTAAGTGTTGCGAGCTCATGTCCGCTATATTTTGGGCATCTAACCATACATCTAGGGCACAGTATCCTACATTTATGCCCAATCAATATTTTATCAAATTTAATCTTGACAAGGGTGCGTCATTCAATTTTCTCGAATCAAGTCATTCATCAGCTGTCTTAATCTTTCTTTTCAAATTCACTCAAGGTTAATGGTGGAAACCAGAGCTTCCTGACACAAGAAACCTGGAGAAGAACCAAAATTCTCACCTTTGTCTTCTTACATTGTTCAATCCATTAATCAACCTTACGATACAACTCATTATGAAGAAGATGCTCTAGGTAATCTAAATATGAAAAAAGGCTATTCAAATCCTCAATCAACCCACGGGGGTAACCAATTAACTCCACATCAAACAATCCTTGGTAGTCCTCACAATAACACAATGTCTCAAGGAGGAGGAAACCAAGGTTCCCAAGGTCACCACTCTAATCATGGCAGGGATCCCAAGCCAACACCATCTAAAATTGAGTGGTATAGAAATGATGACGACTTTTGAAGAATGATGAAACACTTCTTGCAATAAGAGAAAGAAGCCTATTTCTTACAACTAGCTCAACAAGGAGCCAAACTTCCTCAATAATTCAATGTCAATAATATCATCATGCAAGTGGAAGAAACTCCCATCACAACCATGATGAAAGAGATGCATGCTATGCAAGTTAAACTCAACAAGCTGGAAAAAGAGAAAGAACCTAAAGAATTCTCTATGGAGGCTCTATGTCCCTTCCCATTCGATAAAAACTTGTACATGCCACCATTACCAAAAAGAGTGGAGATATCAAAATATGACTAGTATGATGGAAACTCAATCCATGGAGTTTATGTATGAACCAACCTACCTAATGCATCTTTTCCCACGATCTCTGGGAGGAGAGACCGTTCATTGGTTCTCTAAGATGCCTCCAACAATCAAAACCTTTGAGGAGCTAATCAAATTATTCTACCAACAATACTCCTACAATATTCAACACCCAGTCACCATGATCGACATCGGCAATCTGAAGAAAAACTCATGAGATCCCTTCCTGACCTTCTTCAAATGATGGAGGAAGAAGTTTTAACTCTATGCTCGACCTATTTCGGAAACTAAAAAACTTGAGATCTTCATCAACAATCTGATTCCGAAACTCAATTATCATCTGCAAATGAAAAATCATACCTCTTTTGAGAAAAGGGTAGAAAATGCCATCAAGATTGAAAATGTACTTGCTCATAAAGGGGATATAACGCTTAAAGACAACAAGAATGAATCAGGTTCTAGTTCCAACAATAAAGATAAAGTCAAATTTTGGAACAAGAACAAGAATGTTGTAACAAATGGTGTTGTCGATCACATCAGTGCTCCATCAAAGGCACCAGCATTCAATCTCACTGTTGGCACCCAAGCCATAAAATCTTCTGAACATAAGGCATCTGGATCTTCTAAAAAGTCTAATGACTATAAACCATGGGTTACAAAACCAAAGCGCGAGTTCACTCCTTTGGGTGAATCCTTAGAATCTACCATGAAAATACTATTGGGAAACAAAATCATCATGTTGCCTGAGATAAAACCATATTTTTCTGAAGTTAAACCTAAATGGTGGAAAGAGACCGATTTCTGTGACTTCCATCGAAACAAAGGTCATAAACCAATAATTGCATGTGCTTGAAGCATCTCATACAAGACAAAATTAATGATGGAGAAATTGTAATTGACAACCATAAAACCAACAATGATCATACGGCATTCACGGAACCATTTCCAAAGCATACTAAAGGAGATTCATCTTCTCAGCCTAACATGGGTGCTAAAGCCAATTACACCTACTCTAGAAAAAATGTTGTCATAAACATGGTTGAACCATGGCTATCTGAACATTGCAATGTCATCAAAATTGTAAAAAGAGATAGAGATAATCAATCAAAAAATACAGTAACTTGATCACAAGCTAAGGTACATCTACAAGGACAAAAATTGAGTTCATCAAATGCCCCTAAGGTTCCTTTCAATCTTTCATCTTCTTCTAAACAAAGGGCTGCCTCAAAATTATCAAATCCTAAAGAAACAAGACCAACATCATACAATATTGTCCAACAACTCTAGCATACCAATGCAAAAATATCCATGTTTGAGTTGCTTCAAATATCTCCTGCTCATAGAACTATTCTGGATAAAGCTCTGCTCGATTCCAATGTTCCTGAAAATCTTGATCTAGATAGATTTCATACTATGGTTTATCATCTGACATCACCCTAGTATATCTCCTTTTCAGAGGAAGATGATAATTCACTAAGTCATCTGCATAACCGGCCCTTGCACATTGAAGTCTTAATCCAAAATTGTCATGTCAAATGTGTGTTGATAGATGGAGGTGCTGGTCTAAACATCTGTTCCTATAAATTGGTCACACAAGTGGGAATGTCAGAAGATACTATTGATCCTAAAAAGAAGATAACCATAAAAGCATATGATGAGCAAGAAATATCTTCCAAGGGAACAATTATGCTACCCATTAGAATAGGACCCGTTATCAGAGACATCACTTCTCAAGTTCTGGATCTTCCATTGGCCTACAACATTATTTTAGGGAGACCTTGGATACATGAGATGCAAGCTTTTCCATCAACATACCACCAATGTGTAAAATTTCCTTATGATGGAGTAGAGGTAACAATTCCAGCTGACATATCCACATCTCACAATGCCTTGAAAGAAAGTGTTGACAAACTTGTTCCACATAATAGATAATCTTCCACCAAGAAAATAGAAATTGCATCTACATCCAAGATGGAAGACATTTCCAAAGAGGTCAAAACCAAGGACACATGCATGGGAGAATATACTATGGAACCAATCCTATCTCTAACATCTCTCTCGATCTTGCCTAAATCTTATGGGTAGCCTTTAAAACAGACAAAACAAACATCCCAAGAACCTCAAGTTATCTATAATGGAAGTTTTGTCACAGAGAAAGTGTCCAAGAAAGATTTTAAAGAGGATGAAGCTATGCTTGCATGGCTATACAAAGATGATTCCCAATCTACATCAGTTCAAAAATATGACTCCGAGTCAAACAAGGTTCCTTCAAAGTCATATGGACCAGGTCACAAACTCATGTCTAAAATGGGATACATAGGAAAAGGACCTCTAGGAACAAGAGGCAAAGATCTTATATCACCCATTGCACACTGTGGCCAGACAAAAAAAGATACTACGGGTCTAGTTTATCAGAAGAAATCCTTCCATCTCAGTGGAAACTCTCCTCATGTGATAGAATAGATAGAACCAGAAGTGAATAAAACTGAAGAGGGAGAAGCACAACAATCAGACACTGATGATTCAAACACTACTGATCTTATTCCTTATGAATGTTTACCTCAAGAAATATTAGATCTTCTTAAGGATGAAGAGAAACCTAAGGATAATATCAATGTAGTAGATACACAAGAACCTACCACTAAACAAGAAGAAGGTAAACCTCTCACAGTAGCTGAATTTGGAATACAATAGTGATTCTTAAATAGACTCCCATGAATATGAATTCCACTTAGAATCTGAAGGTAATCTTGCTTGGGGTCCCGACTTTACATATGTTCTGAGATTTCCCAAAGGCCAAAATGAAGCATCAAAAGATGAATCCAATGACTATGAATGGGGAGTTATTCTAGAAGAAGATGAACTTATCACTGAGAAACACATTGATGTCATTCATCAATATTAACCTAAATCTGATGTAAGTCTAGAGCGAAATGATGAACTTAACGAGTCTGATCCACCTAGCGCTGAAGTGGAATCCAATAATGATGTTGAAACAATTCATGAACTAAAAATTCTGAGTAGTAATATCACCTTTGAATTTGAGAATCAAGTTAGGACCAATGATGACAACACCATATGTGTGAACTCCATTTCCCAATCCTTCCCTACATTCACTATCCAACATCCCAAGCTTATTGACCAAACATCTACAGATTTGAACTAAGATATCTATAACTTTCAAACTGACTATGTCCTTTCCTGCTAACTAAATGCAGTGGAACCTATAACAACTTCCATCGGTGAACCTAGCGTTAGCATGACAGAGTCAGATATCAAATATCTCAGTCAGAAAAACAAGAGTAAAAAGAAAAAGAGTTCTAAGGGTGAAAATAGCTTTGTGGCAGTCTCAAAACCTAAAATAGTAAAAATAAAAGACCTATCTAAAGGTGAAAACCTCCCTGAGGTTCCTAAGGATGAGATATTTGATGTTCTTTTGATTCATTTATAGGACATATCTATAGTATTGATAGAACCAACTCAGTCTATCAACTTTGGTACAACAGAGGAACCACAACTGATTCATGTAGCTCAATCCCTATTAGAGGAAGAGAAACAAGAATTCACTACTTTTCTGATAGAAAAGAAGATCAACTTCGCATGGAATTATTCAGATATGCTAGGGTTAGATCCAAATTTGATAATGCATCATCTTTCTATAGCTTCAGGAGTCAAACCTATAAAATAGAAGTTGCGAAAGATGCATCCACATGTTGCACTCCTAGTCAAAGCTGAGCTAGAAAAGTTACTAAAAGCTGGATTTATCCAAGTCATAGATTATGCAGAGTGGATCTCCAACATTGTTCCAGTATCAAAACTAGACAAATCTATAAGGTTATGCACAGACTTCAAAGATATAAACAAAGGATGCCCTAAGGATGACTTTCCACTCCCAAACATTGATATGATAGTGGACATGACTGCGGGCTTTGAAATGTATTCTTTAATGGATGGTTTCTCTGGATACAACCAAATCAAAATTTCTCCAGAAGATCAAGAGAAAACATCTTTTACATATGCATGGGGTACTTTCTATTGGAATCTCATGCCATTTGGTCTTAAGAACGTTGGAGCTACATATCAATGAGCTATGACATCTATCTGTCACAATATGATGCATCAAAATATGGAAGACTATGTTGATGACACCTTAGCAAAATCAATGATAAGATCTGAAAATTTAAATGACTTGAGAAAAATACTAGACAGAATGGAGAAGTTTAGCCTCGAACTGAACCCTAAAAAGTGTGCTTTTGGTGTTACTTCTGGAAAGCTCCTAGGCTATATCATTTCAAAGAAAGGCATTGAAGTAGATCCTGCTAAAGTCAAAGCTATCATGGAGATGCAACCTCCTAGAAATATCAATCAAATTAGAACCTTACAAGGAAGGGTGCAATCCATCTTACGTTTCATATCTTAGTTAGCAGATATATCATAACCTTTCACAAAAACATTACATAAAGGTGTGACTTTTTCTTGGAATGAAGAGTGTGAAAAGAACTTCAATCACATCAAGCAATATTTGGAAAATCCTCCTATTTTGATGCCTCCTATTCAAGGGAAGCCATTGATTATGTATGTCTCCACCATAGATACATCACTGGGGGCATTACTAGCACAACATGATGAAAACAAGGAGAGAGCTATCTACTACATTAGCAGAACATTTTTAGCTTATGAGAAGAATTATTCCATGATTGAGAAAGCTTGTCTAGCTATGATCTTTGCATCACAGAAATTGAGAAACTACATGTTAGCTCATACAAGACAATTGATAGCTAAAATCAATCCATTGAAATACTTATTGAGCAAAGATGCCCTCACAGGTAGATTAGCTAAATGGGTAATTCTATTGAGTGAATTTGACATAGAATATGTTGAAAGGAAGGTTCTCAAAGGACAAGTCATTGCAGATCAGTTGGCTGAAGCACCAATGTTTGATGATACACCATTACAGATGGAATTTCCTGATTCATCCATCATGCACATATCTTCTAGGACTTGGCATCTTTTCTTTAATGGATCTTACACACAGAATGGATCTGGAGCAGGCATATTGTTCATAACACCACAAGGTTACTCTATACCTAAAGAATTCAGAATAAAATTTCCTTGCACAAACAATATTGCTAAATATGAAGCTCTACTTAATGGCATGAAGATAGCAATACAATAGCGAGTAATAGAGTTTCACATTTATGGAGACTCACAGCTAGTCATACACCAAGTCAATGATATATACCAGACAAAAGATGAGAAACTAGTTCCATACAAATGCATGGTAGATGACTTAAAGAAATATTTCATATCTATCATGTTTGAGTAGATTCCTAGAACAAAGAATATGGTTTTTGATGCTATGGCAATGCTATCATCTATACTATAGAAGACCGAACATGAGCTACGTTATGAGTTCTTGGTGGAAGCACTGTCATTTGCTGCATATGATTCCCCCGAAACCCACATGATCTGCACTATTGTTGGTCATGATTATTCCAGATACAAACACCTTTTCTCTTACCTTCAAGACCAAATCATCCCTGATACCTTCAACCACCATGAGAAATGATACCTTAATGCATCCTGGTATGTCATCATTGGTAATGATCTATACAAATGGAGTCTAGATGGTACACTTCTTAGGTGTTTAGAACATGAGGAGTCTCAATGCGCATTAGAGAAAGTCCACGATGGTATATGTGGATCACACTCCGACTATTTAACACTTGCTCAAAAACTTATTAGGGCTGGGTATTATTGGCCTGAAATGGAAAAGAAGGCTATCAAAATATGCTAAGAACTGTCAAAAGTGCCAAGTACATGGTAGCTTAATTCATGCACTAGGGAGAGATCTTATTCCCTTTACTACATAATGCCCTTTCCAGCAATGGATGTTTGATCTTATAGGAGCTATATATCCACATTCTTCTAATGGAAACACCCATATCATCACAGCTACAGACTATTTTACAAAATGGGTAGAAGTAGTTCCTTTGACTCAAGAAATTGACAAACAAATTTCAATGTACATCCTGAACTATATCATATGTTGGTATGGAATTCCACATTCAATAGTCATAGATAACGGTGGCCAATTCAAGAACAAGGACCTAGACTCCTTATGCTCCAAATTCAAGATTACACAACATTGGTCATCCATTTATTATCCTCAAGGAAATGGACAAGCAGAGGCATCCAAAAAGAATCTGTTGAAAATCTTGCATCGTATAGTTAATAAAATAGGAAGAGACTGGCATCTTATAATCAATCCAGCTCTCTGGGCCTACAAAACAAGTATAAGAACACCCACTGGGGCTATACCATTCTCTTTATTTTATGGGTCTGAAGTGGTTCCACCTATTGAGGTTGAAATCCCATCACTAAGAATCAAAATGCATGGTCTAGTAATTGATGATGATTACAGAGTGTCTAGGTTGCAAGAACTTGAACTACTAGATAAGCATAGACAAGAAGCATATGATCATCTCAGAGTATATCAGAAGAGAATGTCTAGAGGCTAAAACAAGAAAGTTAGACACAGAGAATTTCAGGTTGGTGATCTAGTCTTGAGAGAAAATCCTAAAAATCAATCACACCGAGAATGCAAGGGGAAGTTTGAACCCAACTAGATGGGTCCCTTTGTTATCACAACTACTTTTGGCTTTGGCGCCTATCAACTCTCAATGACTAAAGGAGAACAACTCCAAGAACCAATCAAGATTCTCCATCTGAAGAAATTCTATGCCTAAGATATTCAGTCTATGGTAAAATGTCTTGAAAAAATCATAAAAATTAGAAAAAGTCCTAAAAAAATGTTCATCCTAGTGAAAACCTAGCAATAGGCGCCTTGATATATCACAAAAAAAAAGTGCGTTGGTAAAAACCTGGAAATAGGAACCTTGGTAGCAAAAATGGAATCTCTACCAAGATGGTAAAAACTTAGCAAACGGGCACCACTTGTATCAAAATACTCCATCTATCAGTGTGATCTTGGTGTTTCCTAGCTTTCAGTCCTGCTTTAGTTGGTATATACCTCCCGGTTTTCTTTCACATCATGCTTTCAATAAAGTTGATCTGAGCACAATCCAACAAAAGTGTTTGTATCCTATCAAAGCCTAAACTTGGGGGCAATTAGTGTCATATCGTATGTCCTTAATATCTTCAGACAAGTCATGTCCAGTCAAGGTCTTTCCAAACCTATGCTTGATTCAATCAGTCTGTCTCCTCACCAGGAAAGGATTTTGCAATCAAACACAAACAACACCAACAAAAAATTGAAAACAATCTCTGTGAAATTCTTTAATCCTCTTTTGATGCTTACTGATTCAGATTGATATTTTTGCATATTATGTCCTCTCAAGCTCCTCGATGATCTCCTTCATAGGATTTAGAGAGTGATGACTAGGGGCATAATCTTTTCTTTATTTTCTGCTTTGAGTGAAAATCTTACAACTTTGGAAATTCTAGATTGAATTGGTGTCCACTATAAGTGCCTCCATCATGTATTGGATGGCCATGTGTACCTTGACCATTGATACCTAGAAAATTCAAGGAATTTTGATCTAACTTTATCTTTTGAGTGATTTCTACTTCTCTATTGTGATACACATACATTTTAGGATGTGAACGATAAAGGGTCATTGCAGGTAACTTCATATAGACAATAGAATGATCTCCTCTACTTGGCATGCTTGCTTCACAAGGTGTATTCAGGTCATCACAATGTTTATGTTCTGATGCTTATACAAATTTCTATATCAAAATGGACATGATAATCAGGTCATCCTGGCTTTTTGTGCTTTGATGCTTATATCTAAATCTAACATAATAAAACAAAAATCAATATTCATATGTCTATGGTTGCCTAACTAGTGGACATTGTATTAATTTATCCGGTGTTACCTAAAGAGAAAAGAACAAAAAAATATTCAGTGATGAAAACGACCGACACATGATCAGTGACTAAGTTCTAGGTCCTAGGTCTGCATTTCATTTTTCACTTTGCATAATTGCGTCTATGTCACAATTTCACAAATCAACTTGAATGGTTAATGATTCTCCAAAACTATGCTAAACATGAAACAAGGGTTGAGATTTGTACGAAGGTCCCCTAAAACTAAACCAACAAGCATTCTCCATCCTGGGTTATACATCCCTTTTTGATAAAAGACTAAGCACTTATCTTCATCAATACCTACAAAACAATATTATGTGTATCACTACATTCACATTGCATATCATGAACATTCCATAAACATACATTGGCATTTATCTATCTATCATCTATCATTGCATTACATAATCCATATATTTGAAAGAAATCATCACATTTCATATTCCATACATTCTACACTAATCAAAGCATTTAAAACATTTGCATCACATGATATAATCATTATAAACACAATGATAAGGGAATATGAAGTCACAACCAAAATTGATCTCATATATATATCAAAACTTAGAATAGTTAGGGGTGCACTAATGGCACAATATACAAAAGAATAGGCTCAATGAGCTATCAGATATGATCAGTATATAGATAGAATGACAAAAAAATGAGAACACTATGACAGATCAGTTGTCTACCTACTCCTCTACATCTGGTGGTAGTGGGGCAGGTGCATCTGGTGGTAGGTCAGCCAGTGGTGCTCTAGCTCCCTCAAAAATAGCCATGAACTTAGAATAAGAAGGCACTCTCTGCCCAATAGGTACCCTTAAGTAATAAGAGGAAACATAGTAAGAGGCCCGACTAGTCTGATGAATGACCTCCGCTTGTAATCGCCTCACATCGGCCTCTGTCTCTAGTCTTTATCTCTAAGACTATCTCATCTGTACCTCAAAAGTGGCACTCTGCAATCTCAAATCATGAATATGTAGTCTGAGTCACCTAATGATGTCCTATGGTGTCTGCCTCAGTCTCGGATCACCCTCAACTACCATTGTCTCTACAAGCTCCTCTGTAGGCTTCCCTAAACCAAATCCTCTATGTGCCTTATGACACCATACCTCTACACCTAAATCAAAATCCAGAGCATCCTCCATTGTAGCATCTTGATGAGCTCCCAGAACCTCCTCAACACTACCCACACCACCTAGTGTCCCACTCTTACCTCTAATATGTCTGTGATGCAAAACTAAGGGTTTTACCAATGGATCTATATGTGGTCATGGTGGACTCATCTATCATGATGGTCTCAGTGGGTTCATCACTACTCTAGGATGTGCTGGTGTAGGATGCACCACTGGAATCTGTACATCTCTATGCCTTTGGCCTCTGCCCATAGAGGCACCTGTCACATCCTCAGCATCCTCCATGGTAGGAATTAGCTCAGTTGGATCAGAATATCACCTTATTGGATGCTCCGCTAACCATGCCATAAAGGCATCTGTGACTCCAGAATCAGCTACCTTTGGCCTATAATCCTAGTTCCTGGCCACATACCCACTATACTCCTGACTGCAAAGAGTATATGATAAGCGAGGTGTCCATCCTAATCCCAGCTCTCGAACCAACCGTGCATAAGTGGAATAATCCTATGGTGCATCTTGTATGATGTCATACTATCTCCATACCTGTGTGATAATGAAACGCTCCAAGATAGTGGTGGATCGACCTATAAGTACTCAGCTCTAACATAAGTAGCCAAATTGAGCACGCGTAGCTGGCTAAGACTCCACCTGTAAGTACGGTCTCCAAATAACAAATGTCATGTCATCTAGGACATAACTAGAATATCTATATATAAGAGGCTCATGTGGCTGCCTCTCCTTGCCACATATAGGTCAGCATATCTGGATGTGCTCCCATGCCCAAATCTATAGAACAAGTGCCCCTAAAGAAAAAGATTTACCCTCACGGTAAACTATCTCATGCATCTCACTGAACATATGGGCAAGTAGGCACTAACCCCATCCAAGCTTAGCAAGACTAGCCATCAATCGTGATACCATCAGGGCCCAACCCATTAGAAGACAATTTTGCTGATGACCTGACATGATGATCCCTCTGATCATCCCAACTATGATACACTCCAACCTATGAGTGTCACCATATCTCTGTACAAGGGTCTCCTAGGAAATAGACTACGCGATCTACTCATTAGTGCCAAAAAGAGTCCTAAATGCATGTAGACCTGAGTTCCCCGCGTTGATATAATCAGGACAAGGACCATGGAAAGCTATCCGAAGAATCCTGTAAACATCCTCTAGAGTCACAGTAATCTCTCCAGTCTGCAAGTGAAATGTCTAGGTCTCAGAATGAAACCTCTCAATCAAAGTAGTAATCAACCCATGGTTAACTTGAATGTCAGGCAACCGAATCAGGTACTCAAATCCATAGGCAACTAGGTGAACTCTCAGTGGATCAGGAAATGCTACACATAATCTCTGAGTGGCCGGATGGGAAATACAGACATGTACCTCTGGATAGAGCACCTACATAGCAGAAAATAGGGACACCCTATCAGTAACTTGGTAAAAAATCAAGCTAAAAGCATGCATAATGAGAAATTGAATACTTCAGAAGGTGCATTAAATGCTAAGGAATCAACCTAAGAAATCAAAAAAATAAAAAATTTGACCTAAGGATGAGAAAAACACTCGCTATTTTCCATATGAGTTTTCAGACTAGTGCCAAAACTCGTACAAGTTTCTACAGGTTCCCGTATGACACTTCATGCATACACAACAATCTAGTGGTTCTCGTATGAGACTTGAGGGACCTGATGAAATGTCGTACGACAGATGGGTCCCTCTCATATGAGTTAAATTTATAACAAGGATGACACTCTATGGGAAATTGAAAACCCATATGAGTCCAAGTAGATTGTCGTATGAGTTTCCATGGTGCAAAAATTCAAAATCTAAAAAATGTGCTAAAACTTCTTAAAAAGCATGAAATATGGAAAAATTTGAATGCTGGAGAGGCACAGAGGTCCACTTATCGGGTTCCCATACTGGGGAGGTCGCTGGAATCACCAGCTACACTCAAATTGATGTGAGGTGACATGAACTTCCATTTTTGCTTTGAGGGCTCCACAAGGCTCATAAAAGACAAAAGCTTGAAATGATTTGAAAATGACCCTTTTTGGCCCTTATATAGGTTTTGAACTAATTTTTCAAAGTGCTCCATTTTGCATGAAAATTGCACCCCTAGCTAATTTTGACATTTTGAACCCATTTTCGGGATCAAAATTGAAATCTGAGATCATTTACTTTGTCAAAATTGTGATTTAAAATTTTTAGACCCAGGATGGCCAACTGCTTGCGTAATCGACCTTCTAAACATCAATGAAATCCAGAATTCAACTTAACTAATTATCTCACATCAAACTCTCAAAATTTCAACTTGGTCAACCATTGTCAACTCATGGTCGAACCTAGTTAAAATTGGTCTTTAGGACCTCAAAATGATGCAGAACGCATCTTTGGACGTGTATGACCAATTCTCAAATCAATTAACATGCTTCTAAACTATTTCACACTAGCTTTTATTGCCAGATTTTGATTTTCATCGTGAAGGGAACATGGTATTGCACATCAATCAAATCTGTAAATCAATTTTTATTTTAATGATCAAGACAACAACCACGTCTACTTATTGATTCATCAAAAGTCCTCATTGCTTGGGGCACATCGCTTGGGGCATATCAGATTCATCAAGATCCATATCAATCTGGTGTTCTCTCACAAACTTGTAAACTGTATCAACTCTTCGTAACCATCGGTTCATTAATGTTATTTCCTTGGTTCTTCGTAACTGAAGGGTTCAAATTTTGCATCCTTTCGATTCCTTTGGACAATTAGGTCTGGAGTCAAGATGATCACTTCTTCGTAATCATAGGTTCAGAATCAGGTGTTTTGGCACTTTTTCGTAATCACGGGTTCATTGTTGATATAGTTGACATCATCTCGATTCTTTGGTCAATCAAGACTTGAATCTACATCTTCAAATCTTTCAATCGGTTTCTATCTTGGAATCGGTTAATCTTTCAGGATTAGTTTCTCCACCACATAACTGAGTCCACATCATCATAAAAAATAGATTATTCTTTAAACCACTGCACTTCGCACAATAATTCAAAGAGAGGCAAAATGTAATACCCAAAAAATTGGCTATAAGACCATTAACCTTTTACATTGACAAATTGATCAAAACCAACATAAAATTCCTAACCTAAGGTACATATGCACATCAGTTTATCAAAACCCTAATTGATTTTATCCTAATTCTACATCGGGGAATATTTCCTAAATATTCCTAATTATCATAATTATCTTTAATTAAATATTATTTGGTGATAAATGTCATTATTTATCCTAAAGTTAATTATTTAATTAAATTTAATTATATTTATTCCTAATTAATATTATTTAATTTTGACAATAAATAAAAAATCCTACAAATAATTGATTAAATTCTTATTTAATTAATTAAATCCAATTGTCAATATTTAATGATATAGTTTGGAATAGAAGTTTGATTAAATAATTGATCAACCCATAAATCAGTTATTTTAATTCAAAAATCAGTTAAGTTGAGAATAAATCACTTGAATTATTAAATTAATTCATATTAAATCATGCACAATCAGAAAAGCAGTCAACTTTCAATCAATTATCAATTTCAATTTGTTAACTTTCGAAACTCAACATGTGATTGTGAGTTGAAAAAGTGATCTGATCTCTATTTTGAGTCAAAAAGCTTCTTTTGCATGATTTTATGAGTTAACTGTTTCTGATTTCTTGATAATTCAAAAATCAAGTTGACTTTATCAAGAGTGATTTATGGATTTTTCAATGCATCCTCAAAGCCCTGGATTTCTATATAATCAAGGCTCAGCCCTTCACAAAAGGTCCTTCATTTTTTCAATCTCACAAGCTGCATCTTTCAATTGCATTTTGGAGAATCAAGCTCTTGCGAACAGGCGATTGTGAGATTTTACTAAATGCAATTCATTGTTTTCATCCATCTTCATAGCATAGCATATCATAAGTAGATTCAATTGCATCCATTTTGAATTCTAGATCAATTTCATAATCAATTTTTCATCATATTGCATAGAAAATCCAAAAATATAAATTAATTTGCATTCATCTTTCATCCATCTTTAAGCATTAAATCCTTCATTTAGGTGTTGCATTGTCACTGATCGTGGTCATAATCTGAGAATACCATACTCACACCTACTAGAAGGTGAAAAATTGTCTGGTTAGCTTAGTTCATTTATATTGTAGATTTCTTGATTTGCTAACCTCTAATGTTTTACTGAAGTGTTGTGTCTACAGCAAGGTACAAAATTCACACGCATAGCAAGCAAAGGGGCAATTTTTTTATTCGAGCACCACGGTGGGCGCCAAAAATGTGTGGTTAAATATTGGTACTCAATTTAAGAACAACCAACACTTAAAACACCATTAACTCAAGAATTTAGTTATAGGAGGCCATATAAAATGAGCCAACTTAATCCTCAAAAGTTTCTTATTGCTTCCTAGTTGAAGCAAGTATAATCCTTTTTTGAATGCTTATAAAATTGGCATAAGGATTATTGGCTTGAATACTCCAAAATGGAAGATTCAATATGAAAAGAAAAACTATAAAGAAACTATAATGCAAGATTAACAAACTAGAATGAGAGATTAAGCTAGAATGGATGCAAACAACTAGTATTCTAGAATGATAGTGCAAGAAGCTATGCTATTAAACAATGCAAGAAACAAAACTAGATTAAAAATACAAGATTACTTTAAGAAATGAGGTAAACTATGAGCAACTAAGAATTCAAATTAGCAAAAGTACTCTAAGAATGTAAGAAAGCAAGATGCAAAAGTCTAAGATGATCTATATGGAACCCTTGAGCCAAGGAAGAACCTCCTTTTAAAGGAATTGCCTCAAGAATGTAGGGTCGATATTAAGAGGAAAAATAATGAGTGGATGAGATGAAGGGGAAAAAGGAGAATGACGGAGATGCAAGGTTAGGAAGAAATGAGTGGTGAGGATTAAGAGACAAAAGGGAGATGTTCGGTAGGATAATACAAAATAGCAATTTTGAAAGCCCAAATCCCTTTTAATTGCTAATTAATCAAGATTAAGTATGTGTACACATGTGAATGCGTTCTTTTAATAAAAGTGTAGAAACTTTATATTAAAAGCAATATTGTAGAAATTAAATAAATATGAAAGCTCTAGAAATTAGACCATAGTATAAGCTTGATATAAGATTTTTCATTTTTAATTTAATTATGCAAAGGGGATTTTTAGGGTTAATCTACATAATTATTTCTAGTAAATATTCCTTTGAGATTTAGGATTCTATTTGAGGAAATTTGATTGAAATTAGGGGCTTAGGTTCGACTAGACAAATTCAAGGTGATTACACCAACAATTTTCTTATTAAATTTTTCAATCAATGAATTTTGAAATGAATCCAGTGGCCCTATGAAGAGAGGAAGGCCCAAATATGTAGAGGCAAGGGAATAAATCTCACATCCAAGGATATTAGAGATCCTCCTTTGTCTCTCCTCTAGAGAATTGATGAAAAAAAGAAAACTCTTTGCCCAATTAATGAGATAACCTTAGGCCCTGCTATAGGTATTCAAAGTTTCCTTAATCAATCTGGCTTCTTTAATAGTCAAACTTCCCATCATAATTGTATTATCAAAAAATTTCTTATGGGAGAACACCAAGTTAGATGATGATGGCAAAAGGCCCTTAGTTGCACCTTCTTGAACCAACTTCAACACAAAAGTGGTCTTACGTTACTTTACTCATACTTGTGTTTCTCTATCTTATCCTTTATATGATTTCATGTTCATGTGATGGTTTATGGGTATTGGAGTTGGTATTTCATTTTATGGTAATTTGAGGAGGGGAAAGTGCTTTGAGTTTATTTTGGTTGATGTATTCTATTTTTTTAATTAGGCTTAGGGTATGTGCAGGATCATGGTATACCAAACTATGGCCTTAAGTGGCAATGAAAAATAAAAAAATTAGGGTTAGTCAACTTGACGTAAAAGGTTGAACATCTTATGAACCTTATGTGAAAAAGTTGTAAGAGTAGAATCTGTAGGAAATTGAATTTAGTTTCTAAACTACTAGCCCTTGTTTGAAATTTTTTTTGTCTAATTGTTTAAAATTTTAGATTTCAATGCAGTACTACAAAAATTTTAGGGAAAAGATAAAGAGTACGTGTATGTTTGACCACCTTAATCACAATCAAATGATGAAATATTTTCCCAAGATTCTAGATATAAGTAGTAGACTCATGCCCAGATGTGACGCATATTTTTTGTAATTTTTGGTCAAATAAATAATTAATTATGAATTTTTTGCTACAACTTTTTCAGAATAAAAAATCTCTCATGTCTGACAACCTTAACTAATTCAAAATTTCACCAAATTCAAAAAAAAAATTTCTTTCTTATAGTAGCTGAAGCATAGAATGTGACACATGTTTCAGATTTCAAAAAGGTTAAACGGTTTGAAAGTTATAGTTGTTTTTCAATCAGTATGTCAATTACAACTTTAAAGATAACTCAATTGAAAAATAAGTAATAATTACTTACTGAACTCAAAATTCCACAACAATTATATTGATGGAAAGCTGATAATTTCTTTAAGAAACCCTTTTCATTTCATCAATTTTGGGTGAAAAAATAGTCATCAGCTACATGGTCGAAGTCTAGATATCAGAAACATGCCTAAAGGGTTGACCACCCACGTTTGGTATTTCTGAAAAAATACCAAGCCTAATTGGATATTTGATAGTTTAAGATATCCGATAATATTGGTGTTGTCAATCAGGATTGCGCCAATAGCTTGATATGGAATCTAGCTATCCTGTTGAAACATGGAAATGTTCTCGTTGATGGGGTTGAGAACGAATCTCCGGATTCTAGGCCGGTTCCTCTTAGGTTTGGAATATCACTTGCACAAATTGTATAAGGTAAAGGAAAAGGGAAAAGAAAATGTTTTAATGAATCCTAAAACTATGAAGGTGATACACCAAATCTGACTTATAACAAGAATTGATTCAGCACAGACTTTAAGAAATGGTTATGATTCTCAATACCCAGACAGTAACGTAACTACAAAAATGATTCTATGTAAGGATCTGATATTTTTGCAAAGGTAAGGAAACGGAGCCTCACCAAATCAATGCAAAAATCAAAACACATACAATAGACCTGCAATCACGTGTATCAAGATTCTGAAACGAAGAGGAATGCGGCTTGAAATGAAGGATAACACAACACTTAAGCTATAAAATTCACAAAATCACCTCAAAATCAATGGGAAGGAATAGGTATCTCTATTAACCAATGCTGGAAACAATCTCTGTTACAAAATGTCTTACAATTCTCTCTCTAGTTTGCAGAATGCAAAACAAGTGAGCCAAAAAGAAGTCTACTATAAATCTGATCAAAAAATGATAAATAGAATACAAGAAACCCTAATCTGTATGCATGAGAAAAGCCTCCAAAAAGGCAAGTCAAACTGCTCCAAAGTGAAGTCAAAGTGTCTCAATAACTGCATTAACTGATGCCTGACTGAACTGCCACTCCAACTCATGTCAAAACTGCTCCATATCTCCCAAAATCATGCAAATCAGGTGGGGTCGGATATGAAAGAAAAGCCTGTCAAAAGGTGAGTGTAACTGTTGTGATCCGATGGCAAACTGCTTTAAAAAAAATCCTCAACTAATGTCAACTGAATTTGAGCTCAACAAGAAATTCAATGTGACTCAAATTGCCCTTAAACAGTCTTCAATCTGTCTCAACAACTGAACACCACTGGAAAAACTTCTCTTTTACCACAAAATGATCTCAAAAAAAATCATTTAAGTTATATATTTGTTTATTAACATATTTTGGAAATGATTTAGTTTAAATTTTCTAAGTTATACTTACTACATTTAATATCTAATAAATAATAAAGTTATACTTTAACATAAAAAATAGAATTAGATATAATTCTATTTGATATACTTTATTAAAAGTATAAATTTATTACTTATTTAAATATTAGATGTAGTAAATATAATTAATTTTAAATTCTATATTATATACATTACATTGTAATGTTAATTAAGTTATTTAGATAATAGAATTATCTATCTAACTTAACCTATATAATAAAGAATTTAAAATTTAAAGAAAATACAAACTAAAACACTAACCTAATATATAAACAAAACAAAAATAAAACTTAACTTATTCTTTAGCTAAAGTCGACATGACTTCAATACATATCTCATAATTCAAAAGCCATGTGAGTCACCAGACGTGGCTTGCTGGGAGACTTGCCGTGCTTTGAGGTCTGCTGTCTCGCGGATTCCAAATTTTTATAAAATACAGCAAAGTCTTTATTTTTTGATATCTCATTTTGGCTTCATACTTTGGTATTTTCGCTTGCTGAAGATGTGAGAACCCATAGGGTTTGAGGTTGCCGCCATGAGGGTCTGCTCTTCATCTCTGTTTCTCTAAGAAAATTTGGAGTTGCTCCCTCCACTGGTTCATACCTTTCTCTATCATGCTGGAGCGGTCATTTTGCTTTGAGGGCTTG
Source organism: Chamaecyparis obtusa (assembly GCA_027943335.1). Classification (NCBI taxonomy): domain Eukaryota; kingdom Viridiplantae; phylum Streptophyta; class Pinopsida; order Cupressales; family Cupressaceae; genus Chamaecyparis; species Chamaecyparis obtusa. The sequence continues at coordinate 43,677 of BSBK01006324.1, read as the reverse complement.
GGTTTTCTGCCTACGCCGTGACTGTATAAACAGATAAGTTTATTTCAAACCCTCTATTTGCTTAAAAAATTCTGCTGTTATTGAATCTCTGGCAATAATCTTTATACATGCATCTGGGTTTTTCTTTTTTTAGTGTAGTTATCTCTGCTTTTATTATATCTTTTCTGAGCACATGACTGGCAACGATAAGTTCATTTTTCCTCCTTTGATAGTAAGAGTTCATCTGTCGATGCTCCAGCTTCATGCAGCAATTTCCTTGTTGATATTAAAAATAGGCCGAGGTGTATAATATCTATCTCCAGGCAACTATGAACAGTAATAATGGATCAACGCTACACTATGGTTCAATGAAACTATAGCCTGTGTTGATTCCACGCAATAAAATTCCATATTTGACATTGACTCTACATGCAGGTCATATGGCATGCGAGTTCTATTCAGTGTCGTGTCTCTCATGATTTGCTCACTTTTAATATAATTGTCAATCTTTCTTTCTTCTTCAACATCCCCACTTTGGACAAGGAAAACATAGTGAGAATCTTGCATCCTCGCACGACCACGTGACTGTATAAAGCTACACATTGTGTCATAGAAATCATATCGTATAACCAAGTTGCACCCCCTAATATCAAAACCCTCTTCGAGGACTGACGTTGCTGCAATGATGCTAACCTTTCCATCACGAAATGCATCAACTATCTCTGTTTGCTGCCTTCTAGTTTGAGCTTGAAGTTTTACTTGACTCCCAACTATATATTCTGTCTTGAAACCCGTGAAGCAATCTAGACAATCCAGTAATTTTCCAAGAATGATAGCTGCTATCACCCTTGTAACAAATACAATGCACCTCACTTATTTCCAATCCCTATAGTCCAATAGTGATTGAATAAGACATCGAATCTTTGGACTCAAACATCTAGAAACAACATTTCCACCGAGAACTTTTTCCACATCGCCATGATTCATCTGAAGGTAAAAATTTATTGCACACATTGAGTGCATCTTGAAGAAAATGTTTGCTGGAATTAGTAACAAACTGATGGCATACTGGACTACCCTCAAAACTGTTGATTTTGGTGTTCAAGAGAATCGCTGAAGCCTTGGATGCACACAAAATTCCCATCTCCGTAGCACAATATAAAAGATCTAAATAGAGTTTTCTAATTCTTTTCCTTGCCTTCTTGAGAATCAAGAATACATTTCCTATTTGATTTGCTACTGTAATAGATCTATGAATTGAATATATCAAGACTTATAAGACCAATTTTCACTTTCAGCAATACAATCTGTAGCTTTCATTGCATTCTATTCACTTGCTGTTTTAAAACTCTGTCATTATATGGTGATTATGCCGTCTTTTGTTTTTGGACTAGAAGCATCTTTTGTCTCTGTAGCCTACACAAAATTCACTGGCTGTCTAGAATGTGAGAAGGCATTTTTTCCTTTACTCAAATGATTCAAAAGTTGAAAATATTGCACTGACTCATTGAGTTATAATCAGCATTTTCCATTTTCCTTTCTCTGTAGCATTTTTAGATTATTTCTGTAACAAATAGTTTGGTTTACTTGCAAATCTAATTCCTGTATACTATTATGCCTTCATGCACCATTTTATCTCATGCTTCTCATATGTGTAATTCAAACCAGCATTTGAATAATATTTAATCTTTACTTTAGCACAATGACAAAGTATAGAATTACCTCATTCCTTGATTATGCCATCTATTTCTGATAGTTGACCATTGATCTAAACTTCTTTAATGTAGCCAGCAAATTGGATCATCACTTATGGGGTTCGAGCACGGGCTCGTGACCCCCATAAGTGATCTGTAAAACATAAAACTCATAATTTCCTTTTGACTTTTCCTGTTCCGTTCCATCATAAAATATAACTCTTAAAACTCTTGAAACCTTGATATGTCAGCTAAAAGGTTTCATGATGTGAATCATGTCCCTTCGACAGCCTAGCTCTTAGTAACTCCATGATTCAGCTGAAAGGTCCCATGCCTGTAATGTATGCATGCCCCCTCGATAGCCTCCTCAAGTCCACCGGTCTTCGAGTCTTCGCCTCTCCATAGCTTTGCTCAGAAAGTTTCGTGCGCATAGTGTATGCATGTCCTTTCTACAACCTACTTAATCTTCAAAACCTGTTTCTACACATGGAACAAATGATGTTAGGAAAAATATGATATTATCTTTGTATTCTTTGATCCTTCTTGCAGTTTTTATGACTTTGCTTTCTATCTATCTTTTCTGAAATGTGATCAAGTAGAGGATTAGACAGCTCGTCCTTCCTTGCTCAGTTCTTATGAACTGACTCTCTTCTATCTCTCTCTCTCTTGCAGGATATACCAGATGATGGGGAACACTTCAGAATGTGAGAACAAAAGATGCAGTGTGTATGGACATTCAAAGACCATCAGGCAAGGAGGCTTGACCTGTCTCCTCCTCTTCTTCTTTACATTTCCAATATTGTAACTGTTCTCTTTTCTCTGCATTTGATTCTTAATTGATTCATTAAACTGAAAATGCATGCTTGCATCAATACTTAAAACCACGGGGTGTGTGGTTTATCATTTGTACCTTGAAATGTACTTTTCTTTGTTTATATAGCAACCACTGCTTGTGTGGAAAATCTGAATTTGTACTTTCATTTCTAAAATGCAAGCAATTACTTTCATTTACTGTTGAGCTTAAAGAATCTGAATATTGTTCTATAGCATGCTGTTTGATATTCTCAATTCTGTATCTGTACACATGCTTTGTTTTCTCTGAATTTTTTACTATTCTAAAATTTAAAACAGCAACTTTCAAACTCAAAACTCAATGCAAAACACTTAGTCAAATTATCGTTTAGTGTAACTAAAATGATAACAATTGGATATCTGAAAAAGCCCACCTATTTTGAAATTTCAATTGCCCCACTTTTCCCAAATTCAAGTTTCATAATAAATGTATTTTTTTATGTTAATATTAATTCAATTGAGTATTTTTTTCAATTTTAAGTTATAAATTGTAAATTATTATTTTTAATATTAATACTAAATAATAATAGCGTAGCATTTAATAATGGGAACTCAAAAATAGAATATTTACCTATCTTAACAACCTCCTTAAAATATTTTGACTACCGGATAAATCCTTCTTCAGACTTCCAGCGGTAGATCACCTTTAGGGTTTCATTGCAGAGCATTACTATTATAATATAAATTTTTATAATAGCATGTATTATATTCTTATTATTTATTTCTCTATTGTATAATAGTATAATATTAACTTATTAAATATTTATATTATATGTTCAATAGTATACCTAAGGGAGAGAGAGAGAGAGAGAGAGAGAGAGAGAGAGAGAGAGAGAGAGAGAGAGAGAGAGAGAGAGAGAGAGAGAGAGAATTTTTATAATAGCATGTATTATATTCTTATTATTTATTTCTCTATTGTATAATAGTATAATATTAACTTATTAAATATTTATATTATATGTTCAATAGTATACCTAAGAGAGAGAGAGAGAGAGAGAGAGAGAGAGAGAGAGAGAGAGAGAGAAAGGTGATTTTCTCTATTACACCTACTAGCTTTTAAATGATGCCTAAAATATTTTAAATGATGCCTACTAGATTTTAAATGACACCTACTAGCTTTAAAATAATGCCTACTAGCTTTCAAATGACGCCGCTTTTAAATGATGCCTACTAGCTTTTAAATGATGTGTAGAGGAGAGAGAGAGAGAGAGAGGAGAGAGGAGAGAAAGAGAGGAGAGAGGAAAGAAAGAGAGGAGAGAGAAGGGGAAGGGGAGAGAGGGAGAGAGAGAGAGGAGAGGGGAGAGAGGAGAGAAATTGAGGAGAGAGAAGGGGAAGGAGAGAGAGAGAGAGAGAGAGAGAGGTGGGAGAGTGAGAGAGAGAGAGGAGAGAAAGAGAGGAGAGAGAAAGGTTAGAGAGAGATAGATTTTCCCAAAATTTTGGTGATAATATTAGATATCTGATACTTTTTACTGGTAAAAAGTAAAAACAAGATTCTCTGGGTCCCTCTAGAAAGTCACATTTTTTTCCTGAATTACGGGATTCGAGTTGCAGCGAGATGACAAAAATCCACTTTTGGGGGATATTTTCTCTATTACCAAAGGTATTTCTCTATTACCAAAGGTATTTGCATCTTCTTTTTGGTATAATTATGGGGAGTAGTCGTCAAAAGCATAAATGGAAGAGGAGACTCACAAATGAAGATGTTGAAGTGTATAGAGAAATGGATAGGGTTGCCCATCAGAACAAGAGACAAGGTATGTTAAATATTAATGAAGATGTCAGCATAGACCCACCTTTGAATGTGGTTTCAAGTGAAGAACATGAATTTGAAGATGAAAATGTAGGTTTTGAAAATGAGAATTTAGGTTTTGAAGATGAAAATGTAGGTTTTGAAAATGAACATGTAGATGTGGCCAATGGAAGTGAGGACATTGTCAATGAAAATCCACCGATTGACTATGAAGGAATTGACAATGATAATGATGCAGAAGAACCAAATCAATGTTACACATCTCCAAATTATATGAGAAATGAAGTCCCTTTGGAGGAAGAAAGACAAACTTCAAAATTGAGACCTTCAAGAAGAACTAAATGGTTACTTGAAATTGATGAGAACATAATGAGCAATTTTGATGGAAAGAGATCGGAATGAACCATTTGGTTGTGGGTTTCAAAACTTTTTGATCAATATTTTAGGCACAAGATGTTGGTTGAGAAATTTTAAATGTTTGTGAAATTGTTAAAGATGCATAAGATGAGACGTATACTAGTCAAATTGAAGATTAGTGTGAACAAGAAAAAGGAGCAAAATGCTATTATTGTGAGAAATCTTTTTAGTGCTCTCAATTCCACTGGGAAGACTACCAAGGAAAAAGATAAGAGAGCTGCTAGGAGGGTTATTACAACCTCCTTAGTAAGTCATCATTTGAGAAAGGCTCGTTTGATGAGACAAACTTGTTTTGACTTGAATCTAAATTGTAAAACTTTGGATAGAGCACTTGCAAGAAGAGAAAGACTCAATGATCCTCTTCAAAATGATACATGGGTTTATGGTGGGAGACTTTCACATTGTGATAAGAAGCTTTCTGATGCTGTGAAGGATCAAATTCAACTATTTTGGCAATCTAACTCAAGAGTGTCACCGAATATGAAGGATGTCTTGAAGTTGAGAATTAGCATTTGAGACCGCACCCCACATCCCAAACATTATTTGGAGGTGAGTCAAACAATGTTGTTCAAAAAAATTTGTGAGACACATCCAACATTGCAAATATCACAAAGAGCTTTTGAAGCCCTGAAGCCTTTTTTGTGTGCCTCTTAAGATTCGAAATACTTGTTGTTTCAAATATCATGTGGAGTTTTCAATGCACCATGAATTGTTATGATCCATTCATTCTACTTTACATAGTAGTGAAATGTTGGAGGAGTGTGGTGCAAGTGCTCTTCCAAAATCATCAAGAGACTCGCTAGATCATTTTTTATGTCCTAGAGATGATGGATGTTTCTTTTATAGAAAAGATTTCTTAAATGACAAGTGCTCAGAGTGTGGTGGGCTAGTAAAGTTTGTTGAATGTTTTCATGAGGGTTGCGAACATGATTTTGGAAAGACAATTGTCCACAAAAAGGTATATAAAACTGTTAAATATGCATTAAAAAGTGGAGGTGAAGGCTCTAGATGTGAGTTGGTTACTAAAGAACGTAATGTAGCTGATTTTATTTCAGATTTCAGGAAGAATCTTTTTTACAAGTATGCAAGGCATAGTCACAGGTCTCAGTGGTTGGATCAACAATTTAGGATGTGTAAGGACACTTTCCCGATTGGCACTATTATATTGGTTGTTGAATTTGCAGAGAACTATACATTGCAGCCCCAAAATGAGTTGCAAGCTCAATATTACAATTCTATTCAGGTTTCTATTTTTGTGCACATAACATATAGACATTCCCCTGATAGTAGAGAAGATGACCGGAAGATAATCAGAGAGTGCCATTTTTATATGAGTGATGATAGATCACACTCATCTGAGTTTGTCCAACATTTCTTTGAGAATTATTTTGAGTGGGTGCAAGCAAATAATATTGCTATGGATAGACATCTCATTTGGTCAGATAACTGCACAGGTCAATTAAAAAATGCTCGTATGTTTTATTGGTTATGTAGAATGCATGTAGAGAGAGGTGTACCTCATATTTGGAGTTTTTATTAGGTCAGTCATGGAAAAGGGGAGCATGATGGAGCAGGTGCATGCATAAAGAGAGCTCTAGTTAAGGAGCAACTAAGGATTTCAGGTGCAGAACTCATTAATGCCCATTCTATTGTTGATTGGTGTACTTCAACATTGTCATAGGGGGGGACTCTTGATTCAGCGGTGCACAGATTCTTTTGGTTGGTTAAGTTGGGCATAATAGGAGATAGGTTGGGTTGTAAAACTATGAAAGATTCTTCAAAAATGCATTCATTTCAAAGCTTAGATGCTAGTACATGGACCATTTGGACATGAGAGTTGGCTTGTTATTGTTCAAGTTGTCTTTAGTGTGATTGGGATTAGTGTGAGTCAAGTGAGTGGGTTGATACTTGGGTTCCACATTATCTTACTCTTTTATCTCTCACAGACTCTGTAATAAATGATGACATGGATTGTTCACTTGACTACGACCATCTTTCAAATCTTCTATAGCCAGGACATGTTTTTGCAATGGTTGCACCAAAAGGGAATGATGAGAGATCAGATTACTAGTTAGCACATTGTGTACGGGGAAAGAAGAAACTTGCACAACCAACGCCAAATGATGATGTGTTCACATATCCAACAGGATCACATGTTGTTGCAGGAACATGGTTGCACACATATATGATTAGAAATAATGGCATTCCTACGTTTGGAGACTATGAGAAGCACAAAACCATTCTCATGTATTCACACCTTATTATAGCAACCAATGTTAAGTTGTTGAAACATCAAGGAAAACCAAAGAGAAAGGAACTTTGGACTATTAGTACTATTGATCATGAAGCAATACTAAATACTCTCAAGCACAGAGATGACCCTTCAGGCACACTTCAGTAGGTAAGTTCAACTCAAGTTAGATATAGTTGTGTAATTTTCATATTTAGATGCCAAAAGGACACTTCGTATATTCTCTATTAACTTTTCTTCTACCTTCTGAATGCAGGGATTGGAGCGAAAAGGACACTTATTTTTTATATATAGTTGTGTAATTTGCATATTTAGATGCCAAATTTTGTAGCATAGTTAGATGCCAAATTTTGTATATAAAAACAACAATCGTATGTAATGTGCATATTTAGATGCCAAATTTTGTATATAAAAACAACAATCGAATGTTATGTGCATATTTAGATGCCAAATTTTGTATATAAAAAATTAGATGCAAAATTTGAAATATAAAAGAGCCCATGTGGTTGATTTGAAAATATTAAAAGCCCACATTTGTATCGTCTTAATGCCATGTAAAGTGCAAAAAATGTGTTTCCTTACTATGTTTGTTGTATTCTTATATAATTTGTATCATCTTAATTTTGTATCCTTACATTTCTATTGTCTTAATTTCATTACATTTGTATCGTCAAATGATGTAATAGTTAGAGTCATTGAGTCAAAATTGGTCAAATGTGTCCAAAGTAAAATGATGATTCCCTGGGGTGAAGGGATAGTGTTCAAGGATTGCATCCTGGCACCAAATGGATTGTGCCATTAGCTCTGGTTGGGTGGGTAAATGCTAGGAACAACCCTGTTTCGACCACTGAGTCAGTAGAATGTTCTGGACCACGCCAGACCAAAGTGTCCCCAAGGTGCACTAAGGATGATTAGGCGGTGAACTTTCAAGGCTCGTAACTTAGACCTTGTGAGAGGTATTAGAGATCCATGAGATGATATAGGATAGAATTTCTAAAGCCTACAATAACCTCTCTCCATTCTGGGAGATTCAAATTTGTTTGAATTTGGCATGCCAGTCTCGCTTGATGCCAAAACTTGCAGTGAGGGTCAGTTGAAAGTTGCACCAATGGATTACTTCAAAATCATTTGTCCCAACACCAAATAGACTACACCATTAGCTCCAATTGGGTGGTTAAATGCTAGGAACAACCCCATTTTGACCACTGAGTCAGTAGAACATTCCAGACCACGCCAGACCAAAGTGTCCCCAAGGTGCACTAAGCACGATTGGGTAGCGACTTTTGAGGCTTGTAACTCAGACCCCATGAGAGGTATCAGAGATCCATGAGATGCTACATGATGCTTTTTTTGAGGCCTACAATAACCTCTCTCCATTCTAGGAGATTCAAATTTGTTTGAGTTTGGCACGCCAGTCTCGCTCGATGCCAAAACTTGCAGTGAGGGTCAGTTGAAAGTTACACCAATGGATTACTTCTAAACTGTTCATCCCGACACCGAATGGACTACTCCATTACCTATAGTTTGGTAGGTAAACACTAGGAAAAATCCTATTTTGACCACTGAGTCAGTAGAACATTCCAAACCATGTCAGACCAAAGTGTCCCCAAGGTGCACTAAGCACGATTGGGCAGAAAACTTTCAAGGCTCGTAACTCGAACCCTGTGAGAGGTATCAAAGATCCGTGAGAAGCTATAGGATGATGTTTTTGAGGCTTGAAATAATCTCTCTCTATTTTGGGAGATTCAAATTTTTTTTAATTTGGCACGCCAATCTCGCTCGATGCCAAAACTTGTAGTAAGGGTCAGTTGAAAGTTGCACCAATGGATTACTTCTGAATCATTCATCCTGGCACTGAATGGACTATGCCATTAGCTCTAGTTGGGAGGTTAAATTCTAGGAACAACCCCTTTTTGACCACTAAGTCAATAGAACATTCCGGACCACGCTGGACCAAAGTGTCCCCAAGGTGCACTAAGCACGATTGGGCAGTGAACTTTCGAGGCTCGTAACTCAGACCCGTGAGAGGTATCAAAGATATATGAGATGCTATAGGATGATGTTTTTGAGGCATACAATAACCTCTCTCCATTCTAGGAGATTCAAATTTTTTTGAATTTGGAAAGCCAGTCTCGCTCGATGCCAAAACTTGCAGTGAGGGTCAGTTGAAAGTTGCACCACTAGATTACTTCCAAACCATTCATCCTAACACCAAATGGATTGTTCCATTAGCTTTGGTTAGGTGGGTAAATTCTAGGGACAACCCCATTTTGACCACTGAGTCAGTAGAGCATTTTGGACCACGCCGAACCAAAGTGTCCCCAAGGTGCACTAAGCATGATTGAGTAGCGAACTTTCAAGGCTCATAACTTAGACCCCAAAAGAGGTATCAGAGATCCATGAGATGCTACAAGAAAGCATTTCTGAGGCCTATAATAACCTCTCTCCATTCTGGGAGATTCAAATTTGTTTGAATTTGGCACGCCAGTCTCACTCGATGCCAAAACTTGTAGTGAGGATCAGTTGAAAGTTGCACCACTGGATTACTTCTAAACCATTCATCCCAACACTAGATAGACTATTCCATTAGCTCTGATTGGGTGCGTAAATGCTAGAGATAACCTTGTTTCAACCATTGAGTCGGTAGAACGTTCTGGACCACACTAGACCAAAGTGTCCCCAAGGTACACTAAGCATGATTGAGCAATGAACTTTTGAGGTTCGTAACTCAAACCCCATGAGAGGTATTAGAGATCCATGAGATGCTACAAGATGGTGTTTTCAAGGGCTATAATAACCTCTCTCCATTCTGAGAGATTGAATTTTTTTTGAATTTGGCATGCCAGTCTCGCTCGATGCCAAAATTTGTAGTGAGGGTCATTTGAAAGTTGCACCACTAGATTACTTCCAAACTGTTTATCCTGGCACCGAATGGACTGCACCATTAGCTTCGATTGGGTGGGTAAACACTAGGGTCAACCCCATTTTGATCATTGAGTCAGTAGATCATTCCAAACAACGTCAGACCAAACTGTCCCCAAGGTGCACTAAGCACGATTGAGAAGTGAACTTTTGAGGCTCATAACTCAGACCCCATGAGAGGTATCAAAGATCCATGAGATGCTATAGGATCGCATTTCTGAGTCCTACAATAACCTCTCTCCATTCTAGGAGATTCAAATTTTTTTGAATTTGGCACGCCAGTCTCGTTCGATGCTAAAACTTGCAGTGAGGGTTAGTTGAAAGTTGCACCACTGGATTACTTCCAAACCGTTCATCCCAACACCAAATGGACCACACCATTAGCTCCATTTGGGTAGGTAAACTCTAGGGACAACCCTATTTTGACCACTGAGTCAGTAGAATGTTCCAGACCACGCCAGACCAAAGTGTCCCCAAGGTGCACTAACCACGATTGGTTAGCAAACTTTCAAGGCTCATAACTCGAAACCCATAAGAGGTATAGGCGATCTATGAGATGCTACAAGACTATGTTTCTTAGGCGTTCCTAGTGTATTTGTAGGGGTATAGGTAGAGTACTGATATTTTGTCCAAAAGACCAATACCTGAATTTGAGATATGTTTTGATATGGCTAAAAGGGTGTTTGATTATTTCCAAAAGGGTGTTTGATTATGTAATTAGGCTATTTTGAAGTCTTTTAGCCATTGGGAGTAAAGGGCAAGTCTAGAAACCTTGAAACCACTTTAATAGAAATCCTTATATACCTCAAATGATGAATTACACGTAACACATAAAGCGTACACATAAATTTTCTTAAGGTATGAAGCATACATGTAGCACAAAGATTATAAAGCATACAACTTGAATTCACTTAAGTCATGCACGTAGCCCATACACGTGAATTTCAGTTATGAATAATGTACTTGAATATGCATGAATATACTTAAGGCATAAATTGTACACATGAGTACATACAGACAAGCATATTTACATACTAAAAATGAATAAATGAACACACAATTAACAAATTGGATTGAATATCAAGTTTCATATATATCAAAATGAACAATAATTTTGTACATAGTTACATCTCAACATATCTAGATACAACGTGGCATACGTCATCTCAAAATGTGTCATATGACATCTCAAAATAAGAAGTTCAACTATAAATGTTTCTAGGACATGCTATTCTATCGATGGATCATCAAAATGTAGCCTCTTTGAAGTCCTCTTCGGCTATGATGGATCCTACATTCAAACACAAAAGTGAAACCCCAAGTTAGATTAAAATTCAGAATCATAGTCAACAATAATAAATAAAATTTAAACTAAAATTGAACTCTCATATACCTTGCCTCTCTGTCTCCTCCCGCAGACAGGAGACCTAATATATGTCCTTGGTAGCGCAGGAATAATGCCACCAATGTCGACTCCCACCTGTATATGTTTGCGAACATGAGATTGATCTATGAGTTATACTATTTAATGTTAAAAACTTGGTGGCAAATAGATGTTTACAAAATAACTGAATTAACATTAAAACTTACCTGTGTTGAACTTTCTTTAAGGATTGTTGGCTAAGTCATCAATGATACAAACCCTTGGCGTTCTGGCTCCCTCAAACTAGGAGTGACCTACAAAAGTCAAATAGATACTTCATACTTTCATAACTTGACCATATTATATATACTTGATAGTAAAATACACACAAATAACTTTAGAAATGTACATACCAGGGGGCTATCACTCTGAATGGATATGCCTATGACTCTATCATGACGATAGGGTCTCATGACATTATCACATGCCACTCTCTATCAAATAAACCATGTAAATTAAAAATGAGTACGCACAACTACAAGTATACATGTATGCATAAACAAACTAAATTACTTAATTACCTTTCCTTTATCAACGGCTAACACCTACACCCCCTCACATTGCCCCTCGGTGGCAACTGGTGACACCTGCATCAGTATGTAAAAGATGATCAGAAAAATTAGAAAACAATGTACATATACTATTATCATAATTTAAAAGGAAACCAATGAGTACATTAAAACATATGTACTATGGAAGAGTCAAGACCAAATGATATGGCCAAAAGCGTGGACCCCTCCACATGTGCCATATCCTCCTTTGTCATCAACTAAACATAAATGTAACACATAAAAAGACATAAGTGGGAAATTATTTTAAGGAAATTCTACTAAAAATACGAACAATAAAATTTAAATACAATGTAAAAAGTGAATGGTTTACCCTTACCATAATAGTGGGATTCCATGGAACTATAGGCTCCTGATGCACATCTCCATGCACTGCTTCAGTGCTTGTAGTGTGCTATGTAGAATCGTCCCCATCGAAGCCAAAATTATATGCATCACTATCAGTCAGGGGACCAAAGCACAGATTCTTGCATATAATGCAAGTGTGGGGCACACAAACATGTGAGCTCATGGAGGATGTGGAAGTGCCAGAAGCATTAGGACGAGGAGGCAACAATGTCATGTTCTACGTAACCAGTAAATCAGTCAAGGTGTGAATGGCTCGAATAGTCTATGAGTTGGCCTCAACAATAATGTCTGGATGTCGCACTGTGGGAGGTGGTGAAATCTCAGGAGGGGGCACAAATGTGTGGGATTTCACCCATTGTGCCCATGGCCTGTCTTGCGGAGCACCTAAACCTACACCCTGGTTCGGTCTCATACTCCAATAATTCACCTTGTGACCGAGCACAAATTCAGCATACAATTTTTTAATAAACTAAAATGGGACATCCAAATTATTGTGAGGTGGTCTATCAAAAACCATCCACCAATGGTCCCAAAAGTTGTCACGTATTGCACTATTTGTGCACCATTTAATTGACAACTTAGTTTTTTTAGGGTCTACTTTTAGACCAATTTTAGGATCCACAAAAAGGATTAGCTATGTCATGTTTTTTTATATTTAGGTTCATGACTTGATCATAATCAAGCCCATCGTCAAACTAGGCATGCATGGAATCGCGCCAAAGAAGTGCAGCACTATGTTGCTGTGTAAGTTTCTCCATGTTTTCAATAATTGAGTTCAATGTCATAAACATGGGGTGCAATGTGGGGATATTGGCATATGTGGTTTGAAATCCTCTAAGTTCATTTAGATTATCTCCTATTAGATCTTCTAAACGATGAGGGTTTGTGACAGGTATGTCTTCTAGAGGTGGGGGATTGTTGGGAGGTGGTTTTGGATTTTTTGCGGGATCATTAGGAGGGTTTTCTGATTCCATAACTGATAAAAATGAAAAAACAAATAGATAATTACAATGGATTTTAAAAAATAATACAAAAACTCATTGCTACCCTTATTTTTATATAAAAAACTATACATTTCTATTTAAAAACAATTAAAACAATATAAATTAGAAGCTTTCACTTACTTGGCAATTTAGGAAAAATCAAATAGGGGATTTGGGAGTTGATATCTGAAAACCCTAGTTGCGTTCACATTTTTACAATGAAAAAATGTTGAACGCGGCTGGGTACAGAGATATATATCTACTGGTAAATATTAGATATTCGATATTATCGAATATCTGATTAAGCCTTCAGCTTTGGGTTTTGGCTTGGCCAGGTGTACTGACACCCAGGCCTACTAAAAAGTCAACAAATCTATTTGTGCACTTTTGGATGAGTGAAAATTAGTTTTTTTATCTTAGTTTTCTATTATGGTCATGTTATGTTCCTTCAGTGAATTTTTATATTTATGAATTGTTTTGAGGTTGAGGGAGTTGGGTTTTTTTTCTATTGAATACCAAAGGCATGAGGGTCTAGTTTCCATTGTTAATTTTAAATCTTGTATATGGTGAACAGGGAAGCAATGGGGAATATAGAAAGTGTAATCCACCACATCATTTTCACATGGGACATATACCTTGGAAGGACCTTAGAAGCAATGAGACCTTTCAAAAAAAGCCAAAATTAGATCCAAATAGGATTGATGCCACCAAGAGGATTTAGGGGAGATAATAAAAAATTTGGATCCAATCGGGTGCAAAGTAAAAGGTTCATTTCTTTTATGAGCCTAAAATATTTAACTAGGAAATCAAGAATAATGAAGTGACTAAGGGAATATATCAGATCTAGAATGTAAATAGAAAAAGAGAATGTCAACTTACCTTGAAGTATGAAGCATGGTTTTTAATCTGATTTTTCTTCCCTTAGAACATCTCAAAACTAAAAATGGGAGTGGATCCACAACTAAAATTTTGAGATGAACAGAACCCATAAATCTTTTCCCTCCATGAGTAGGTCAATTTCTGAGGTCTAGGCCCACCTGGGGTCGGCCTTGACCCAGGACTAGGCTGAAATTTGGCCTAGACTTGGCATAGAACTTGATTTGTAAGTATGTGCCCTAAAATATCCTATTTTGTAACCCTGTACCTATTATACCCCATGACAACACCAAAATTTGGCCTAGTCTCGACTGTGTTTGAACAAAAACCCAATTTTAGATCTTTAATTTTTAGTCAAATGGGTATCCAGATCTACATTCTAATTTTCTCTTCCAAAACTTGCAAATCTAAAAAGGTGTGTGTTTGGGTGGCTATACAGGGGTTTACTTTAGTCAACACCCCATTTTGATGTTTTCAACCTCCATGAATAGTCATTAAGAAAGAGTATTGTGTATGTGTAGTGCCCATATGTAGAGAAATGTATGTAAAATGGTAAGATCTAATCCTTGAGAATGAAACCCTAGCATGTAAATCTAAATGTGTATGTAAATATGAAGCAATAATACATATATTTGAACACAACATGGAAATCATACCAAGCCCCCAAGGTTAAAGTGCTCCAAGCCACCTTCAAAAATAATATTTTCTACCCAATGTTGATATCTTGTAATCTTGATCAATGTTGTTGAATGCTTTATTTCAGAAGGAGAATGCTTGATTTTCTACTCAAATGACTAAAGAAATTAATCAGCTAAAAGATGAAAAGAGAAGACTTGAAGAGACCTTGAAGAATGTGAATGTTTAGATGGGAAAAATTTAGTTTGAACTTAATGATGTCAAAGTCAAGTATTAGGTATTGGAAAAATATAATCACATCATTAAAGGAGAACTTGTTGAGGTGAAGAATCACATTGATAAACTTTATGCGAGAAGTTACAAGATTGATGAACACCTTGAAAAACAAAATCCTAAAGGTGACATGATTGGAGTCAGTTTTGATGAAGTTGAATGCTGTAAATTCCAAGAAAGAAAATCTGAAGGCAAAACAAAGGAAGAACCTAGATGACATAATAGACCTTTTAGAGGAAGGTGCTTTGGATGTAACACAATTGGACACATGAATAGGAATTGAAAAGGTAAGACACCTTATAAGTATTTTTATGGTTATTGTTTCAATTGTTATGCATATGGGAACAAGAAGGAAGAATTCTAAAAACCTGATCAAACTCAACATAGGAAATATTACACCAGACAAGAAAGAACATAAAAGATCACTTGTTTCAAATGCAAAAACCTTGGACACATAGCAAGGAATTATAGATTACAGGTTAATCAGAATAGATATCCACCTACATGTTAAAAATACAATAATGTAGGACACATTTAAAAGTTCTTGCAGATACAATAGACCAATGAACATCAAGAAACCTTCTATTGCATTGAAGAAGAACATTGGTGATGTTTGGAAGAGCATGGTGGAGTATATGGATGAGTTCAATCAGATGTTCAATAAGGAAGGAAAAAATACTATGAAAAAGTGTGGAAGGCAAAGGAACATAGTGAAACTATGGATCAAGGGGAGTTAGTTGATACTACTGGGTCCTCGCCTAATGCGGATTTTTCCACATTAGCCTAAATGGCTTAACATGGACTTAGGGGGAGCTTCAAAGAATCATAATAGTAATATATCTATAGCCTTGTGTGAAGAATAATATATGCAAGCATACATACAAACATTTTAATGTATTGGATGCCTATATCTATGATGGCATGGTTATACATGCTATATTGAATTATCACTAGAAAGATAGATGAATGGAGCTTAGAAGACTTACAGATTCATCAAGAAATGTGTCAATTTGTGTTCTCAAATCATCTTTGATCATTGTCCAAGCAAGAATTTAAGGAGATCAAAGAAGAAAGCAAAGGAGCTAGAGAAACTCAGTGATTGCGAGGCATGCATACACTAATTCACCGAGTAAAATATATTTTGATCTTCTGAGAGCTTTGTTTACTATGGATAATCCATTGATCTATGATGTCAGTGAGAGGTCAAGGTTTAAGTTTAAGAAACACCCTTACAAATCCATGGAAGATGATCCTAAAGGTGCATTTTTGAAAACCCCATATGACGTGCTTCATGTGGAAGATATTAGAGCATACATACATTGTAAGTATGAGACATTGGTGGATGTTGAAATCCTCAAGGAAATGAAAGACATGATAAAGGATGATGGAACTTGGAAGGATGAATTTTCTCATTTGCATAACCTTAGCATTATGAAAATGACAAAACTCTATGAATTTGATGAGGAAGAATGGATGAAGATTGTTCTTAGTAGAGTCTATGACCAATTTCTATGGATAGGAGAGCATCCTATTAATATTTCCAATGAATTGATTCATGAAGTAACCTAATTGGATAATACTAGCATTGTCCCTATTACGGAGAAGAACAAAATAAAGAAAGTAGAAACCCTAACACATTATAAGTGGGATAAGAGGGAAATGACAATTGTCGACATCTTTCAACAAGATGTAAGATTGATTTCAATGATTTTGGGATGAAAAATTCATTATATAAGCTGACCTAATTCTATTTTTGTGGGTGCAATAATGATGACATATAAGATGGTGAAAGAGAATGTGAAATATAATTTGTGCAAAGTGCTAAAAAAAAATTCCTAGAGAATGTGAGATAAATTAAGTGAGACAAGTCAAAATAATTCAGATTTGGGTCCCTCATCTTACATATCTTATTTCATATAGTGCATAAGTTCCCCAATATTCATCTTAATGCATGGAACAAGGACCCACAACTACACAAATTAGCAAGTATTATAGAATGCAGGATAATAAATGGGTAGATGGAGAAATCTTTGGGATGTTTAAGGTATTCCAAAGGGAAATGTAGGAAAGAAAGAGGATCCTTGATGAAATTATAAAGAAATATAAAGAAACAATCTACTTAATGGTAGAAATTGAATGTGTATGTGATGCAAAGATAACTTTGGAAATCCTAGGAGGAGGGTTTGACTCAACTAGGATGCATCAAATTAACCTGCTTCAATCAGGTCTCCTTTTTTTACTAGTCTTACAATCAGGTTTATTGTATACTAAATCAATTCCATGGTTTCACTTTTACACCCCATCCAACCACCCATTCTTCTTGTAAGCCAAACTTGGCATAATTCAACAATGTTGCCTTTCTCCTTGCATGGAACCTCCTAGTGGTGAGATTGACTAAGAAAGAAGAGTTTGATATGGGTCGGGTACCCGCAACACCTGAGGGTATGGTTTGAACATCAAGGTCCAGTCCTTGTATCCCTTTTAACCTTCTTTTCCTAATTTTATCCCATACCTTCCAAAGGACCCCAAGATTAAAAAAGTGATCCAGATACCCTTTTTGAGATTATTTAAGTTCCCTAAGTTACAACCCTCCAAGACCCCACTAGTATCCCGTAACCCTAGGTGGTAGGAAACCTAATAAACCTAATGAGGCCTTGGTTTACAAAGTAACTATTATAAATAAATTACACACACAATTAAAACCAATTGGAATGTGTATGGAATGTAAAAAAATTGCTAAATCCAAAGCCTCAGCTTTGGGGTCATCACTTATCATCTAAAACCACACTCCTTGTAATCAATCCGGGTGAATACATGAATATATTCACCCTAGGGCATCACTGATCTTTCATTTTCCTACAAATAAAAATCTAAAACTCTAAAAATCTTAAAGATCATGGTCAAGGCTTGAGAAACGCCTAGGCCCATACAAAACCAGTGAAGGGATTTCAAGCTATGACCATTTTATTGACCAGACCCTAGGTGTAGTCCTAATATAGAGCTGATAATACAAAAAATCTTGTGACTTAAGTTCAAAATCACTTAAAAATTGATCTAAATTAAATCTAACTCCAATCTCCTACTAATCCAACACCCATTACATTCACACAGGCCATACAGTTCCATACAAAAACACTGTAATCTCAAAATACTATTACAAAATGAAAAATCTCTATTAATCTTTTTCCACAGGGCTCTCTACCCATACGTATGCCTCTATATGATGATCAATCTTATTGGGAAACCATTATTTACTACCTAAACTAAGTGATCATTAGATCTTACTGATTGATCACCAAAAGCAACATTTGGACAATTTTTGCAAAAGTTGCTGACAACAAGTTTGCAACATTTGCACAAAAGACAAATTGAACCACCTACTCCCCTAAACAATCTTATAACCCAAATCTACAACCAAGAAAAACATCAAACATTAAATTTAAGCTAATTTTGTAGGTTTATTTTGTCTATGTACCTTAATACCTTATTGGTCTAACATTTGTGGCCATGTCAATGACATAGTTAGGACTTATTACAAACAAAAATTTCTAGAGCTAAGGAAACCAAATAAAATAGTTCTCATGTTCTTTTTTGTCTTGTTCCTTCCTTTGATTCAAGATTTTGTGGTCTACCCCTACACCATAATCCCCTGAAGAAGGAATATCAAGCCCACTTTAGATGAGCTCGGTAAAGGAATATCCTGATTGGGCAATATGTGTTTCATCAAGCCAAATGGCTTTAGATTCTGGTTTACCTCTTCATTTGACTAAGTACTCTTTGTACTCTCTCCTTCTAGTCTTCTTTACTTTGGTACCACGTATCTTCTCCAATTGTGGCTTGTCCGGTTTGGGTATTGCTTTTAGATCTGAGGTGACGTGTTCCATGTTTTGTGAGCCTTCTACAAGTGCTTCCCCTTTATAAGGGATGAGATCAGAGACATTGAATATGGGAGAGATGCCAATGTCAGGAGGTAACAAGAATTTTAGGCCTTGTGTCCATGTTTGTCCAAGATTTTGCAAGGGCCTATCTTTCTTGGTAGAAGTTTTGAATTTTTTTACCTTTGGAAGCCTTTTCTTCTTGAGATTGGCCCAAACTAAGTCTCCAATTCATAACTAAAGTTCTCTTATTTTTTGGTCTTCTTCTTGTTTGTACTTCATAGAGGACTGTTATAATTGTACTTTCACTTGATCATGCACTTCTTTGATTGCTTCAGTAAATTTTTCTCCCTCGACACTAATTGGGTAAGAATTTGGTAGTTCCCTCAACTCTAGCACACCCATTGGATGCAGTCCATAAATAATTTGGAAAGGGGATTTTCTTTTGCTCCTATTGATGGTATCATTACATGAGAATTTGGCTTGGGGTAGTATAGTATCCCATTATTCCTTATGTTTTTTAGTGAGACATCTCAATAGATTCACTAAGGACCTACTGACTACTTATGTTTTACCACAAGTTTGTGGGTGATAGGTTGATGAGGAAGAGAGGTTATCTCCTAATTTTCTTCATAGGGTCCTCCAAAAATGACCAACAAAATTCACATCCCTATCTGATACAATGTTTAAAGAAAGTCCATGGATCCTCACCATGTCTTTTGAAAAAAAATCTGCAATATAGGATGCATCACTAGTTTTTTTGCATGGCAAGAAGTGTGTCATCTTACTAAATCTATCCACCACAAAAAAAAAATGTCAAAAAATATTTGTGTTCTAGGTAATCCCATTACAAAATCCTTACTCACACTCTCCCATGACCAGGAAGGAATGTGGAGTGGTTGATAGAGTCCTAAATTTGTAGTCCTGCCCTTGGATTTTTTTACAAATGATACATGCCTCCACAAATTTTCTAACATCCACTTGTATCTTAGGCCATAAATAATGCATCCTTACCAAGTCTAATGTATTATCTAGGCCAAAGTGACCAATTAGAGCACCACTATGTTTTCTTGTATTATGTTTGTGCTCATATAACTCTTTGGTTTACATAATTGTCCTCCTTTGAACAAGAGGCCTCCCTGAACTAAATAATAAGAGAATTCATGATGATATCTCTCACTAAAATCAATACATACCCTATATATTTCTTTGAAGTCTTCATCAATAGCATATATCTCCTTTAAGGCATTGAGTCCAACAGTTCAAAACTGTATTTCTAACATGGTGAGAATCCTTCTACTTAAAGAATCAACAACTTTATTTGAAGTCCCTTTTTTGTGCTTGATAGAGAATGTATAGGCTTGGAGAGCTTCCACCCATTTCATTTGTCTATGGCTTAAATTTTCCTGACTATTTATGAAACTTAGTGCTTGGTTGTCAGTGAAGACTACAAATTCTTTGAGGAATAGGTAGTGTATCCACTTCTTAAGGGACTATAGTAATGCATACATTTCTAGATCATAAGATGAGTACTTTTTCTTTTCTTCATTAATTTTCTCACTAAAAAATGCAATAGGTCTATTTTCTTGGCTTAATACTGCTCCTATGGCTACATGACTAGCATCACATTCGATCTTAAAAACTTTATTAAAATCAGGAAATGCAAGGATAATTTTTTGAGCTACCTTTATCTTGAGAATTTCAAATACCTCATATTCCTCTTTAGTCCAAACAAATTTGCACTTTTATCCTCCTTTTATGGTGTCTAATATTGGTGCACATATCTGACTAAAGCCCTTGATAAATTTCCTATAAAATATAGCCAGCCCATGAAGCTCCTTACTTCACCCATTGACTTAGGGGTAGGCCAAGATATAATTGTAGTCACCTTGTCTTGATCCATCTTTATGGTTCCTTTGGAGATAACAAATACAAGATAAGTGAGATCCTCTTGCACAAAGGTGCATTTCTCCATATTTATCTTTAGATATTCCTCATGTAGTTTCCTTAAAACAAGATCTAGGTGTCTCAAATGTTCTTCTCTTGTGTTAATAAAAATTAAGATGTCATCTAAATAGATAATGAAAAATTTTCCAATGAAATCCTTGAGGACCTTATTCATGAGTCTCATAAAGGTTCTTGGGGCATTACATAACCCAAAGGGAATTAATTTCCACTCATAGGCCTTCATAGGTCTTGAAAGTTGTTTTTGACTCATCACCTGGCCCAATCCTTATCTGATGGTACCCAATTTTTAAGTCAATCTTAGAAAATTATCTAGCATTCCCTAAAATTTCTAATAAATCTTCAATTCTAGGCATAGGGAATCTATAACATATGGTTATTTTGTTAAGAGCTCTTGAGTTAGTACAAAGCCTCCAAGTGCCTTCCTTCTTTGGAGCCATAACAAAAAGCACTGCACATGGGCTTAGAATTTTTCCAATCACACCTAAATCTGGTAACTCTTGTATTTGTCTGGCCATTTCTTCATTTGTTACGAAATGTTTCCCCAGGGATAAGGTCAATACAGTGATTGATTTCCCTCATTAGAGGTAGAGTCTTAGGCATCCCATCTACTATTACTCCCTTGTACCTATTAATGATTTTTTCATCTTCTAGTTTTATTTTGGGTTCTGTCCCTTCTAACTTTCCCATATGGAGAGATAAATCCTCTTGTTTTTCTACTTCCTTCTCACTATTGTTTTTATCATCAGTATTTTGAATGGTGTCCCCGAGAATTGGAATCAATGCAAAGAGTGGTCCCTCTTTCCTCTTTACTTCTTTAAGGAATTCCTTCTTTCCTATAACCATAAGTTTGGTTTCCTTCTTCTTAGGTTCATCTTGCTCTCCATCAGTTAGGGGAAGTAACTCAATCACCTTTCTATCCTTGGTTATTGTATAGGTATTCCTAACCCCATCATGTTGATCTTTAAGGTCATACTACCATGGCCTCCCAAAAAAAAATATGACACCCATCCATGTTGACTATATCAAACAATAATTTATATTTGTAAGCACCTCTTTGACATTCCACCCAAGATTGCTCTTATACTAAAGTCAACTGCCCTTTATTTAACCATGAGACCTTATATGGGAATGGATTTGGTACTCTTCTTAACTTTAACTTTTCTACTATCTCCAAAGAAATTTTTTTTTCTATTGAGTCAGAGTCAATGAGAACCTTACAATATACCAAGTTCCATTTGCTTTGCAATTTGTTCTGAAGATTGATTTTCTTTGAGGGTGCTCCTTGTGTGTTGGGATATTGAGGAGTTTCCTTCTCATCATCTATGCCTCTCCATGATTTGTATAGCCATAAGAATTAGGTGTTCTCTCTACTTATTATTGTTGGGATAAGGTGACTCATCCTTATCATGATTTATTCTTTTTGGAAAGATGTTAAATGAAGATGAAATCTTCCACAAGGATGGACTTGGAGAAGAAAATGGAATGTTTCCCTGTTTCTCTGATTTATTCTCTTTGCTTTGTTTTTAAGGTGAGAGTTGTGCATAGAGGAAGTTTCTAAAATAGTTTTTAGATTCTTTGAATGTAGACGCTTTAGAAACTATTTCCTCTTGTATGAAAACTCTATAAGTACAAGGCATTGTTGTAGAGAATTCGAAAGAGAGAGAATTGTTTGAAGAGCATTATTATGTTGCCAAAATTATTCTGGATTTAGATATCACAGATGATTACTCTTATATAGTTGTGGCTCTGGATATTGTATTGTAACTTTTTTTTTGATAATACAATTGAGTCTGGCTTTAGAGTGGTGGGTTTTTTCCCGTAAGGGTTTCCCACATATATCTGGTGTTATGTGTTTATGTGTATAATCTATTTTCTGTATGTGTTTATTTAGCTTGCAATAGCCTAAGGTTTTGTGAGATAAATTTAAGCATCATCTCTACTATTAGAATTAGCATTTGGAAGTGTTTTCACACTTTGGCTTCCTTTAAATTGGTATCAGAGCCTCACCAGCTTTGTTATTGTTGTTGGGTAGACAGGTTTTTTGTGTTGATCTAGTTTTAGTGGGATTTTTGCAGAGGAGTTATTTTTTTCATAATCTTATTGTAGGTTAGATATGGCAAGAACATCCAATAGAGCAGAGATGGATAAGTTTAATGGCAGCAATTTTGAGCTATGGAAACTTAAAATGGAGGACATGCTTGTAGATAGAGATCTATGGGATGTGATTTCTTCAACGAAACCTCAAACTACATCGCATGAAGATTGGGATAAGATGGATCGAAAAGCCAAGGGTATGATAAGACTCTATTTGGATGATTCTATAATCCTGAATGTTCATGAATAGAAGACTATAGTTGTTCTTTGTAAGAAGCTTGGTGATATTTATCAAGGGAAATCCTTGGTAAATAAGTTATTTCTGAGAAAGATGTTGTATTCTTTGAGAATGGAGGAAGGAGGTTTTGTTGCTGATCACTTGAATGCATATAATATACTAATTCCTCAGTTGAATTTTGTTGGTGATAAGATTGATGATCAAGATAAATGCATGCTTAAGTTATGTTCTTTGCCGAACTCATGGGATCACCTTGTTATGGCTATTGGAAGCACAAAAACCACTTTCAAATTGGAGGATGTGGTTGGTTCGTTGTTATCTGAAGAGATGCAAAGAAAATCTTATGAAATGGCTAAGGAGGCCCTAGTTGCTCATGGTAGAACAATGGATAAAAGAAAGAAAAAAGACAAGAAGGGAAAATCCAAGTCTCCTGGGAGATCGAAGTCTCCTAGTAAAAAGTCCAAGGCAAAATGTTGGAATTGTGGCAAACCTGGTCATCTTCAAAAAGATTGCAAAGAGGAGAAGAAAAAGAAAGGTAAAAAGGATTACTTTGATTCTGACACTGATAAATCTTCTTAAGAGGATGTAGATGATTTTGTTTCAGCTTAGGCAACACATGCATCAGAAGATGTGTGGTTGATAGATTCGGGTGCTTCTTTCCACATGACATCTCACAGAGATTGGTTTTCAAAGTATGAAGATTTTGATGGTGGAAAGGTGTATTTGGGTGATAACTCTCATCTGAATATTGTTGGATGTGGTAGATTCAAGATTAGATTCCCTGATGGTAGAGTGAAGGGGATTGATTATGTTCTGCATATCCCTAGTTTGGCAAGAAACCTACTTTTAGTCAGCAAGCTTGGTGACGTGGGTGTGCGGGTTGTTTTCTTGAGTGTTGGATGCAAGATGAAAAGAGGCTCTATGGTGCTTGCTAAGGGTGTTAGGATGGGAACCTTGTATAAGCTAGATGCTTGCACGATTCAGTGTAGTAGTGCTTCTGTGAAGTCTAAGAAAAGGGCTTTAGATTCTTCATCCTCACCAACAGATCAAGAAAAGAAGACCATTATTTCTACATCTAATGGTCATGCTTTCTGGGTACCTAAGGGTGCTAATACTTTGGAGATGAAGCTCTGTGCTAAAAAGACAATGTTATGGGACCAAAGACTTGGTCACATTGGTGAGAAGGGCCTTAGATCTTTGAAAAATAAGAGCCTTGTTGAAAGCCTTAATGATTGTAATATGGAGTTTGACTTTTGTGAACATTGTATTTATGGTAAACATCATCGTGTTTCATTTTATTCTAGTTCTCATAATTCTTATGGGGTTTTGGATTATACTCATTCAGATGTGTTTGGTCTAGTTAATGTTCCTTCAATATCTAGATCTTTGTATTTTTTCTCATTCATAGATGATTATAGTAGAAGAATATTTGTGTATTTCCTCATAAGTAAATCTAAAGTTTTTAGTCGATTTAAGGAATTTAAATCCTTGGTTGAAAATAAAACTAGTAGAAAAATTAAGTGTTTGAGGACTGATAATGGTGGTGAGTTTTGTTCAGCAGAATTTGACAAGTTTTGTAAGGATCATGGAATTGAGAGACATAAAACAACTTCATACACTCCACAACAAAATGGAGTTGTAGAGATGATGAATAGAACATTGATGGAGAGGGCTAGGAGTATTCTGAGTGGTGTTGGTCTTGAAAAATTTTTTGGGGCTAAAGATGTAGCCACTGCATGTTATTTAATTAACAGGTCTCCTATTTCAGCACTTGTTGAGAAGATACCCATGGAGGCATGGTCTAGCAAGAAGCCCTCATTGAGACATATCATACTCTTTGGTTGTGAGGCATATGCTCATGTGCCAAGTGAGAAAAGATCAAAGTTGGAGAATAAGGAAATTAAGTGTATCTTCATTGGCTATGGTGTTGGTGTGAAAGGTTACAAGCTTTGGGATCCAGTTACAAAGAAGGTTCTCTATAGTAGAAGTGTGATATTTCATGAGTTGAAACCTTGCATAGTTGATTTGCAGCCAGAGAATGAAGAGAAGAAGAAAAATGAAGTAGTTCATATTCCTATTACCTCTAAGGAAGAAGAACTACAAGCTCTTGATGGACTTGATAATGAGGAGAGCCTAAGAAGCTCTGAAAGTTATGAAGAAGAGCAAGAACCTAAACCTCAAAATTTGAGGAGGTCTACCCGTGATAGATGACTTGATAAATTTTGTTATTCACCTGAGAGGTTTGGTTATTCTTTATTGGATTCTAGTTGTATATTTTCTTTGATTGCTAACACTAATGAGCCTAGGACTGTTAAAGAGGCTATGGGTATGCATGATGCATATTCCTGGATGGAAGCCATGAATAAAGAGATGGCAGCATTGAAGAAGAATGCTACATGGTATCTAGTACCTTTGTCTGAAGGACATAAACCTATTGGATGTAAATGGGTGTTCAAAAATAAATTGGGTCTAGATGGTAGTGTTGAGAAGTATAAGGCACGGTTGGTCATGAAGGGATATTCATAGGTGGAGGGAATTGATTATGGTGAAATATTCTCTCCTATAGCTAAGCTGACATCCATTCGATTCTTGTTATCACTTGTAGAAACTTATGACTTTGAAGTTGAGAAAATGGATGTGAAGACATCATTCCTTCATGGTGATTTGGAGTAGGAAAATTATATGTCACAACCAGAGCATTTAGTTGAGAAAGGTAAAGAAAACCTTGTTTGTAAGTTGAAGAAATCTCTGTATGGTTTGAAATAGTCTCCTAGAATGTGGTATCAAAATTTTGACACCTATGTGTTATCTTTGGGATTTATGAGATCTAAATCTGACCATTGTGTATATTATAAATCTGAAAATGGTCACATTCTTATCATAGTCTTGTATGTAGATGATATGTTGTTTATTGAGAATGGTAAAAGAATGATGTCATATTTGAAGTCTCAGTTAGAAGTATAGTTTGAAATGAAAGATCTAGGTGCAGCTAGATATATATTCTTGGGATTGAGATCATCAGAGATAGAGCTAGCATAAAGCTTTGGATGAGACAAAGGAAGTATGTTAACTTTGTGTTGAAGAAATTTAGCATGACAGCTTGCATGCAGTTAGTTGTTCCAATGTCACATGGGATGAAGCTTTCTATGGAGGACATGTCTAGAGTACCTTATGCGAGTTTTTTTGGTAGCTTGATGTATGCTATGGTTTTACAAGGCCATATATTTCCCAAGTAGTGAGAGTCCTTAGTCGGTATATGGATAATCATGGAAGGGTGCATTGGGATGCATTTAAGAGAGTGTTCACATATTTGAGGGGTGCATCTGAGTATTGCTTATGTTTTAATGGTAATCCTACTATATCTCAACATTCTATTTGCATTCATGGATATGTGGATTCAGATTGGGTAGGTGATATTGACATAAGAAGATCCACCAGTGGATATGTTTTCATGATGTTTGGGGTTGCAATTAGCTGGATGAGCAAGCGGCAGGCTATAGTTGCTTTGTCCACTATGGAAGTAGAGTAAATGGTAGCTACTCATGCTTCTAAAAAGGTCATTTGGCTTAAGATATTGTGTTTTGATATTGGTTTTGATGCAGGATAGATTACTATCTATTGTGATAGCTAGAGTGCTATATGTTTAGCAAAAAATGCTACTTTCTATGCCAGAACAAAGCACATTGATGTACAATATCATTTTGTTCATGATATGGTGGAAGATGGAAAGGTGAAGTTAGAAAAGGTTTCTACTTTGGAGAATGTTGCAGATACATTGACAAAGCTAGTGAGCACTGAAAAGTTTAGATGGTGTGTTGGTTCTATGGGCCTTGGGGCCTATGCTGTGATACAGCAACTCCTGTAAGGTCTTCATCAAGTGGGAGATTGTTGGGATAAGGTGACTCAGCCTTATCATGATTTATTATTTTATTTATTGTTTTTGGAAAGATGCTAAATGAAGATGAAATCTTCCACAAGGATGGACTTGGAGAAGAAAATGGAATGTTTCCCTATTTCTTTGATTTATTCTCTTTTCTTATTTTTTAAGGCAAGAGTTATGCATAGAGGAAGTTTCTAAAATATTTAGTAGATTCTTTGAATGTAAACACTTTAGAAACTATTTCCTCTTGTGCGAAAACTCTATAAGTACAAGGTGTTATTGTAAATAATTAGAGAGAGAGAGAGAGAGAATTGTTTGAAGAGCGTTGTTATGTTGCCAAAATTATTTTGGATTTAGATATCACAGCTAATTACTCTTGTACAGTTATGGCTCTAGAGATTGTATTGTAACTTTGTTGCTAATAATACAATTGATTCTGGCTTTGGAGTGGTGGGTTTTTTCCCATAAGGGTTTCCCACGTATATCTAGTTATGTGTTTATGTGTATAATCCATTTTCTATATGTATTTATTTATCTTGCAATAGTCTAAGGTTTTGTGAGATAAATTTTAGCATCATTTCTACTATTAGAATTAGCATTTGGAAGTGTTTCCGCACTTTGGCTTCCTTTCAATTATGTGAAGTGTTCTCTCCTTTCTCCATATGAGCTGGTTCATTCCTTCTCTGGACACTTGTGAGCCATGTGCCCTTCTTGGTTACAATTATAACATCTGAAAGGGCCACTACTTCTTCCTGGTGATCTTCCTCTAAAACTTGGTCTTCTTCCCCTGTAATTGCCTCTAAAACTATCAGGCTTATTGGGCTATTGAGTTGTCTCTTCCTGGGATTTGAAATGTATTTCTTCTTCTTGTCTGACCCCTTCCTCTAGATGACTATCTTCCTCTACTCCTGGTACTATTTTCTTGTCTCCTTTTGAATTTTTCTTCCACCTTTAAAGCCAACTAATAACACCTTTCCATTGTAATGAGACTTAGTAGTTGTAATTCCACTTGAATTCTTATCCTTAGTCCTTTTAAGTACCTCACCACTTTAACACATTCGGGCTCCACCGTCTTAGATCAAAGCCTCAATTTTTGGAATTATTTAGTATAAGTGTTAATATCCATGTCTCTTTCTTTGATATTTTCCCTCCTCTAATGTAATTGTACTTCATAATCTTCAGGGATATATATTTATTTTACCACAGTCACCATCTTCTTCCATGAAAAAATCTTCTTCTTGTCTTACTTGACTATTTCCTCTTGGACAAAATTACACCAAGTGAGTGCAACACCTTTCATCCTTGACTTGGCTACCTTGACCTTTTGTGCCTTTGAGGTCTTCTCACAATCAAAGTAATTTTCCAAAGCCTCAATCCATTCTAGGACTAATTTTGCCTCCATCTTTCCATTGAAAAATGGAAGCTCCGGCAATTATTTACTCCCTAAGGCTTTGAGTGCTTTAATGAAAGGTATCTCTTATTCAAGTACCTTATCTTCTTCATCTTCAAGAGCTTCATCATCATCATCATCATTTTCTTTCTCTTCCTTTTCTTCTTTTTTCTTATCAACTATTCTCTTGACCTAGTCCAACTTATTTTCCATCTACTCCAATCTTTCTCTTAATGTCATATTCACTTCCTCTTGTTCCTCTACCTTTTGTACAAGGTCTATGTTGGTCACCATTGTATTTCCTTCAACTACTGACTCCCTAGTAGACATGAAACAACTCTCCCTTCCACCAAAGAATGTACCCAAGGATTTGATACCAAAAATGATGCAGAGATAACTTTGGAAATCCTAGGAGGATGGTTCAATTCAACCAGGATGCATCAAAGTACCTTGCTTCAATTAGGTCCCCCTTTATTTTAGCAATCTTACAATTAGGTTTATTGTATACTAAATCAATTCCATATTTTAACTTCTACACCCCATCCAACCACCCATTCTTCTTGTAAGCCAAAATTGGAAAAATTCAACAAAGCTTCCTTTCTCCTTGTATGGCACCTCCTAATGGTGAGAATGACTTTATACTGACTAAGAAACAAGAGTTTGATATAGGTCAGGCACCCATTTTTAGAATAAAAATGTCCTAATCAACTAAGAGGGGAGGGGTGAATCAGTTACCAAATCCCAACATCCACAACCTCTGAGGGTATGGTTCTGCACATCAAGGTTCAGGCCTTGTAGCCCTTTGAACCTTGCTTTTCCTAATTTTCTCCCATACCTTCCAAAGAACCCCAAGATTAAATAGTGATCTAGATACCCTTTTTGAGGTTATTTAAGTTCCCTAAGTTACAATCCTCCAAGACATCATTGGTATCCTATAACCCTAGGTACTAGGAGACCTAATAACCCCAATTAGGCCTTGGTTTATAAAGAAACTAATGGCTAGAAAACATGATGAAGTAGAATAAGAAACAAAAAAGGAACTTGGTAGAATTTTTTTGGGTGAAGGCCCTCCTATGGTGGCTTAGAAAATAGAAATTTTACATCTAGAACTACTACAACTAAAAAGGAACCACCCATTGATGAGGATAATATAAATCAATTCTACAAAAATGTGTGACAACCAGACTTCTTTGTGGCAGGTGTACCTATCTCTTTGGAGAGCTCATAGGATGACATTGACCCCTTTCAAGAGAATGACAATTCTATTCTTGAGGTTGATAACAATGTAGGCCAAAATGGAACAAATATGGTTGATCTTGGCATGATAACAAAAGTTGAGTTGAAGGATATTGATAAAGAAAGAAAAAAAAAGGACACAAAACAAGATCACACGGATATAATAACAAAGGAAGAACTAAGGAAAATTATAGATGAAAGGAAGAAGGATATACAAGTTTAAATTGTTATTGAAGAAGAAAAAAAAGAGTCTATTTCTATCCCTCCTAGTAAGGAGTTATTCACTTCTTTACACAATTGTTGAAAAGTGACAACAAGCCTATGATCACAAATGTTGATGACATACATGAGGATTAGATCATGAATTTATCCCTTATGGCATTTGCGAAGGCTAAGGAAAGATCAAAACAAAAGACAAAAAAGAAGACAAAGGTACTTGACAGAGCAGTAGATAGAATCAAGAAACTCCTACCCATACCTTTCACCTTTCAAGAAAATGATGTAGTAGATAATCTAAACAAAGTCCTTGATAACTTTGATGTTCACTTTGACTCATTGGAAAAGTCCATAGCAGCTGAGACTAAAAGATAATACATAGAGAAGAAATTAGAAGAGGTATGAAAATCTATTAGATGGGACTTAGGTATACTAAGTGCCACTATTGATGAAGTTAAGTCTTTCAAAAATAATGGAAGAAAGCTATATAGCTATTGTATAAATCCTTTTAAACACATGTAGAAAATTGAAGACATAGTTAAAAATGATGAGAAGACATTGGATGAACTAGTAACGAATTGTGGATCCTCCTAAAAAAATGTTACAAAGTTGAAAAAGGAAGTGTCAAAACTATTGGACAAAATCAGTGTGCTTGAAGTTGAAAAAGGAAGAGTGTTAGGGAGATTTGGAGTGTTGAGGATTCTAATTACTTTGAAACTAACAATTCTAGAAAAACATTTTGAGGATACAGAGATAGTTAACAAGTCCCTTGATGGAGTCATACCATCAGTACTAAAGAATGCTAAGATTACATCCTTTTCTTTGAATGACTTATTACATACTGGTCAAGCCTTGGAGAAAACATGGAAAATAGAGGAAAAGATCTTGGAAACCTATTTCCAAGATATAATTCATATGGTATAAATTTTGGGTGAGCAATTATACATTTTTGATGTGTACATTTTTGTATATACCTTTTCTATTAATGTCAAAGGGGAGTAATAAGTGTGAAAAATGTATAATGGAATGACTAGAGAAGTATAGAGAATAGTTTGGTATTGGGTACTTAGTCATTTTTCACTAAGTTTTGCCATCAATGAAAAAGAAGGAGATTGTTGGAAAGTGGCCTAATAGGTATAGAATATATGTTGTCATTTATAGAAACACTACTTAGTGGTGTGATCGCGTGGTGCACAGACCAGCTTTGGATATTCTGTTTGGAAAAATGACTAGGTCTAGGAAGTAGTTGACAGGGTATAGTTGTACACTTTTGTTTGGTGAGAATAGTATGAAAATAATGAATTCATGTGAGCTTAGAGGAATGTATTATGGGATGTAGTAGACCTTTACTTAAGGTCTCTTTTATTTTGGAGTTGACTAGAGAGAGTTACATCTTGATGTGGTTACATGAAGACATTGTAGAAGTGTAATAGGTTAGACAAGTGGTCACGATGTTTAAGGGATTAACATGTGGATTCTAGAAGTGCTACTTTGGATTTTTTTTGGTTCCTACCCTATATTTTTTAATATATGATCTCTGACTATGTAAATTTTCTATTTGATTATGTGTCGGACATGTTTTTTGATGTGTTGAGAGCCGACTAGACATATTATGTAACTGGCTATATATCAAAGTATTTTGAGATGCAAAGTGTGTGGTTTTTGGGGTTATAAAGTAGATATTTAGTGTGAGGAATGATTTTGATATCATAGAAGGGAAGAACAGATGTGAGATTGAAATTGGGACTAATCAAGCATTTTTTATGCTAAGTATAGTTCACAAGTTTTGTATAATCCTATATCTATCAAGGTGGATATAACCTTTGTATGATAAGTATGCTTTCATTTTCATATAGACTCCTAATAGGTTTTGTCCTTTAACAAGGACCTGGACTATGTAATACTCTGCTCCTAACTGTTGGACTACAACTAATTTGGAATCTGATTGAAGAATCTGTGATTGCAAGATCACTAAGGAGTTGATGATTAGATATGTAATATGATTAAATCAGTATTATGTTGTCATTGATGTCAACTAGTTTGACATCACTTATCTTGTAAGTTACTATACTGAGACATCTGAAGAAAGGTGAAAGAGATGAAGAACAGAGAAATCTACATGAGGAAAGATGTACATGACAGATGGGGATAAGGAACACATTGAGTAACTTGTTGATGAGTCTATGACTTAATGATATTGACTTTATTATGTTGCATTCATCTATAATGAAGTATAGAGCTGAAAGAGACAAAGCAGTGTTGTCGGTAAATGAAGCATTTCTAGTATACACCAACGGAGTGTAGTGTATACCGATCGCAGTATTAACCGAGAAGTGTTCACCGATGCATTTCTTTGTTAACTGAGCAAAACAAAATGTATTAAATGATTAGCTTAGCCGATAAGATTGATGAGCTGGCAAGAGTATAACATCTAGGTAACAGATAATGTTTGTTACACAAATTGACGGCTGACAAAATTTAGAGATCTAACGGAAAAGATTGAAACATGTTATTGACACAAGTACCGAGAAAGTTTGAAGCGGCAAAATCTATGAATGAGGTTAAGTGGAAAAATATGATGGTGGAGAAGAAAATGATTTACTCATCTATATAAGAGAACAGATTTTCTTTATGAAAAATGTCGTAAGAAGAAGAAGCTACAAGAATATCGCATGAACAAAGTTTTCATGTATTCTGATCATACTAGTTAGTAAGAACCGAGCTGCAGAACAATTACCAAGCTACAGAGAGGAATTACCAACGGACAGTAAGTTGATACAGTATTGAATCTGAAGTGAATTATTAATCAGAAGGATTTGTATGGACTAAATATTGATCTGTAATCTACAATTGAAGTTGTATTAGGGTAGGTCATTTATTGTTACATATTTAACCATTGTATACAGTCAAAATCTCTTAACTGAGTGGACTCTGAAAGTCTTATGATGTATCATTCATAGAATGAACATTGTTATCCTGTCAACCCCATAGTGAATGCTGGTTGGACAATAAATTCTAGTCTAAAATCCTCTAACAAGGTCACACCTGACAATGTGTTTGTAACCTTTAATAGGGTTGGGTCTTAACCGACCTCACTTCAGAAGAGTGAACAATTTTGGGTTGCCGGTCCCAAGTGGTTTTTTCCTTTACAGGGTTTCCATGTTATATCTCTTATGTTATGTGTTGATTGTGATATTTGTTTGTTATCATTCTTTACATGTTACATGTTAGATTTGATCGGTAAACTATTTTAGCATTAGACTGGTAATCGGTAAAAGCACAGACAGTGAGAGTTATTATTGTTTACCGATGAGCAAAAATTGAAGAAATTGTTTTGAATTATACATTTTGATTTGGGACATTGGATAACTAATTCACCCCCCTCTCAGTTATTCTAACAATTGGTATCAGAGCCTTGGTTGCTTGGAACAAAGTTTTAAGGACTTAAGCATAAAGGTCTCAAGATAAATAAGAGGGAAGTATCAAAACTAAACAAAGAGAATTTCACAGTATGGAAAAGCATAATGAAGCTGCACATATCTGGAATTGGGAACTCTGCACTAGAGCTGATGGAGAATGGCTACATGCAACCGCCCACTAGTCCCTTAACTATTGATCAACTAAAGGAAAAGCATGAACATAATGTTACTATGATGGAACTTGCTACTACCTATACCGATGCTAAATTTGAAGATATCAAGACATGCACAACTGCCAAAGGAATGTGGGATAAATTAGCACAAATATACAGTGGAGATCTGAATGTCAAAAGAGCCCAAGTTGAAAGTCTGAGAGGTAGATTTGATGATATGAGAATGAAAGGAGGTGAGAACATTGTACAATATTCAAATAGACTCAAAGAGGTGGTAAATGCTATTAGAGCATCTGATGGAGTGATTGATGATGAAACAGTGATAAGCAAGATTCTCAAAACTTTGCTACCAATTTATGCAATCAGGATTTCTACAATTCATGAAACAAGAGCTACATCCAACCTTACTCTTGACACTTTGATTGGTAAAATTACAACCTTTGAATTAAATAATTTTGATAATAGTGTTGTTCCTTCTGTTGAATCCACTTTCATGTCTTCTTTGAAGATTGGAAAGTCTAGCAGGAATAGTAAGAATTGTGATAGTGATGAAAATACTGATGATGAACTTGATGAGCTTGAAGCACTTATGGCCAGAAGATTGCCCAAAGGAAAAGGAAGGTATAGAGGTAAGCTACCTTTAGCATGCTTTAATTGTAAAGAAGTTGGTCACATCACTGCTAGATGTCCTCAAAAGAAAGATGATGATAGATCCAAAGACCAATTTGAAGGAAGCTATGGAAGAAGAGTCAACAAAGGCTACTGACACTACAACAGAGACAATCAAGATGATAAAGGAAAAAAGGTATGTTACATAGCCGAAGATATTGAAACTGAATCTGATTTTGATGATGATGTAGAAGTTATATTTGTTGCTATGAAAGATGACTCAAAAGAGGAAGAGAAACATGAAGAGACAACATTGATCTCTAAAGTAAGCAAAAATGATACATGGATCATAGACAATGGCTGTACACATCATATGACCGATGATGTAGAGAAGTTTGATCATCTTGTTGAGTATAATGGAGGATTTGTGAAAATGGGAAATGATGCACCTTGTATGGTAAGAGGTAAAGGCTCACTGATGATCAATGACAGACTACAATGTGAAAATGCATACTAGGTAGATGGATTGAACTATAATTTGTTAAGTGTGGCTCAGCTGAACAATTTAGGCCACCGACTGGCTTTTGAGAGCAAAAAGGTGAAGATCTGTGATGATGGAGGAAGACTTGTCAGAACTGGGACACAATCCAGAGGTAATCTATTTTATTTTGATATAGATCAGTCTTCTTGTTTGTTAATAAAGGATGAAGATGTTTGGTTGTGGCACAGAAGGTTATGCCATGTGAACTTTGACAACATGGTCAAGATTAGTAGAAAGAGAAGAGTTAGAGGATTTCCTAACTTGACAAAACCTGATCATGCCATGTGCCATGAATGTCAGAAAGATAAGATGACTAAGTCTAGTTTTAAAAGAAAAGACTATTCAACAAAGAAGATACTTGAGTTGGTTCATACCAACCTATGTGGTCCTATGAGAACTCAGAGTTGTTCTGGTGATAGATATTTTATTCTTTTTGTTGATGATTATACTAGACTGATGACTGTTATGTTCTTGAAAGAGAAATCTGAAGCTTTCAAAATGTTTAAGTGGTATAAAGCTAAGGTAGAGAAAGATACCGGAAAAGAAATAAAATGTTTAAGATCTGATAGAGGAGGTGAATTTATCTCTGATGAATTTACTAATTTCTGTAATGCGCATGGAATCAAAAGGCAAGTATCTGCACCGAGGATACCTCAACAAAATGGCATTGCTGAAAGGAGGAACAGGTCTATAATTGACTATTCTAGAACATTGATGATACAAAAGAATGTTGCTCAGACATACTAGAGGGAAGCTATTAGTATAGCTGTTTATGTTCTTAACCGAGTACAACTAAAGAAGGACTCCAACTGAACACCTTATGAACTATGGTTTGGACACAAACCTACTATAAGTTATTTCAAAAATTTTGGAAGTAAATGCTTTATTTTGAAAGATGAGAGAAATGGTAAATTTGATTCTAAAGGAGATGAAGGAATATTTTCGGGATATTCCACTACAAGTAAAGCATACAAATGTTTGAATAAGGCTACAAATAAGATAGTTGAAAGTACTAATGTTCGTGTTGATGATTTTGATGACAAGAACATAGAGGAAAGTACAAAAGAACCAGAAGACTATGGTAGATTCACTTAAATTGAACATCCAGAGTATCTATCGACACCGCTAATTGTGACAACCGGTCAGCAAGGAAACAATGTAGGACAATAGGCAACACAAACCAACGAACAAGATGGAGCTACTAAGTAAGAAAATGACCCTCAACAGGATGAACAATAAAGAAGAAATCAAGCTTTGGCTAGTTTTGTCAGAAGACATCATCCTGAGACACAAATCATTGGAGACAGACATGCTAGAATGCAAACTAGAAACAAAACAATACAAGGTACATGTCTAATTTGTGAATTTGAACCTAAAACTGTGAAAGTTTCATTAGAGAATGAAGAATGGGTTAATGCAATGAAGGAATAAATAGAGAAAATAGAGAAGAAAAAAACTTGGTCCTTAGTGCCCCGACCAAAAGATAAGAATGTTATTGGTACTAAATGGATATACAGGAATAAATTGAATGAAAATGGTGAAGTCACAAGAAATAAAGCTAGATTGGTATGCAAGGGATATGAATAGGAAGAAGGCATTGACTATGGTGAAACATTTGCACCTATTGCTAGATTAGAAGGAGTTAGAATGCTACTTGCATATGCTGCACACAAGAAATTCAAAGTCTATCAAATGGATGTGAAGTCAGCATTTTTGAATGGTATACTTGAAGAAGAAGTCTACATTGAACAACCTGAAGGATTTTTTGATCCCAACAATAAAGACATGGTATGTAGACTACATAAAGCATTATATGGATTGAAGCAAGCACCGAGAGCATGGTATGAAAGACTGCATACTTACTTGTTAAGTATTGGATTTGTTAGAACAAGTGAAAACAACAATCTGTATGTGAAAGGTGATACTGATGACACTATTATCATTGCTGAAATATTTGTTGATGACATTATTTTTGGAGGTTCAGATCTTGTATGCAAGGCATTTGGTGATGAAATGCAAAAGGAATTTGAAATGTCTATGTTCGGAGAGATTAAGTTCTTTCTTGGATTACAAGTGATTTAGCAGAGTGATGGGATATTCATCACACAATCTAAATACATAAAGGAAGTACTGAAGACATTTGGCATGGAAGATGGTAAACATGTAGGAACATCGATGGCTACTGGATGAAAATTGACAAAGGAGGATGAAACTACCGAGGTAAACTAGACACTCTACTGATCCATGATTGGTAAGTTAATGTATGTAGTTCACAGTAGACGAGATATAGCACATGATGTGGGAATTGTTGCAAGATTTTTTTCTAATCCTAGAGAATCACACATGATAGCTACAAAAAGGATCTTAAGATACTTGAAGAAAACAAAGAATTTTGGATTATGGTATCCTAAGGAAGGGAAGTTTGAACTGAAAGTTTACACTAATGTTGATTGGGCTGGAAATGTGGATGATAGAAAAAGCACCACCAGAGGAGCATTTTTCTTTGGTGAAAGACTTGTAACATGGACAAGTAAAAAGCAGGCTTGTATTTCTCAATCTACAGCTAAAGCAGAATATGTTTCTGCTGCTACTAACTGTTCAAACATTGCATATTTTAAACAAGTGTTGGAAGGAATGAATGAGGTAATTACTGACCTGGTGATTATATACTGTGACAACACTAGTGCTATTAATATTTCAAAGAATCCTATGATGCACTCTAAGACAAAGCATATATCTATTAAGTATCATTACTTAAGAGAACAAGTACAAGAGAAGCAAGTCAAGTTAGCATTTGTTACATCCAAAGAACAACTTGTAGATATTTTTACAAAGCCCCTACTGAAGGACACATTTGAATACTTGAGGACTAGACTTGGGGTCCATCCCTTGTCTATCGGTCACTAAGGTGATATGGTTGTTGCATCAACCTACTTTTATCAAAAGATCATTCATGTTGATGCAGCATAGTTCACACTTTGACTCATGTTCAAGGTTTTGATTAAGTTTGTGAACTTGAACTGATTGGAATATCAGTATTTAGAGATACAAAGGAAGACAGAATTGTTTGTTTGTTTGTTTGTTTGGCATTGCTGTCAAAGGGAGAGATATACAAATATGAAATGAAAAGGGAATAAAGGAACAAGATATGAAAAGGAATAATCACCGATGATAATTATCTAAGGGAGAGACAATGAGACAGAGTATTCAAGATCAGTTACAGAAGACAGAAGCAGGAACAAGAGAACTGAAGAGATCACAACTGCACAATGGTAAAGTTGTATTATTTAATGTTGGTTTAGTAATGTAGTGATTAAACATATTAATTCTATTCAACTTACAACATTTGTTCACAAAGTTGTAGAATATATGTTTGGTATCTGTATGGTACATTTCATATTACTTGAGTTGCCATCAATGCCAAAGGAAGAGATTGTTGGACTACAACTGATTTGGAATTTGATTGAAGAATCTATGATTTCAAGATCACTAAGGAGTTGATGATTAGATATGTAATATGATTAAATTAGTATTATGTTGTCATTGATGTCAACTAGTTTGACAACACTTATCTTGTAAGTTACTATACTGAGACATCTGAAGAAAGGTGAAAGAGATGAAGAACAAAGAAATCTACATGAGGAAAGATGTACATGATAGATGGGGATAAGGAACACATTGAGTAACTTGTTGATGAGTCTATGACTTAATGATATTGAATTTATTATGTTGCATTCATCTATAATGAAGTATAGAGCTGAAAGACACAAAGCAATGTTGTCGGTAAATGAAGCATTTCTAGTATACACTAATAGAGTGTAGTGTATATCGATCACAGTATTAACTGAGTAGTGTTCACCAATGCATTTCTTTGTTAACCGAGCAGAATAGAATGTAGTAAATGATTAGCTTAGCCGATAAGATTGATGAGCTGGCAAGAGTATAACATCGAGGTAACAGATATGTTTGTTACACAAATCGACGGTTGACAAAATTCAGAGGAGATCTAACGGAAAAGATTGAAATGTGTTATTGACACAAGTACCAAGAAATTTTGAAGTGGCAAAATCTATGAATGAGGTTAAGTGGCAAAATCTGATGGTGGAGAAGAAAATGATTTACTCGTCTATATAAGAGAACAAATTTTCTTTATGAAAAATGTTGTAAGAAGAAGAAGCTACAGGAATATCACATGAACAAGGTTTTCATGTATTCTGATCATACTAGTTAGTAAGAACTGAGCTGCAGAACAATTACCGAGCTACAGAGAGGAATTACCGATGAATAGTAAGTTGATACAGTATTGAATCTGAAGTGAATTATTGATCAGAAGGATTTGTATGGACTAAATATTGATTTGTAATCTGCAATTGAAGTTGTATTAGGGCAGGTCATTTACTGTTACATATTTAACCATTGTATATAGTCAAAATCTCTTAACCGAGTGGACTCTGAAAGTCTTATGATGTATCATTCATAGAATGAACATTGTTATCTTGTCAACCCCATAGTGAATGCTGGTTGGATGATAACTTCTAGTCTAAAATCCTCTAACAAGGTCACACCTGATAGTGTGTTTGTAACCTTTAACAGGGTTGGTTCTTAACCGACCTCACTTCAGAAGAGTGAACAATTTTGGGTTGCCGGTTCCAGGTGGTTTTTCCCTTTACAGGGTGTCCACGTTAAATCTCATGTTATGTGTTGATTGTGATATTTGTTTGTTATCATTCTTTACATGTTACATGTTAGATTTGATCGGTAAACTA
Organism: Chamaecyparis obtusa; assembly: GCA_027943335.1. Taxonomy (NCBI): domain Eukaryota; kingdom Viridiplantae; phylum Streptophyta; class Pinopsida; order Cupressales; family Cupressaceae; genus Chamaecyparis; species Chamaecyparis obtusa. The sequence goes on along the minus strand of BSBK01006324.1, from coordinate 4,299 downwards.
TTTTAGCATTAGACTGGTAATCGGTAAAAGCATAGACAGTGAGAGTTATTATTGTTTACCGATGAGTAAAAATTGAAGAAATTGTTTTGAATTATACATTTTGATTTGGGACATTGGATAACTAATTCACCCCCCTCTCAGTTATTCTAACACTAACAGGGAAAGATCTCTTAACAAGGATATTATATTTTAGTACAGTTATTGTGGGTACCATCCCCATCGGGGTTTTCCCTTTATAAGGTTTCCTCAAAAAAAACTAATGGTTTCATAAGCTATTTACTTTATGAACATATTATTCTAATTTCAGTTATTGCATGGTTAAGTTTAAATCTATTTGAAATTGTTGAAAGTATTGTAATATTGATTCACCCCCTCTCAGTATTACTTAATCTTAACAATTTTATCATCTAATGACGACAATTGAGGCACTCCCAAAGTATAAGGATGTCTTTTAATTCTAAAGGTGGCAATTTAAAGGAAAGCATAGGTGTCACACATGTCCCACATAGAAAGAGAATAATGATTACAAATCCAGTATGTTCGAGGCAACCATAACAACCATCACGATGATTCTTCTACCTGGTGTGAATTAGTGGCCCCTTTTTTATTGTATTCTCAAGATTCAGTTTAGGGATCTCTTTCTATAAAATACCTATGGGCACATTGTAATTCGAGGCTTTTGGAGAGTTTAGTTAGAGTTAGAATTTCTATTCTAGGAGATTTTTTTCATTAGTAGAACAATGTAATATATTTTTACTTGCATTCTCTTGATCCTAGTCTTGTAATATCTGCATGTTTAATAGAAGAAATATATTGGGACTATGCCTAGTGTTTCTTTTTCTATATGTTTCTCCTATTTTGTGGATGGTTTTAAGGTTCTGTGTCAATTATGAACAAGTATAGCTATCATTTGTTTCTTTTTAGGATCTAATAATTTCTCTTGATTTTCAAGTTATTTGATAATGTTTGGTTACTCTTTCAATGCTTGTGGTCTAGGGTTGTAACATGCCATTCTATGAATAATTTTCTCTTAGATTAGTTATTTTAGCATGATAATGAAGGTTTTTTCCTTGTGATCCTTGATAGGTTCTTCTTACAAGAGGATATGAATTCTTTGGCATGTGTCCAGGATCTTTCCATCATGTTCTCTTCCCAATAATGAAGGGTTTGTGGTATTTTGTGCTCATTTTTTGGGTCTGACATTCTCATTATTGCTAACAGATCTTGAAGGGTTTCAGAATCTCTAGTGGATCACCTTAGTTTTTGTTTGAGATTCCTCCCCTTTTTCCCAAACAATAAGAGAAGATCCAACTTCTATAAAACCATGTAGGTTACTTTGTAGGGTGCAATTATTGTCCCACCCCTACAAAGCTTCTAGACAACCCCGATCTAGGTGGGAGGCTAAATCTGGGATCACCACTTTTCCTATTATGCTTAGTGGATAGAGCTTTCATAGTTCAATATTTTGGTGTATTCTTTAGTATATTCATCCATTGAAGAGGCATATTTCAAGTACCTAATGATTCAACAACCATAATTGGGCTATATTCTAATGGTATGAGTCTGGTTCCTATTTTTAAACACCCTTTTCCCTCGTAAATCCTTCCCCTTCCCCTATGTATTAAAATGGAGGGATATTATGACCAATAATATTTTCCTACTTCTTTCCATGAAGATACATACATTAAACCTCTATACCAACAATATCAAGCTAGGAGTGCTAATAGTTTTTCTCAATACACCATTTCTATACCTAGTTATGAGAAAAATCTTGACACCTTCAACCCGCCTTCCCCCAAATACTCCTATTAGCCACAAGAGGTTCCCATTAACTCTTATCAGTATTATTACCCTCTCACCCACACCTATAATATAGGAAAAAAAGAAGATATTAGCTACTGAGATATGTTAATAAATATTTTGGCAAATATGAAATCTATTAAGGAGGAGCAAGAATATTTCTGCTAACAAGAAGAGCTTGATTATCAAGCTTACATGTTGTAGTAGAAATTTGATGTCCTAAAAATGAAACAAAATTAGTTTCTTCCAATGAAAGTTTATTCTTGAGAAGAGATGACTAGGAAGTTGGTTTTAAAGAAATAGGTAGACCCATCTAGCAATGTGTTTTCATTTTCTCATGGATCAGATAAAATAGATTTAGAGGAAGCGAGAAAAATAAGAAGGAATAAAGGATGAGATGCAGGAGGATATCAAGAAGTTTTCTCCCAAACAAACCTATCTATAGGCATGGAACGAGGAAGGAAATAAAGAAGCAGAAGACATCTCACACTTTTGGAGCTTCCTTTCTTTGTTGATATAGAGGAGACCGAACATGAACTAGTATAGAAAATAGTTTAGGAAGAGGAACTTCATATTCTTCCAATTCCAAATTGTCACTCATGTGTTGTAGAGGTATCTCTGGACTTAGGTATCTTGGAGGGAATCAATACAGAGGATGAATTTCTAGAAAAATTTGATGCCATTTGTGCATCCATCAACCTTGATTAGGTATTTTTGGGCCTACAGACCGATAGCTGCAATAAGAGAAGGAGATATCCTCTGTAGTAAATAAACAATTAAAATTTGTTTCTAATGGTTATCTGGAGGAAAAGAATACAACATAAATAATCAGGGGATGTCCAATTAGACACTTGGCCTAGACCTATGAGTCACCAGTGGTCATGCTCACCTCCGAGCATGAAGACGAGCTTCACAAAGAAAGGAAGAAGCCCACCCATTTTCCACAAGGAGATAACATTCCAACATGGGTGAGTTTCTTTATTTTCTATCTTCAAGAGGCATTGGACAACATGTTGAATTCCTTTTAAAATTTCTTTCTTTTCTAGTCGGCCATCTAGAAACTATATCAAAGGATAGTTAAAAAGGGTAGCTATTTCAACAACCAGTCAATGGTTTTGTTTGATCTCTTGTAATGTAAATATATGTACATAGTAGGTTAGAATTTTTCTTTCTAAGAAGTGCTATTACACATAATACATTCTCCTTAAGGGAAAGAATGTTGTAGTTTCCTATTTTCCTCAAAGTGCATGCTTACATAGGGAATTTGGTGTCCTCTCTTATTTTAAGGCTCCCTTTTTTCTCTGTGCCCAATGGATAAGGCTCTTATCAGCAAATCCAAAGATTCTAAAGTTCTTTCTTGGCAGGCCAAGATCCCGTGTGAGTCGTCAAATGTTGATAATTCTGCCACTATTCCAAATTAAGGTCACCCTAGGAGTAGCCTTCATCAATGACATCATGCAGATTTCTGATAAAGGCCTTAAAACCTGGTAGGCCCTCATCCTACCTTCCATTGCATGCTTTCTACAAAGAGAGCCACATGTCGACGCTATAGAGTTTTGAGGGAAAAGGGGGAATCAAAACCATAACAAAGCTCTATGGCTTGCCACATGCACAGCCCATGATTGGACCTTTCCAAAATATGATGAGACCTAGTGCTCATGTAACATCTTATGTTTTTGGATCATCTAATGATGACAATCGAGCCACTCCCAAAGCATAAGTACCTATTTTAATTCCAAAGGAAGGAATTTCAAAGAAAACATAGGTGTCACACATGCCACATGAAGAAATATAATAATGATTACAAATCTGACATGTTTGAGGAAACCATAACAACCACCATAATGATTCTTCCACCTAGCATGAATTAGTGACCCCCCTTGCAGTTGCATTCTCAAGATTCAATTTGGGGATCTCTTTCTATAAAAGATATATGTGCACATTGTAATAGGAGGCTTTTGGAGAGTTCAGTTAGAGTTAGAATTTCTATTCTAGGAGATTCTGTTCATTAATAAAACATTTTAATATAGCTATAATTGCATTCTCTCGACCCTAGTATTTTAATCTTTGCATCCTTTTAATAGAAGAAATACATTGGGACTATGCCCAACGTTGGTTTTTTTGTATGTTCCTCCTATTTCATGGATGGTTTTAGATTTTTCTTCATTTCTGAACAAGTATAGCTATCATCTATTTCTTTTTAGGCTCTTATATTCTATCTTTATTTATAAGTTATTAGATCATGTCTAGTTAATCTTTCAATATTTGTGGTCTAGGGTTGTACTATTCCATTCTGTGAACAATTTTCTTTGAGAATAGTTTATTTTAGCATGATAGTGAAGGTGTTTTCCCCATGATCCTTAATGGGGTGCTTCCCATGGGAGGATATGAATACTTTGGCTTGTATCTAGGATCTTGTTGTCATGTTCTCTTCCTAACAATGAAGGGTATGTGGTGTTTTGTGCTCATTTTTGAAGTTTGACATTCTCATTATTTTTT